>SJYX01009032.1:0-70295 GCA_006410675.1 Oreotragus oreotragus
CCTTTGTGGCTGCATGGAGTATACATAGCCCACCAGGCTCTTCCGTTCATGGGGATTCTCCAGGCCAGAACACTGGAGTGGGTTGCTATGCCCTCCTCCGGAGGATCTTCCCAACCCAGGGATCAAACCCAGGTCTCCCGCACTGCAGGCGGACTCTGCCATTTGAGCAACAAGGACATTGGAGTGGGAAGTCTATCCCTTCTGCAGGGGATATTCCCAACCCAGGAGTCGAACCATGGCCTCCTCCGTTGCAGGCCAATTCTTTACCAGCTGAGCTACCAGGGAAGTTCAAAACGGGCAACCAGAAAAGCGTGATTCTTAAGAAGGCCGCCAAGGAGGAGGAGCACAGAACAAAACCGAAAGCGGGAAAATACTAAGAACTTCACGATGGGGAGTCAGGGGGAAATTGCCTGCAGCGCCACCTACAGGCTGGAGGAACCCATGACGTTTCCAGCTCAGCGCCCGGGATCTTGTGTCCCAGATTGCGTTTCCGAGGACTGAATCTTACAGAGACCTTGCTCCCCACACGACCAGGGTCCAGGCCTAGAGGAGCTGCCTGCCTGCAGAGGACTCTGCCAAGAATTGCAAGAAGTCCAGTGGTCCCATCGTAAAGCAACATAAAATGCTATAAAAAAGAGTTTAATCGTACACACACGGCGGGCATTGCATTTAATTTATTGCTCTGCAAAATTAAAGCCGTTCCAGGGTTTGCCATCACCCATGCAGCACGGAGTTATTTATTGGACACTGTCAGAGCTGAGGAGATCCGAAAATCAGGTCAGGAAAAGTCAAGCTTTACAGAGGCTTGTCTGAGGCCCCAGGGGCCCAGCCAGCTCGGGGTGATTCTTCCTGGGGTGTTTTGCTGCAGAGACTGGAAGGGGAGAAGCTACTGTGTGTATTTCCCAGGTGAGAAATTGGAGGCTCCGTGCCGGGGTCTGGAATGCGGCCTCTCCTGTGCTCCATGCTGTGATCCCCTGGACTAACTTCTGGGCTTCGCATGGGCTGTCTCCTGCACCTGCCCTCGGACAGTGCACCAGGTCACAGGGGCTTGAAGGGCTTGCTTCCACTGTACCCAGCCTGTGAGGGGGGCCTTATCACCCCTCAGGACAAATTCCAACCCAGGCTTAGAGAGATGGATTCCCAGGCCTGGCGCTGTCCGCCCAGGCAGGTGCTGAACCTGTGACTTCTGAGAGGCCGCCAGGCAGAGGGCCTGACCCTAGGAGGAGCGCCAGCATGGAAGGGAGCCTCTCTTGGAGGAAGGAACTGCCTGGTGGTCCAGTGGTTAAGAGGCTTCCCAGGAGGCACTAGTGATAAAGAACCTGCCTGCCAAAGTGGCAGACGTAAGAGATGCAGGTTCGATCCCTGGGTGGGGAAGAGCCCCTGGAGGCAGGCACGGCAACGCACTCCAGTGCTCTTGCCTGAAGAACCCCATGGACAGAGGAGCCTGGCCGGCTACAGTCCATGGGGTTGCACAGAGTCAGACACGACTTAGCATGCATGCCAGTGCTTAGGACTTGGTGCTTTCAATGTTGTGGACTGGGTTCCATCCCCACTGGCTGGGGGACTAAGATCCTGCAGGTCATGAGGTGTGGGGAAAAAAATTAAAAATACATCTGAGCAAGTATTATGGCAGACACCACGGGGTTCTCCCTTCAAAGCACTTACACGAGCACTTACACACCAGGATTGAGTAGGGGTGCCTTGGCCCAGCCCCTGGGCTCCTACTAGCCGGTGAATAAGGCTGCTTGTGTCACTTTGCTGAGGCAGCTGCCTAACGAGGCGGAGAGTCGGGTGCACGGCCCTGCTGAGGCCCATTGAGGAGCCAACGGGCCGTGGCGGCCTCTGTACTTTTCTGTCAAGCGCGTGGAGGCTGGGGGAGCCCAAGGCAGGGGGCCCATGGTTGTCATTTGCCCCCAGACCAGCAAGGCACTGCCCGTCCCACTGGAGGTGCTCTGCTGGCCTGGGAAGGGCCACTCATGGCCCAGTGTTACCAGGCAACATGTCAGGGGTCAGGGCACCCACAGCTCCAAGCCTGTGGCTCCACCTCAGTCCCTCTGAGAGGGGAAATAAGAGAGGACCTGCGTGGAGCAGGGGGAGTCCTCGAGGCGCTTGCCTACATCCTCTCCTTTCAGCTCCACCAGCACCCAAGTGACGCCCACTTCCCTGAAGAATTAGCTGGTGCCTGTCCCGGGGAAGCAGCTTGGCCTCAGACACGCAGGAGAGGTGGTGTTGAGCCACGGGTTCAGACGGTGGGCTTGTTGTGTGACCTCAGGCGAGAGCCGTCCCTCTCTGAGGCTGAGTTTCCTCTCCGTGGAAAGATCTGGATCTTCAGCTTGGACTTTGTTCCCTTGGACACTTGGCAGCTAGGTGGCCATGGGGCTTGGGAGTGGGAGGAGCCGGGCAAAGGGATGGAGTCTCTGTGTCTCCATGCAGATTTCTGCCTTCTCCCCGCTCTGCTACATTCAGGGATCTCCTCCAGCCATGCTGAGTCACACGAAGGAATGCTATGACCTACCATGGGAAGACACACCCTCATTCCGTGCAGCTCTCTGGAGCAAGCGCTAGGTGCCAGGTGCCCTGATGGAGCCCCGTGGGAGCTCCGCAAGCTCAGGCCAGGTAGGGGCAGGTGTCCACCCGTCACACAGGCAACTGTTGGGTAGGGCTGTGGCCAGATCTGACTTCGGGTGGGGCTTGCAGGGCAAGGTCAAAGTCCGCAGGTGCCTGCTGCAGGCTCTGTCAGTCCCTGAGGGCCCCGGGGCTGGGTCAGGCCTGCTGTCTGTCCTCTGCAAGCCCCTTGTGTTTCCTGGCTCTCACCTACAGAGCTGCCCTTTCCCACACACACACCACACCCCATCCAGCCACCCCCATCTCTGCAGAGCTTTTCCACCTCCTTCAACCCCAGGCTCCTGCAGACTCCCACCCATGAACTGCGGCGTGCAGGTGCCCAGGTGTACAAGGCCCAGGTTCCACCCTCAGAAGCAGCGGGACCCGCTGTGCATGCACGAGGCAGACAGGCAGGTGCCAGGTGCCCGGACAGTCCCACAGCTCAGGGCCGCGGGCCAAGCATACTCCTGGAGGACGACCCCAGCCAGCAACCTCAAACGGCTTTAGTGACAGTACCAGACTGCGCCTGTGTCCCTGGAGTGGGGTCCCTGTAGTGGATGCCACCCTCTCGGGAAGCTTGCTCTGTTCCCCATCCCTCCCTGCTTCTCACCCCCTCTTTAATTCCCTTTGCAGCTTGATCGTCACCTGGAAAAAATTTCATTTGCGAGTAAATTTTCTGCTGTCCCCACTAAGATGCGAGCTCCATGTAAGCAGAAAACCGCATCAGTATTCCTTTCTGTGCTGCACCCTTGGCATGCAGAGCGGCGTCTGGCACGTGGAAGGTGCTCAATGAGCATCGGCTGAACAGAGCAGTGAGGGGCTCACCTGTACGCCCTCCTTCAGGAAGTCTGTGGGCACGGTGCAAGTGATCTCCTGTGTCCCAGCTTGCCTGCCTTGCGTAACTCTTGCACACATTTCCACAGAATCTGCAGAGTTTCTGCTGGGGTCGCCCGCATGCAATTCAACAAGACAGGTGTGCGTTCCTTCTTTCGCTCTCCTGAGCGAGGGTTGCACGTGAGGGCATCCCCAGCACCGTGCTGCTCTAGCCTTGGCTTAAGGTGCATCTTAGGGACAAACTCAGCCCGCTTGGTGGAGCAGTGTTTTCAGGATAAGTTGCTGTGAGTTGAGACCACCCGGCCTGGGAGCCCTCATTGCTCTGGCAAGCTGTGGCCTGGAAGCTGCGTGCCAGGTCACAGGGCCACCACCAGGGCGGGGGTCTCAGGCGAGGCCAGGCTGCACCTGGCCGTGGGGAGAGCTGGCTGGGCCCCGGCTCTCAGGATGGAGCAATAGAGAGACCTCGATGACCTGCCTGCCCGGGAGATGCGCCATCAGGGGCCGTCCCCAATGGATGCTGGGCACCTGAGTGCAGGATGGAAGGGGCAGAGGACTGGCGGCGGGTGAGGGGAGCCCGTGGGGCCCGCTGCATGGAAGCCCTGTGCAGAGAAACGCTACTACATCCCTGATGGGGAAGGTCCGTGACGGGCTCACCTGATGGTAAAGGGTAGGACAGGACCAGAGGGGCTGGCAGGCCTGGTCACTGGGTAGCCACGTACGGACTCGTGGGCCTGGCACCCCGTCGTCCTCTGAGTGCGACGGCAGGTCCATGCAGGTCCCCAGTCTCAGGGCTGGCTCTCTGTCCCCCACCCCAACCCCTGGTGGGAGGATCAGACTCCAGGCCAGCTGCCCAAAGTGGATGACGTATTACCAGGTACATCCGGGGTGGACGGGCACTGGGAAAAGGGGAAAGGAGAGCCTACAGAGGCCAGGGACACCCCGGGCCTGGGAGCCCCAGCAAGGCCTCAGGGCGCACGAGCGTCCGGGAGCGCCAGGCCAGCTGGAGGCTTCTCCACCCGCAGGGCTGGTGAGTGACAGGTTCCCACGCAAGCCATCAGGCCCCGCCTGACTCACTCTGGTGGTGAGCCAGAGGAGGCTGGCCTTGAATTTGTTTTGAAGGGAGAAAAGCTGATAGTTTGAAAAGTTGTCAGTCAAACCCCACTTCTTTTACCCAGCACAGCTCCAGCTGGACGGATCCTGCAATAGATACAGTGATACATTCTGGGCAAAATATAAAAATAAGTAAAGAGCAGGATTTCAGGTTCAGCTCCAACACGTAAAGAGCTTGGAACTCATCACTGCTGTCTTTGCAACAGAAAAAAAAAAAAAAAGCAGACAAACTGGAAATCGATGACTTTTCTTAGAAGAGAAAGGAGGTTACAAAGCAGACTGCCGCCCCGAGGTCTGGAGAGAAGGCCACGCACAGAACAGGCCTGAGAACTGCTTACCTGGAGCGGACTCCGCTGGAGCCACGAGCTGGGAGAAACGCTTCTGCGGAGACTCTGGCGAACCGCTGGAAGCTGAGTGTGGACCCACATGACCGTGAGGCATCCTGGGGGCCGCGGGGTTAGGGCTCCCAGCGCCGCCCTGGATGCTTCCTCCAGAGAGCCGGCCGGGTTCTCGGGATCGGCGAAAGATCCCGCAGTGGGCGCAGAAGCGTGAGGGTGTGAACGCGCCGAGTCTCCCCACTGACGGCCCGGGGAAGACGGTGCGGAGGCCGCGTCCTCAGCCGGGGCCGCCTGGGGAGCCGGCTCCCTCGCACTCCAGTCCCCTCCAGCCTCCCCGTTCCACCTTGGGAGAGAAAAGAAGCAAGCAAACGGCAGGCGAGGGCCCGGCGCTTCAAGGACACAGACGGAGACAGTTGCATCAGGAAAGCTCTGGGCCCGAGGGGGCAAACGACACCTCAGAGAAACACGGGGGGCGCGCACACCCTCAGCCGCAGGGCCGGGCAGAGACTGACCTCGTTGGGAAGGTTACAGAGGGCTCCCCGTCCCTGCAAAGACCGGCTGGAATAACGGTGGAATCTGGAGAAGACACGGGGTCTCCCTAAGCAGCAGGACTCTGAGAGGCCAAGTCAACAGGGGAAGCAAAAACAAGGATGCTAGAGAGCTGGGAGCGTCTAGTACCCACGGCTAAGGCCAGCGTTAGTCACAGCCCTGCTGCTGAGCTAGACCATCAAGCCCCACTCAGGCCTGGCTACCTCAGGCCCTGTTACCCACTCCACACAGGCCAGGCTTTCAGCAGAAGACTGCAAAGCACGTTAGAGGGGTTTTTAAACTTACTGTCTGAAGAGGCCACGTGACCTTCCGAAAGAGACTCAACTGTAACAGGCGGCAGAATCATTCAGACACCAGGGGGTTCAAAATGACTATGTGAATGCTTTAAGGCTCTAACAACAAAGGACAATGTGCAAAAATGGATGAGTGAGCAGAGAAGAGGATGTTAAGAAAGCACCAACCCTGTGCTGGAAACAAGACCGCTGTAAGAGAGGTGAGCGCAGGCCTCCTCTGGACGCCGGACCCTGCCCGAGACAGCTCGACAGAAGCTTGCTGAGCCCGTCTCCGTGCCTCTCAACACCTCTTTTACGTTTCCCACCTCTTTTCTCCCTGAGCTGCGTTCTGCGAGATGCCTCCCTTCCTGTGGTCTGATTTAGTGATTTTCTCTTTGGCTGCATCTATCCTGTTCTTGTGAACTTCGGTTGAATGTTTAATTTCAGTCATTTTTATTTCTTGAAGTTCAGTTTTTAAAAATCTGCCTGACCATTTTTTTTCCCTACTATTCTCTCTTTACAAATTTGCCTTTATTTTCCCCAACAACTTCCTTCAGAAGTACTGAATGTCCTTTTGAAGCCAATGTCTTCTGTCCTGGTAGGTCTGTTTCTGCTGCTTGCCTTTCTGCTGATGCTTACTCGGGATGCCGTACTTCATGGATGGTTTTGAAGCTTGTTTGTGAGGTCATACTCACTGAAGTCCATTTATAGAAATTCTGTGAGTTTGTGTTTAAAGTGTGGTTTTCTGAAAAAGGTTTTGTGGGCGGAGCCCCAAGTGTCTGGGAATACTCCCAACCCAGGAACACTTTAAATAAATTATTTTTAGTGCACACAAGTATAAATCCCAACCCCCAAACCTTCACAAATGAGAGATTATGAGTGGGAATCCTTAGCAGGAAGCTCCCCCGACTCCCCGCCAACACACAGCCCTTCCTGTGTCCACTGAGACCTCAGGCCCAAGTAGGTGTGTCTCCTGGGTCTTTTCCAGTTTGTCTGCTGGGCAGGCTGATCTTGGGACCCTGGATGCGTGAAGAGCATCACAGAGGTGACCCCCATCCTGCAGGCTCTCCTCCCTTGCCTGGCCCCCCATCTCGACTCCCCGACCCTAGCTCCTGGTCCCGGAAGCCCAGGCTGAAGGCCACCCTGGGCCAGCAGGCGCCCGGGGGCCGACGCCAGTGCCTGTCCTCACTTCCGTCTTGGAGTCACGTTTTCCTGACTCCGGTGTTCTCACTTCCTCGTGAGCTCGAGCAAGCTTTAAAAACATCGCTTATCTTTAGGTCTCTGCACGCCCAATCTGACGTGTCGCCAGAATGGTCTCTGCATGTCAGCCTCTTCTCTTTAGCAAAGCTGCCAGCAGCTGAGCCTTGGGGCTCCCTGCCCCAGACGCAGGTTGTGGGCACCACCGGAGGCGAGTGTGCAAGTCCTTGGCAGGCAGGTGCTGGCTCACGACGCTCTTGAAAATGACTGAGATGAAATTCACACACCGTGAAACTCACCATTGGCTCACCTCTCCTCTGCAAGAAACCACCCACCATTGTGACAGCTGACTGCCAACTTTCCAGTTGCCCGTGACTCTGTGGGTGATCCCGCCTGGCCTCAGCTGGGCTGCTCATGCCCATAGACGTGTCTGTGGTCAGTGGTGGGCCAGGTCCGGGCCGGACGGTTTGGATGGGCCACCCGGTCACTCAGAGGCTGTCAGCTGGGGCGACTGGGGCCGGAGGCTCCACATCCACACCAAGGGTCTCACGGTCCTCCCGACTCCACGTGGAGAGTCTCGTCCTCCAAGTCCTCCCTCGTTTCTTTCAGCTGGTTCGTCTCAGGGCAGCAGGAAGCCCTACGTGGCGGCCGGTTTCTCTAGAGTGAGTGTTCCTCTGAGCAAGGCGGAGCTGTGAGAGGTTGTGACTCGGTCCCCTGGTCCCAGCTCATCACGCCTGCGGGAGTCTGGCCAGGGTGAGCTGGCCAGTGCGGACCCAACGCTGGGCTGGGCGGGACCCCAGCTTGCGATGGGGGAGGGGGAGCCAAGGAGTGTCTTCCGTGTCCCCCAGCCTGCGCTGCGGGCTCAAAGTGTGCACATTCCTTTCACGTGCAAGACACACCCAGCCTCACTCGGCACTCCCGCCAGACACTGGACCCCGTTCCAGCCTCCACTGGCCTCTCCTTGGCTTGGCCTCCTTGGTCCTTCCAAGACCACCTCGTCAGGTCAACTCTGCCTGCCCATGGGGTCCCCAGCATGGCTCCTCCGCGCAGGGGTCTGACCTGAAGACCTGAGGTCCTGAGTCTGATCATCTGCCCGCCCCCAGCACACAACCAGCATCCACGCAGAGACCCAGGATGAACGCTCTCATTCAACAAGGCAGAAAATGCCAGTTCACGTGGTCCGTCTCCAGCAATACGGAAGTCCGCGCGGGCCCCAGGGCCAGCTTCTGCTTCTAGCTTCCCTGGGCTCCCGGTTTGCCTGAGTCACTCTTCCTTTTCCAGAGAAATATCCCTTGTTCAGCCCTCCTGCCCAGGGCGGGTGGCACGTGTTGGTGCAGCTTCTCTGAAAGCTTTGTGGGTTCGTGTGTGTTAATGAGTGGTCAGCTTGACTGGACCAGAGCCGCCCACTCCACCTTCCAAGGAAGGCTCTCCCTAACCCCGGGCAGCTGGCTCATTCCTGGCAGCCCGTTGTTTTCCTGGGAGGGTCAGGGCCCATCCGGGGGACTTTGAGAGGCCCCTTTGTTGACCTGGGGGAGTAGCTGAGACACCACTTTAAATCTCTCTGAGGTCTTCAGCCACACACCTCCTTCCTGAGGTCGCCTCTCGTGTGTGTGTGTGTGTGGGGGTCTCTGGTGAGGCTTGGGGGTGACCTGTTTTTGAGCAGAGCAAGCCCTGGATCCTTGATGCTTCCTCTAAATTCTGCTCAGAAGTACACCCATGCCTGGGTGAACTCATCTCTCCTTCCTGGGTGAGCTCATCTCTCCTTCCTGGGTGAGCTCATCTCTCCTTCCTGGGTGAGCTCATCTCTCTTTTCATGTTTAATCCCAGGCAGCTAGAGGAAGCCAGCTGGCTCTTCTGAATCCTGCCTGGAAGATTCTGCAGCCAGACGCACGCCTGCCTGAGTGTCTTCCAAGCTGCGTGTTGGCGAGCTTGCTGCCACTGTGTAGCAGGTGCCTTTCCTCCAGCCTCCAGGGACACCCCCGTGGCTCCACGAGCCTTCACCAGCTCTGACCTTGATGCCCTTCCAGCCCCACCCCTACTTGCTGTCCGAGTCTTTGACCCTGCTCGAGGCTTCTCCTGCAGCAGTGCCCACTCGCAGGTCCCACTGTGGGTCTCGGTGCCTGCTGGGAAGGAATAGCCCACCCCAGATGCGGGGCACACACCGCCCCTTCTGTTTCCCTCCTGGTTCTGTGGTCAGCCTTTGGAAAGGGCTCCGTGGGGCAGTTTGCCTTGCAGACCCGTGGCATGGGCTCTGGCTGCCTCTCCCCAGATGGCGAGCTCGCCCTCATGCCTGGCCCCTGGGCCCCGCTTAGACCTGGGCTTCTCACAGGGAGGCCAGGCAGGTGGGGTCCTTCACGTACCTGGTCCCCGAGGGTGGGCTTCCAGAGCAAACAGGAGTGCCGGTCCTCAGAAGCCCCGGATGCCGCCTCTGCCACACCCTGTTAGTGACGCCAGTGGCTGAGGCTTCAGACCCCAGGGCACTGGGCTGTCAAAGCCTTTTCTACAGAGAGAAGCCAAGCCTTTTCTACAGGAGGAGAAGCCTTTTCTACAGGAGGAGAAACAAGGGGTCGCCTGTGTCTTGACTCGGCCATGGGCCCTGAAACCCGTCTCCTGCTGGCTCTCTGCTTCCCCGCTCCTCCCAGGATGCCAGCAGCTCAAGGCTCTCTTTGCTTCTGGGGCCTAAATCCCCATCAGGAAAACAATGCCAGTGGCCCCCCAGTCTCTGTGTCTGGATCTGGGGGATCCCAACCTGGGCAGCTCTGGGCCCTGGGTGTCCCCTCAGCATCCTGTGGGCTGGGGGCCCGGGGGGCAAGGGCCGGGGAGGCTGAGGGCCTGTAGAAGGGCAGGCAGCTTCCGGAGGAGGTGGGGGGTGGTCTCAGCTGGGGGAGGGGCAGGGCTCGGGGACAGGGCGGGAATAGACCAGGGCTTCTGCAGGAGCCCCCCTCCTGCAGGCCCTTAGGCCCACCCTCGTGGCAACACTTCCCCAGCGCTCTTGGGCTCCAGCATGTCGAGGGCCCGTCTGTGTTCTGCAGCACCCCCTCTCCAAATGCCGGCACCTGCGGAACCACGACGTTCTGGAGTACTGCAGCGGCAGGGCCGCCCGACCTGGAAACCGGGGCACTCCCTTGGATGCCCAGTGCTCAGGAGGGAAGACGCCATGCAGCACATCACAGGCTTTGAGGGCGTGCGAGCCTGCTCGCGGGGCAGGACCTGGGTGGGTGCGGAGCCCAGTTTCCGCTGCTGGTCAGCGGCAGGCGTGGGGGTGCGGGCGTTCAACGGCGAGCCCGAGGCGCGGAAAGAAGGCTCCAGGGCAGGACCAGGGGGAGCAGTTTATCCATCAGCCGTTCATCCACCTGTAAACTGGACCGAAGTGCCACGCCCGCCGCCAGAAGGCTGTCGTGAGGGGCCTGAGTCTGAAGGGCTTGATCAGAGCAGCTTTGGGGGAGGAGTTAGACAGTATTCGTTTTGGTGACAAGTTTTCCTGGCAGACAGAGGGGAGCCCAAGGGCCAGAGATGAGGCAGAGGGCCTGGAGCCCCGCTTGGGGTGGGCAGAGTGAGCAATGAGGCTGGGGGGCGCCAGGCTGTCCCGGGAGCAGTGGGGGAACCAGGGAGACCCTCACGCAGCTTGGAGACCCCCCTCCCTTGTTTCCTCAGAAGTCACAGAGCAGGGAGGGCAGTGGGCTGAGGACCCAGGCCTCACTTCGCCGCCGCAGGAGGGGGCAGAGAGACAGAGCTGCTGAGGGTCGCAGTGCAAGGGCCGGGATGGCTGCCCCGGCTGGGCCCCCGGGGCGCTGTGAGTGCTGGCCACCTGGGCTGGGGGGCGTCACACGTGCATGGCCTTGGCTCTCCCCTGCCCGCCCGCTGGCGCTCCCTGCCAAGCAGTGCTGGCGTGGGGGGCAGGACGGGGCAGGGTTCAGGGCAGTGGGCTCCATCACTGCCCAGGAGACTGCCGGGCCCTGGTAGCGATGCTGTGCTGGCTCTGGGGAGGCTGAGACATTCAGTGTCCAGGAAATTCATGGTTATTGCCACCCACTGAATATCAAATGCATCCATGATGGTGCCAGAGCAAAGCTAAAATACTGTCCGTGTTTCAAGCGCCTTTGGAACCGTCCACGGGCAGGGGGCACGGGGGCCGCTCGAGCAGACATGTGTCGGAGACTCAGCGGGAGGATGGAGACTTGGAGCAACAGGTCCCTGCGGCAGGGCAGATGGAGCGCCAGGCTCTGTGGGGCGACGCGGGGGCTGCAGGGCCTGGAGGGGCACCGCCTTGGCATCCTTGCTCATGAACCCCCATCCTGGCTCATGAACCCCCTGGGAACCCATGTCATGAGAGACCAGGCTGAGATGACTGCAAAGCGGGCGAAGTGCCCACCCCAGCTCATGCCATGCCCACAGCAGGACCGAGTTGGCTGGGGGACTCTTGACTTCCACCCTCCATGATGCTTTGTGGAGGAACCAAAGGCCAAGGCTGCTGCCGTCCGCTTCCCCGAGGCCCACCCCTAGGTCCGGCACCCGCAGGTCACCCAGCTCCAGCCATGAACCTTGGAGACCACTCCCCCAAGCTCTGACTCATTTGCACCTGCTGCAGGCTTGACCTCACCCCTTGGTTAGGATGGGCTCCCCGGTCACGCCTGGGTTCCTGGACCCCTCACACTGACCAGGCACGCACCCACCTCCTCCGAGCCACCAGGGCCCCTGGGACGGAGGCTCTGGGAGGAATGAGGGGTCCTCAGTGTTCTGCAGGGATTGAGGGGGAGGGGAGGCCAGGGCAAGGGGGTGGGGCGGCCCCTGCGCCGTCTTGGCCACCCCGCGGGGTTTGCTGTGGTCACTGTCCCAGGGTCACCTGTCCCTGCGGTCAGATGGCGCCCGCTCGCCCAGCGTGGCCGCAGCTGCCGAGGCTGCCCCCGCCGCGGGAGTGCCAGCCAGGACCAGGGCTCTTTCTCTCCGCCCTTCTCTTTGGTTCCTTCCCGTGCCACTCAAAGAGAGAAGAAAAGGGGGGAATAAAGGCAAGAAATTGCTCAGAGATGATTCAGAGCTTTTTGCAAAAGCGCCTTTTACCGTCATGCAGAGAGAGGGGGTAGAAAAGAGTTCCAGCGCGTTCTCGGGCCCTGCCTGGCCGCAGCTCTCTCCCGGGTCCCCCACCCCAGGGCGCTGCCGAGGGGAGACGTACCTCTTCTTCGTGGTCACTGGACACCTGGAGGCCCTTCCCCCAGCCCCCCCGCATGCTGGTTGTGAGGGGCTTGGAGAGCAGGATGGGGCCTCTGTGGGAGGGGTCTGGGTGGGAAGAGGCCCGCGGGCCCCTGGCCTTGACGGGATGCCCTGGGTGGCCAGGGCTCGGTTGGGGACAGTCCCCTCCTGCCAGCTGGACCTCACAGGACGGCTTCATGCCCTCCTCCTGCTTGTCCCCCTCAGGAGGCAACTGCCCGCTCTTGCGCTGAAAGTCCTGCAGCGACTTCCTTGCCAACCACGGGGCATCCACCCTTCCTGGCACTCACCACGCGGGGACCTGTCCGACTTGGCCACTGGACGCTCTGTGTGTGCAGCAGGGCAGCCCTGCAGCTCCAGAGCAGACGAGAAATGGCCAGCTCTCCCTGGTACCCGAGACCCCTTACGTCGCTGGGTAGGCAGCACCGACCTGGACCAGACTTGCCAGAGGGGCACCTCCTGCCACCATCCTCCCGAAGGTATGGCTGGAAGGCCTGGCCCACAGTGTGGCTGCTAGGAGACCTGCAGTCAGATGTGTGCCCAGGGCCCCAGCAGGCACAGCTGTGCTTTGATGTTGCCATTGGACGAGCGGTGACCCCAGTAAGGCCTGTCTACGCCCTGACACCTGCACCCTGTGGATGCAACCCGAATTAGAAAAAGGGTCTTTGCAGATATGATTAAGGATTTTAAGATCATCTTGAATTATCGAAGTGGGCCCCAAATCCTTGTGAGAGAGGCGGAGGGGCTTTGAGATGAGAAAGGCAGGAGGTCGTGTGGGGACCAAGGCGGAGACGGAGGATGCGGCCACAAGCCCAGGGAGGCCTGGAGTCCCCAGATGTTGGATGAGGCAGGAAGCATCCTCCCTGGAGCCTCGGGAGGGACAGAGGCCCTGCTGACACCTTGGCTTTGGACTCCCAGCCGCTAGAGCCGAGAGAGAAGCGATCAGCGATCTCTGTGCTTGGAAGTCTGCAGTCGTCGGTTGCGGCAGCTCCCCCACCCAGGACCCTGTGGCCGCCTCCCTGCAGGCTCTTCCCCCAGGCCATGCCGCCTGCCCCCTCAGGTCCCAGGCTCCTGTGGCTCCAGACACGAGGGCACGTGTCACCTCTGGACACCCTCAGTGGAACAGGGCATCTCAAACCACAGGGCTCTGGGGCCCACACCAGCCCTGAGCCCCCAGAGCCTTTCCTCGGTGCCCGGCCCCGTCCCAGGGTAACCGTCCCTGGTCAGCCCCGGGCCCTGGCCCCCCAGGACTGGGAGCTTGACCACGGCTGTCCAAGTGCGTCTTCTGCTCAGGGGTCTGCACAGCCCCCATGCAAAGCGGATGAGCCCAGCCACCCTCCTGACCCCTGGCCTCCTTGTGGGTCTCAGCAGATTCCTGCCCCACCCTCAGTGGGGGCTCCGGATCCCCGAGGGAGGAGCTTCAGGCCCCAGCCTGCCCCCGCTCTCCGCCTTCTCCCCTCTGGGCCCTGAGTGGTCTTCTCAGGAAAATGGGCTTTACCACCACATCTCCTAAAATCACAGAATCCAGAATCACAGATGGGGAAACTGAGGCCCAGGGCTGGGAGGGGATCTGACACCCTCCCCTCCGAGGGACCTGGGCAGCTGCCTGGACCCAGTCCTTGCCCTCAGCTTGGCCTCCTGGCTCCACGGCGTGGCCCCCACCCCCATCAGGGCCCCTGCTGGTCTATCTGAACTGATGGAAGCCTTGGCATTTCCTGGCATTTGACTTTGACCTGAGGGAGTGCTGACTTCAGCCAGGACATGGGGTCAGCAGTCGCTGGGTCTGGAGAGGGGTTTGCCCTTGCCCCTAAAACCCCAGGCTGCCTCCTCAGCTCTCCCGGGGATGCCCGGCCTGGAGCAAGCTCATGGGACCAGCACACGCACTCGGTTCTCACCAGCCCTCAGCGGAGGCTCCTCCACGATACCCAGAACCGTCGAAAGCAGGTAACCCGGGCATCCACCAAGGGTACAGGAGTCAGCAGATGGGTCAGCGCCGAGGCCCCACCAGGCCTGCAGACAGAAGCCCCTCCAGAATCAGCTTGAGGAGGAGCAAAGCCTATGCCCTCCCCAGAGGTTAGACTGGGACCAGAGCCTGTGACGGGCTCACCAGGGCCTGCTGGTGGCAGCTGAGCTGTCTCGGAAGGGAGTGAGGGCCGGCAGACGTGGGACAGACACGTCTGAGCCCAGAGGATGCTGCAGTCCTGGAAGGAGCATGTCCTCTCCTGGGTCAAAGCGGTCAACCAAGGCCTTGCCTCCTCTAGGAAGCCCTCCATGATTCACGTGGCCATGTGCAGAAGAAAGGAAACTATCGGTCTATTCCTGACTTCTGTCCCTAATTCATCCCAAATCACGAGCTCTAAAGGAAGTTCTGGTGTTTCCGCTGTGGCTTCTTGTGTCCAAGGGGAAATGACCACTGCACATGGACACCAACTGGGACAAGGGCTGAGTGTTGGGGAGATCTGGGCTTGGCAGACATTGTTCTGAGAACGGACTGTCTGATGAGAGGGGTGTGCTGCCCTTTTGACTACACTGTGCTCATGGACAGAAGGCTGGGTGGGCCCCATCTTGTGAAGGGGCCCAGGCTGGGAACACTCAGCAACAGGCCGGAGTCCCCAGAGCCACTTGCCAGCCAGGAGGGAGCCTGGGTCAATCTCTTGGACCAGCCTGGAGACTGGCCAGGAGTCAGGGCGCATGCCCCGGAGCCTTGGGGCATCAGTAGATCCTGCCCAGGGCCGGTACCCCAGCCTTGCCCCGGAGGCCGTGCTGGACCCACTGCCCCTAGGGGAGCCCATTCTCGGGGGAGCCCACCGGTGCAGAGGAGGAGGGCCGCCCCCCGGGGAGTTGCAGCCCCTGGCCATCCATGCTCTCCCTTCTCACAGCTGGGGTCCTGTCCTCCAGCTTCCAGAGAAGCTGCTGGGTGTTTATAAGGGCCAGATTTCATGGTGCAGAACACAGGACCATAAAGGCCACAGTTACTTATCGGAGTCAATTGTTTGGAGCCCCCAGGGGCAGGAAGGGCTGGTCTGGGCTGGGCCTGGTTGGGGGAGGATAGAGCGGTCCAGACGGGGCCCTGGGTCACCTGTACTTGGCTCAGCCGCAGGAGAGATGGGGGTGGGTCGGCTTGCTGTGTAACACTAGGCTGGAGCTGACCAGGAGCGGGTGACACCCAGGGAGGAAGGACCTCCTGACTGTGATTCTAATTCCCTCCAGAACCAACCTGATCCCTTCCCCTCGGGGCTCTCAACTGTCAGAGGAGGCGGTTCGGTTGGGAGGGCTCCGGTGTGGAGCCCTCATTCCTGGGTGCAGCCCTGGGGAGCGACTTCAGCAGATCTTGCCGGGTCAGCACCGTCCTGGGGTCTGTGCCGCTGGTGGGACTACTGAGCAGAGCCCCGAGCAATTCCGGGAGGGCATTCCTGGGGTGGCCTGGGGCGGGGCGGACTGGTGCAGCTCACTGGACATAGCGGGTCACCCTGGGTGGGGCGGTGGGTTCAGCTGTGCGGCCCCGTGGGTCCTCTTACTCCTGATCAGACGCGTCCACCGGGACTCCAGCTGCCCTCGGCAACGGGGCTGAGTCCTTGTTCCTGGAGGTGACTGAATGCTCACCAAGGGTCTCCCTCTTTTCGGGCGAAAAAGGAGCACAGTGACCCCTCTCCTTCCTCCACCTCCAGCTCCCACCTTCCCCCCTTTCTGGGTCATCTTGGGACTGAGACCGTGGTCAGCAGGAGCTGGGAGGCCCCAGGCTCATCAGAAGTCCACACAGAAAACACTGGCTTTTTTCTTTGGCTTTGTGCCCACAGGTGGCATGAACCCTCAGAGGTGGATATCGGGGAGGGCTGCGGAGTTGCCAGAGCCAAGAAGCAAGATCAAGGCACTGAAACAGTGCCTGGAACACTCTCTAACTGCAGTGCAACTGCTAGAAATCGTGGCAAAGAGACAGAACACCCAGGCTCGTGGGCATTAAACAGCAACCCATCAGTCAAAGAAGAAACCACAATTAATACGCTAAGCATTCAGCTGAATAAGCCAGAAAAAAGGAGATGATTTAAAAAGAAGAGCAGAAATTAGTGACACAAGAATACAAATACACCCCAAAAAAGGCTCAGTGATGCCCAAGCTTTGATCTTTGGTTTATGAAACTTACAAAGCTCTGGTAGGTCTGACAAACCAGAGAGAGTGCCTGAGACTCTGAGTGAGGGAGACGGAGTCTCTGCAGTGTTTACAGATCCCAAAACTCATGAGGAGGAAGAACGACACGGAGTGTCAGTGTGTTGGAAACATTTGATGAAATGGACGACTTCTGGGAAAATGCAGTTAACAAATCTGACACACAGAGAGAGCCTGAAAAGGCCTCACCCGTGACTATGAGAGAAGTCATATTCACAACCGGACGCCTTCCTCCAGAGAAAACCCCAGGACTAGGTAGCCGTCACGCGTGAGTTTTGCTTAACGTTTGAGGAGGAGCTGATGACAATTTTATACATTCTTTAACAAGCAAGCTCTTCCAAGTGTCAGTAAAAGAGGGAGACCTTCCCAACCTATTTTATCCATGAGTGTAACTTTGATGCAGAGGTACAAACAAGAAAGCATGATGAAGGAGGATCTCACTTATTGATACAGATGCACGTTAAATAAAACATCAGTGAATCGGACTTTTGCAAAAGGTCATCCATCACGTGCAAGTCCGTCTATCTCGGTGTCATAAAGTTAAACAGAAAATCGATCAGTGTAATTACCCATAAAAAGATATTAAAGAAGAAAAACTATGTGATCATCTCAAATGCACCAAAAATGTTTGATAAAATCCAATACTAATTAATTTAAAAAAATCTATTAGTGAACTTGGAGTAAAAGAGAACTCTTTAATACAATGAAGAATATTTTTGTAAGACATGCAAAAGCATAATACTGGTGAGGTGGAAAGGCTTTCTCTCTACAATTAGATATCAGAAAAGACCGCACCCTGAGCCCAGTTCCGGAGGCCCTGGATGAATTTGTCAGAGAGGAAATAGAAAGGGGATAAGAATCTGAGAGACAGAAGCAAAAGTTTCATCATTTAAAGAGAAAATTGTTGAGAATACTAAATATAATACCTTATCGTTATTAGAATAGATAGTTTGACAAGGTTATTGGATTAAAAAATGGTACCCATAATTCAATTATGCTTCTATAATCCTCCATTTAACAATCAGAGAATAAAGCTTAAAACAAAGATACTATTTGTAAAACATCAGGAAACACAGTCAACCTTCTATATCTGTGGGTTCTGTGTCCATGGAGCCAACTAACCACTGATAAATTTTGCTTGAAACCGCAAACTTGGAATCCTCAGGCACAGAGAGCCGACGGTGCCTCAGCACTTTATATGATGCTCTGAGCATCTGGGACTCTGGGATCCTCGGGAGCAAGGGGTGGGGAGTCTAGCACCGGTCGCCGAGGGCACGGAGGGGTGGACTGTGTTAAGTACCTAAGAATGAACCTAACAAAACGGGGCTAATATTTCCACTCAAAAGTCTATTAAGCATTATTGAGAGAAATCTTTAAAGACTTAAAGCTTCATTTTGAAAAAGACCATGAAAATGACGGTCACGGATATTAAGATTCAATATTTTTAAGATTTAAAATTTCTCCAAATCAGTTTAATATTTTAACACGATACCGTTCAGAATCCCAGTAGATCTGATCCCCTGAGTGTGTGTGTGTGTTGTGATCAGGAGATTCTACAGAAGTCCAAGAGTAACCAGGACACAAAGCGAGGAGGAGAAGGGACCTGATTTTGACATTTGCTGTGATGTTGTTAATAAAACTGAGGCAGCATGTCATTGGCAAAGCAATAGATGTGAGTAGTTTTAAATGAATAGCCTTGAAACAGACCTGTGCGTCGATAAACACCCGGCTCGTGAGAAATGTACCAGCAAACAGCAGTGAGGAATTGACGGAGTGGGGGGACGACCAGACATCCAAGGGNTGAGTAGTTTTAAATGAATAACCTTGAAACAGACCTGTGCGTCGATAAACACCTGGCTCGTGAGAAATGTACCAGCAAACAGCAGTGAGGAATTGACGGAGTGGGGGGACGACCAGACATCCAAGGGGATCCAAGTGAACTTGAACTCTGCCTTACACCACACTCTGGAATCCGTTCCAGGCGGGCTGGAAAGCTATGTGTGAAAGGCAGATTAATAGGCTTGAGAAGTTAATGCAGAAGAAAAGCTTCGTGCTGTTGGGATAGGAAACACTTTACCGTCACAAACCCTGAAGAAAAATACTGCTGCATTCAACTACATTAAAACTAAGAACTTCTGTTGACCAGAAGACATCACCCATAGAGGGCAAATACAAGCCACAAAAGAGGAAACCGTATCTGACAGAATAAAGGGCTTACATTCAGAATTTAAAAGAGCCCCCTGGAGACAATAAGAAGCACTGGTGGACAACAGACCAAAAGCAAGAGACCCAGACACTTCGCCGAAGCGGGATCCAGAGGCCCAATAAACGTGTGAAAAATGACTCCAGAACGGCCATTATGAAAATGGAGATTAAAACCTCGGAGGTACATCATCACCCAGGCACCAGAATGGATAAAAAAAGACCGACAATAAAAGGACTCAAGCAGCGGATCTCGTCGCTGCAGCTGCGAGTGTGACTTGTCACCGTCAACTTACTGGCTGCTGCTGCTGCGTCGCTTCAGGCGTGTCCGACTCTCTGCGGCCCCACAGACGGCAGCCCTCCAGGCTCCCCTGCCCCTGGGATTCTCCAGGCAAGGACGCTGGAGTGGGGTGCCATTTCCTTCCCCAATGCATGAAAGTGAAAAGTGAAAGTGAAGTCGCTCTGTTGGGTCCGATCCCCAGCGACCCCACGGACTGCAGCCACCAGGCTCCTCCGTCCATGGGATTTTCCAGGCAGGAGTCCTGGAGTGGGGTGCCACTGCCTTCTCCGCAATTTAGTGGACTACTTGCCAATGCCTGGGTAAGTAGGAGATGTGCAGAGCTCAGACTGTAAAACTCCACCCCAGGAACTCAGCTCAGGGACACACACACCTGTGTACCCAAGACGCGTGCAAGGGCGGGACATTAAGTGAGGCATCCGTTCCCGGGAACACCAGTGACGGCAAAATGGGTGAACTTTACTCCTGTTGCCAGAGAAGTGGTAAGAACGCAGCGGCCCCCAATGCAATGAAGAAATCGGAAGAGAACAAGATGCCCGCAAGTGAAACTGGAGTGATGCCTAACAGGCTATAATCAAGACCGCGGCAGTGACCCTGGGCTGTGCCCGCAAGGTCCCAAGGCCACGTTCTTGGTGGATCTCAACACCTTCCTGGGGGCAGAGGGGTTCGTGGCTGGAAGGCCAGTGGGCAGCCGGAGCATGGAGCAGACCATGAGCTTCGGACCCGGCCAGGACGGCTGCACCTGAGGGAATGTCTGGGAAATACCCGAAAAGCTGGATTATGCGCCACCTGGCAGCCCGCCCGAGGAACGCAGGCCCCCGTGAACCAGGGAGGGAGGGGCCTGCAGGACCCCTGACTTTACAGTGCCGCTGGGTTCACAAGGAGATCATCAGGCGAGTGGAAACCGGCTCCCTTTCCTTCCTTCCTTCTCCCCCTCCCCCTCCCTTGCTCAGGTGGTCCCACCTCTGGGCACAGCCATGCATGGGGCCCAGGGACAGAGCCCGCCTCCTGGAGCGGGACATCCAGACCATCCCCACAACGGGGGCCTCCTGGAGCCCCACCTTCCCTCTTCAGGTCCTGGCGTGGGCCTCCCTCCTGCAGGGCCAGGGGGTGAACGGGCTGGCTGGAAACTGGTGGGAAACACGGTGGCATCTCCCACCTGCCACCCCACCAAGCTGGCAAGATAAGGTGTGTGTCCAGTGCCAAGGGGTCAGGGCCGAGGAGGAGGTCACTGTTGTTGCTGAGTCACTTCAGTCGAGCCCGACTCTTTGTGAGCCCGTGGACTGTGGCTCGCGAGGCTCCTTCTGTCCATGGGATTTTCCGGGGACGAATACTGAGGGGGCTGCCATTTGCTTCTCCAGAGGATCTTCTCGACCCGGGGACTGAACCGGCTTTTCCTGCAGATTCTTTACAGTGGAGCCACCTGGGAAGCCCCCGAGGAGGATGACCCTGGAGCGAAGACAGTCTCCCCAGGACCGCGCCCTGGTCAGCGCCCTGCAGACAGTCCCCTGCTGCAGTCTCGGTGGCTGTGGGGGTGATGCTGGTGGTGATGGTGCGGGCTGGGGGTTGCTCCAGATGTGGAATGACTTTTTCTAGATGGCCGGCTCCTCCCACCTGCACACTGGTGAGCCCCATGCCACTGTGTCCTTGACCCCTGATGGCGGCCTCAGGGCATGGAATCTGGAGTGAATCCTGGGAGAGCAGGACAAGGACTTGTCAAGGGGGGACGGGGTGCCCGGGCCCCCAGGGAGGGGAGGATTCCCCATGCATGGTCCTAGGGCTTCCAGGCCCCACCGATCGCCCCTTCTGCTGCTGGAGGCCGCGACCACCAGCCCACCAGGACCTTGGCTCCTCTCCACGGGCCTCGGGCGCCCCCCCCCCCACGCATTCCTCCAACATTTTCCCAGCAAATGCCTGCCAGGTTCCTGCCCTGCCTCGGCCCTGGGTGGGGGGCTTGAGGGAGCAGGACCCTCGGTGCAAACTCTGCGGGGCTCCTGGGCCCATGCCCAGGAAGCACCCCTCTCCCAGAGAAGGACTCGACATGAGCCAGCCGCTCGGGAGACGGGCACTCGTGGGCGGGGCCTGGCCACTGGCCCGTGAGCATTCATAAACCTCCTCGACAAAGGTCCTCCCCTGGCCCAGCAGAAAGCCCAGCTGCCTGTGTTTACCCAAAGGCAGTGAGGATGGCTGGGCCCGGGGTGGGCCGCTCTGGATGGGACGGAGGCCTAGGCAGGCGTGAGCCGGGGAGAGCGCGGGTGGGGGGTCCCCAGGCCTCTGGGCTCTGTCTGGCCTCCTGGAGGCCTAGAAGTTGGGGGAGTTCCCACACTCTGGAGGGGGGAGGAGAGGGGAGGGAGATGGTGA
The DNA here is from genome assembly GCA_006410675.1 of Oreotragus oreotragus. NCBI lineage: Eukaryota > Metazoa > Chordata > Mammalia > Artiodactyla > Bovidae > Oreotragus > Oreotragus oreotragus. Next base: position 21,135 of record SJYX01009032.1, read on the forward strand.
GAGGGAGGAGGAGGGCCCGGATGGAAGCGGAGAGAAAGCGGCCCTCCCGGAGTCCGTCTGCAAGCAGGATTTCTAAAACAGAATCCAGCGCTGTGAGGGGGGACGCCCGTGGTCACTGTTCACGCGGCCCCTGCTCTCCAGATCAGCGGGACGAAAACCCTCCCCCGCAGCTTGAGGAGAAGCCCACCCCCAGCTCGTACCTGCCCTCTGCTTCCTCTGGGAGGGGGCCCAGCCCTTGCGCTCAGCTCTCCTCTCTCCAGGACTGGCCGACGAGGCAGGGCCGGTGGGCCCCAGGGCTGGACGTGTGGCAGCAGATGGTGGCCGAGCAGCAGGCCACGCGCGTGGATGAGGCTGCTGCTGGCCTGTGGCGGGTGTCAGGGCCACCCGGGAGGCCCTCAGCCCCCCAGGGCTCCCAGCTCCCAAGGGCAGGTGGCCCCTTCCCGGCCCTGCTCTCTTTCCTCTCCGTGGCCTCCCTTTGCTGGGCCAACCTTGACCTTGGCGGGGAGTGTCCCACCTGCCCCCTTATCAGGCCTCTCTTCCCCTGAAGTCTCCCCTCCAAGGGCAGAGCTCACTCTGAGCAAAAATGTGGGTGTGGGTGTTCAATCTTTCCTCAAGGCTTGTAGGCAGGTGGGCAAGATTCCCACTTACCCGGCCGCCCACCCCTCCTCCACCCCGGGCTCAGAACCCACCCGGCTCCTTCTGGGGAGCCGCCCATGATCCCGGAAGGGTGGACGTGGGCAGGCCCGTGTCCTGACGCCGGCTCTCCGCACCGCGGGCACTGCAGCCTGGGGTGCTGGCGCTGCGGGCCCTGACGCTGCGCCGCTCACGCAGGGCGGTGTCCGTGGCAGGGGCCCCCTCTGTTGCTGCATTGTGCCTGCCCAGGCTGAGAGCCGGGCGGACACGGGGTGCTGGGTGGAGCCGGACGTGTGGGAAGAGAGTCCTGTGTGGGCACCGGCTGGAAGCCAAGGGCAGGGCGCCTGGGTCCCCTCCGCCTCTGGGAGACACACTGTGGTTGGAGATGCACTGAGATGGCTGGAGGGGGGCGACGTCAGCCGTTGGCAGGTGGGTGACCCATGCCCCGGGCGGCCCTGGGCTCCTGGACGGACCTGTTCTCGTCCCAGCCACTCTGATCCGCCACCTCACGAGCCCAGGCGGGACGAGAACAGTGACCTTTGTCGGCAGAGCAGGGGCTGCAACCCCAGGGGTCCCTGCCAAGGATGGGGGGTTAGCTGAGGTGGGGGCCAGACAGCCACCCCGTGTGTGCACTGCTCACGGCCCGGTGCAGGGACGGCAGGGGCAGCTCGCACCCCCTTTCAGGTCATAAATTGTCAGGAGGAAAAGCCTCGCGTTGCCAGAAGGTCTGTGAGGCAAGCGTGGAAACGCTCCCTTCTTCTCAAAGGTTAAATGACCCACAGGCTCGACGGCAGACACTGCTGTGGGTCAGGGGTGAGCACGGGAATGGGGAGAGGACAGTCCCGGCATGGGGGCCCGCCTCGTCCTCAGCCTCCCGAGTCTCACCCCGGGGTGGCCGTGGGCGCTTGGGGCTGACTCTGCAGGCATGACAGGCTGTGGTCCCTGACTCCTGGGAGGCTGCCTCCCTGAGGGTGGCTGAGCCCCTCTCCAGCAGCCGGACTGAGGGGCTCCCCTTCTCAGCATCTGTAAGTCACAGCAGGCCCCACTCGGACCCAAGATTCCTGGGTCACCCACCAGCCCCATGGACCTCATTCCTTTTATCTCTGGAAATGGAGCACAGGGCTATGTCCCCGGCTGTCTGCTTTGCCCTGCCTTGTCCAGGGGTCCGCTCTGCGGATGAGCGCTTTTCTGCACCGCTGCTTGGAGGCAGCACGAGCCCCACGATGACTGTGTAGGCAGGACAGGGCAGGCCCTCTGGGGGCCAAGCCAGGGTCCAGCCCTGGGGCAGGCATCCCTCCCAGGGCCCCAGAGTCCAGCCCTGGGGGCAGGCGCCACTCCCGGGGCCCCAGAGTCCAGCCCTGGGGGCGGGTGCCCCTCCCGGGGTCCCAGGGTCGGTGGTAAGGTGGCTGAGTGTGCACTGGGGTTTCCTCAATTGCCAAAGCCTCTGGTTACAAAAGTACTGGGTCAGATGGCGGATGACTGAGGAGGAGGGAGAAGCGGCCGGAGCCCGGGGCAGTGGTGGGGGAGGGGGTGGTCCTCTGGCCCAGCAGTGCCTGCCCTCGAGTCAGCCCCCTGTCTAGAGGCTCAGTCCACGAGCTTCAGGGAGGGGCTTGGAGCATAGCCTTCTACTCTGGGGTGGGCCCCCAGACTGCGTCGGGGGATCCCTGCTGCTGCACTGGAGACCACGGCTGCTCCGAGGTCCACGGGTTAACGGGAACAGGTGGGGGCCCAAGAGGTGCTGCCAGGCAGCTGCTTTTCCTGTGGAAACAAACGCAGCCGGGCCATTAGGGACTCCCCCCCCCCGACCCCTGGTGTGGTGACGAGCTGGGGCCTGGGGCTTCCAGACCCCTCCTGTCCCTGAGTAGCCGCTGGGGCAGCTCCTTGGTTCTGGGCTCTCTCCAAGATCCCCGACCGTCTGAACGAGGGGCTGCCCCATCTGCAGGCTCTTGGGGGCACTCTGAGCTTTGAGAGAGCCCTCAGGGTGCACTGTGGGGTTAGGGGGAGAAAAGGGTGTTGGGGGGGTTCAGATGAAAGAGGAGCAAGTCCTGGCCCCGGAGGGGCGGACAGGCTAGAGCGTGCAGGGCGGGACCAGCCAGCAGCTCAGCCTCCCTGGCCAAGGCCGCAGCTCTTCCGGCCCTTAGAAGGGAGGCCCCCCAGGAGGAGGGGCTGTGTCCCAACCTATTAATAACTCCTGCACTGGCCCGGCCATCAGGCTATTTTTAGAGTCCCTAACGCAGCCCCGTGTGACTCAGCAAGGCCCCCGCTGGGATGAGAAAGTTGCACGCTGGCCGATGGCCGGGATGCGCCAGGCAGCGGAGCGTGGGCAGCCCAGGCCCGGGCATAGCCAGGCCCGGGCCATGGAGCCCTCGGGCCTTGAGCTGTGCATGCCTGGCAGCCTCCAGGCCTCTGCCCGCCCCGCCCTGCACTGCCAGCTCCTCCCCCAAGCGGAGCATGGAAAATCTGATGTCAGAATTCCAGCCTCAGCAAAGAACGTGACCTGACCTTCACCTCCTGCGGCGCTGCGTGGAGCCCCAAGGGGGCCAGGCCTGAGTCCCCCTCCCTGCAGGCCTCCGGGAGTCCTGGGGGCCACCCACCCCTCCCCCTCCCCTGCCCCCAGGGCAGCCCTGGCCCCACGGCCTCTGGTCATCTCTCCCTGGCACCGAGCACCCGAGGCGCTTCCCGAGTGTCCCAGGCTGGTCCTGCCCTCAGCAGCCCAGTTCCTGTGAGGGACTGGCAGGCCGGGCGGTTTGTTACTGGAAGTGTTTCTGGAGCAGGTCACCTGGCCGGAGGGGAGCGGGGAAGCCGCCCTCCTCTCCCTGCCCTGTGTCACTGGACCGCCTGGCTGGTGTGGAAGTGCATCCCCCTCCCCTCCTGGGGGATGCGTGTGTGGAATGGGGGGAGGGCACTGGGCACGCACGTGTGTGTAGGCATGTGTGCTCCTATGCACACGTGTGTGCTCGTGCGTACATGCACAGCCATGTGTGTATGCACTGTGACCTCAGTTGTGTGTATATGCTGTGTACACACGTGTACATGCTCACTCATGTGCATATGCACTGTGCACACGTGTACGTGCTCCCTCGTGTGTGCACACACTGTGCACATGTGTACATGCTCACTCTCATGGGTAAACACTGGGCACACACATGTACATGCTCACTTGTGTGTATATGCACTGTGCACACGTGTATGTGCTCCTGTGCACACGTGTATGTGCTCACTCGTGTGTGTGGGTGCTCTGGTCCTTTGGCGTGAACTGCCGTTTCTTCAGCATCTTCTGGTCCGGGGAAAGAGCCTGAGGGACATCCGCTCACTGGCACTTCCTCCCAGCAGGTTTGCACGGCCAGTACTCCGGTGGCCAGGCCTCCCAGTGGCCCTGGGCTGAGAGGGGAGGAGGAGGACCACTTGAGGCAGGGCCTGAGTGGGGCAGGAGCAGCAGTTCCGTCGGAGCACAGGGCTCAGCAGCGTGGCGGGGGGCGGGGGGGGCGCGAGGCGGCTCTGCGGTGGGCAGCTTGGAGCTGGGGGTGAGCCTGGGCGTGGAGAGCCGGACCGAGACCCCAGAGCCCTCTGGCCAGAAAGGGCAGTTCTCACAAGCCCCGACTCTGAAACGCCCCAGCTTCCCAGCAGCTCCTTGTGGTTTTGGCCGCCTTTGCCTCGGCAAACCCGAGCGGCAGACGCCAGGAGGCGGAGGCCCTGCCCCCGCCCAGTCGGCCTGCTGGTCTCCCCTGCCCAGGGCTGTCCAGCTGCAGGCGTGCGGTCCTGTGTTTCCCAGAATGAGGTCAGCAAGAGACGGTCCTGCTGTTTCCAACCTTAGACTCACAGCCCTCGCCTGGCCTGTGGGTTCTTTTCTCTGCTTCAAGTGTTAGGATGCTGTTATATTTAGGGAAGAAATTGCTTCCTAAAGATGGATAATGACAGGAAATTATACCTTGTTGATTCTGCATCTTTTTTTTACTCCTAAGTGTGTGTTTCATGTAGCAATGGAAAATGAAAAGATTTATGAAAGCCATTTTCTAGAATGAAAGCATTGTGTTGTTTTTCATTAACTTCAAACTCACTTGGAAAAAAGTTTCCTATTAAAAATATCTGGCTGACACTCGCTACCCCAGGTGTCCTCTTAAACTTCCCAGTAAGAGACCCCCAAAGACGGGGAGGAACACAAAACCCCACGGCACCTGGTGGATCCCCCGCCCCACAACACAACACACACACCGTCACACACCACTGACAACACACACAGGCACACATCACAGAGCTCACATCACAGCCCTGTATAAGGAGACACAACGCCATCATTCTGATGACTCAGAAGAACAAATCTTTAGAGTCAAAAGGCTTGCAGGTAGTCGGGGAGGCCGTAAGCTCCAGGGGCCCGGTTTCCGTGAAGGAGGAGGAGCCGGCAAGGTAAGTGGTGGAGACAGGATGTGACAGAACGTGGTGGAGCATGAAGGCGCGGAGCCTTGGGTTTGAACAACATATCGAGTAAGACAGTAGACACTCGGGATGCCGAGGTCCACTTATAGGGTCCATTTGTTCTGGGAGATAATGACACCGAGGGAGATTAAGATTTCAATAATGAGGTAGAACTGTCTGTCCCACCAAATGCCACGTGTCACATAAAGAATAGGTTTGCTTGCAAGCACATTTAGAGCTTTCTAAAATGTGTCTGTATACTGTGTGGGCGCGCTCAGTCGCTCATTCACATCCAACTCTGTGTGACCCCCACGGACAGTAGCCCATGGGGCTCCTCAGTCCACGGGATTCTTCAGGCAGGAATACTGGAGTGGGTTGCCACGCCCTCCTCCGGGGCATCTTTTCAACACAGGGATCGAACTCGCATCTCTCATCTCCTGCATCGGCGAATGGGCTCTTTACCAGTAGTGCCACCTGCTAGACCTCAGTAATTCCAAAAAGAATTTTTTTACAGAAATCATGTATTTTTCACTGCACTGAAATGAACTAGATGTGAATGACAACTTGATTACAGCTGTGAAGTAGTTTAAGCTCATGCACTGGGGCCAGGCTGCAGGTATGTTGACCTGTCACTTCTGAGAAGGGACCCCTGGTGCCCCCCACCCCCAGGAGAAGGGACGAAGGGGCCAGGCTCCAGACCAGAGCCACCCAAGGATAAGGGGGAGCTGGGCTTGGAGCCCTCCTCCCTGTTGGACTGGGCCACCGTGACAGCTCACATGGAGACCCCCAGCAGCTAGAAAGTAAAGAAAATCCCCCACAATAGCTCTTGGGTCAAAGAGACCAGCAAAACCACAACCCAGCGCGTGGAAAGCACCGTGAGGTGGAAGAAAGTGCCCACCACAGTTCCGGAGGTGCTGGCAGCTCTTGCAGGCGCAAGAGGATGGCCCTACGTGGTGCCGCTCCAAATAACGTGGGAGACCTGGGGTCAGCAAAAGAGACTTGATAATAAACTCAGGGGGACCTATGTGGTGCCACTCCAAATAATGTGGGAGACCTGGGGTCAGCAAAAGAGACTTGAAAATAAACTCAGGGGGACAGGTCACTCCAGAAGGAAAGACTGTGAAACTAGAAAACAAATCAACCACGGTCCTCCCGGATCCCTGGGGCCCCGCAAGCAGGGCAAGGACCCCATGTCTGGGAGCAGCCGGTCCCAGCAGGATGGATCTGCTCCGTGTGTGCCCCTGGCGTCCTGCCCCGCGGGTGAGGCGTGGGGACCAGGACTGTCCCGGGGGCTCCAGAAGGGACGTCAGTTCCGCGTGGAGGAGAGCTATCGACTGGATCCCTGTTTGCTGACAAGAGTCTGGAGCCCCGAAGGGCCCAGGGGTCTACAGGCTGACCACCTTCAGGGTCAGGAGGGGCTGCAAACATGGCTCAGGGGAGGGGTGTGCCCCCAGGCCCCGGTCGTCAGGTGGGGAATGCCCCTTCCCTGTTTGACCCACCAGCCTCCACGGCCAGGGCAGCAGGTCTGGGCTCTGCTGGGCCCTCTGAGGGTTTTGCTGGGGACTCAGCTCGCTTCCCGTGGAGAGGGCTGGGGCTGTCCGCTCACATCCCCAAGGACACCCCAAGAGAATGCCCTGTCTCAGCCCTTAGGCTCGAGGAAGTGAACGTGGAAAGCGCTTTGGTTTCTGCCCCTGCTGACCCGGGTGTGGTCGGTCACTGTCTAGAGCTTGACCTCTTCCAGTCCACCAGGAGGCCATGGTCCCCTCGCCTGCCAACTCGGGACGCTGCTCACTGTTCTGAGTGCTTCCGAGGGTTTCTTCCTGGTTTGCACAGTAAACTGTAAACTCACATAGGCCAGGACTGGCAGGTGGCAAGCCGGGCCGGCCAGTTGTGACCTCTGGGCCTGGGGCAGGCCTCCCCAGGACCGCCTGGGGCTGCTGGGTGGAGGCGGGACTGGGCTCTGTGGTGTCGGCTCCAGGCAGGCACACGAACGAGATGGGCTCTCGGGGCGCTGGGCCTAGAACTGGCTGCTGAGAATCCAGTGGCTGACGAGGCCTGAGCCATGGGGCCCTGCCAGACGGCCTGCATGACGCCTGGAGCCTCAAGCTCACGTCCACCCCGCCGGACTTGGCCCGGGCACCCGTGAGGCTGCCGGCCGCTCACAGGGCCCGGAGCTCTGGCGTGGTCGGGGCCTGGGCACCTGTGTCGGTCTGCGAGGCGTCCGGCTTCTCAAGGACAAGGGCCGCTTCGTAGAGGTGCTAATGCCGGGGTCCCCCCCCCCTGGAGCGGCAAGGCCTAGACTGGGGACTTCTCAAGCTCCTGGGAGAGGCCCCCTCTCTGACAAAGCCTGGGCCCCATGATGATGGTTGAAAGGAGGTTCACACATGCCCATGGTGGCCCCTCACGCCTTCCCGTCCAGCCCCGGACACGGGGCCCCAGGAGCCCAACCACTGGCTGATGTCAGCCCCCCCTTTACCACAACCCCCCTCGCTGTGGCCCCTTGGGTCCCTCTAACCTCCTGGAGTCACTTCACACTCCAGTTCAGTCCACTCAGATGCCACAGGGTCGTCAGGAGAGGACAGGAGGTCCGCCATCTGCCCCCCAGGGCAGCACCAGCGCCTCCATTTCGAGATGCCGGGCGGCCTGGAGCAAGGCGCCAGCTGGAAGGCCGAGGTCCAGGTGGGTCTCCAGGGACATGGGGCTGTACCGTCCAGGAGGCGAGGGCCCCAGGCCACTCTGGGGAGGGGCGTGGGGAGGCTGCTCTCACACCTACCCTCGGTGGGGGAGACCCCAGCAGGGCTGCAGGCTTCAGGCCCCTCTTGCTGCCTTGCTGCAGCCTGTGGGGGCCCTGAATGGCCTTCCTGGGTGTGCAGAGCATGGCCCTGCACCCCTGGAGCCGCCTGCCTGGCCAGAGGAGAGCCCACGGCCCCCTTTCCCAGGGTTTCCTTGAAGCCTCAGCTCCCCTGCCCAGCCTCCGGTGGCCTCCTCTGGGACGTCTTGTAATATTCTCGCCAAATTGAAATGTGAGCCACCTACTTACAATCAGGACAGTCTTGCCTGGGACACGCCACCTGCTCGGTGGAAGGACTGCTCCCTGGATGGCACAGCCACCTCCACACCAGGAAGGGCTTGGTGGTCATGCCGGAGGTGCTGACCTCAGGCCGCAGTTCACGCTGGGGCCAGGCCCACTCTCTGCTGTGACTGGTCCACTCTGGGTGTGACCCACGGGCACCCAGGGCATCGAGCCCCAGGTTATCGTGGGGATGGGGACAGGGGTCCGGTCCTGGCTTGGCCTGGCTTGGCATGCGGGGAGACTGGGCCTGGGGGGCACGGGGAAGCCAAGGGGCAAGGGCTTCGGCAAGACACCCCGGGGCTCAGCTCAGTGCAAGGAGCCCGTCCTGGCCTGAGCCCTCACGGCCCCAACCGCCTCCTCACGGACACAAGCCCCTCCGGGATCGGGTGTGTGTGTGAGCTCACAGGTGAGGACAGCCTCTCCGGCCCAGGGATGACCGGCACAGGGGCCAGGCTCACCTGGGCAAAGAGGTGACCCTTTCCAGGGCGCTCACTGCATGGCTGCATGGGCCCAGCCCGGTTCGGAAGGAGGCAGCAGAGGTGCTGAGGGTAGGCAGCCGTGAGCCTGGGACGCCCTCTAGGCCCCTGGCTCTGCCTGCCATGCTCCCCTAGCCTGAATAAGTCAGCTCATTTTTGCGTTTGGTGATTCAGAGAATGTCCACCAGGAACAAGCTCCCACTGTCTCCAAAAGCAGAGACTAGTCCCAGGGCGGGCACAGCCCCTGAACCCACTCACCGTCCTTTGTGAAAAGGGGCCCACCCATTGTGAGCCGTGCAGCTCGCGTCCAGCCCACAGGGCGGCTGCCGGGACCCCCACTCTGGGAGAAGGGTGATCTGGGCAGAGGATTCCGTGGGGGGCCAGCCTCGGCCAGCTCTGTGAAAGCCCGGGGCCATCAGGCCTGTGGGTGCCGCTGCGTCTCTGGCAGGCCTGAGCCTCTGAGCCTGCACTGATGGGGCCCTGGACGGGGGCAGCATGCTTCCCTGGAAACGTCCACTTGGTGGTGGCTGTTCTCAGGCTGGGCTGCAATCAGAACCGGGAGATTGGGGTCCGGGGGGAGGGGGAGGTCAGCGGCTGTGTCTTCCTAACCCAGGGCAGTAGCACCCTTTGACCTGAGCAGCTCCCGGAGCTGGTTTGGCCAGCATATGGGATGCACCCTTGGTCCCCAGACCTGAGCTGGGCCGGGCCCTTCCCGGGGGGAGTGTGTGCAGAGCCAGCCAAGGCCCCCAGACCATGGGGTGACCCCGGGAAGGGAGGCCGAGAAATGAAGGGCTGGTCTCCAAGGTCACAAAGAGGACCCCCGGGGGTGCTGGCGGGCTCCTGCTGGAGCCCACTTGGAGGGCCTGCAGTCTTGGAGCCCCCATCCCTGCAGGCCCAGCCAGGAGCTGCCCCCTCCCACGGAGGTGCACACAGACAGGCAGCCCCCACCCTCTGCATCCAAAGTGCTGCTGTGGGAGGGGCTGCTTTCTGGAACCTTCCAGGCCTTCCTGGCAGGAAAATCAAAACCTCAGAATTATTACTGAAGACTCTTTTCAACAATGAAAGGTAAGTGCCACCCCGAACACACACACACACACACACACTCCCCCCCAGTACTCACGTGGAGGCTGAGAACAAGCTCACTCTGAGTGAGAGAGTCATAAAAAAGTTATCTGCGCATATCCTTAACAATGGCCCTTTCAAGTCATCCTTAGGAGGGATGAAGCTAAAAAAAGATTTCCTTTGCCTTTGAGTCATCTTGGCCTAAATATCGTGGGAAATTTCCATGACCGCTCGTGCCGTCCACACCCAGAGTCCACAGACTCCCGCACGCGCGGAGCAGGGGCTGGCCCGCTCCAGGCGGGCCCAGCACCCTGCGGCCACCAGTCCGCGGTGGGCTCCTCAGTAGAAGGCCAGGCCGGTGAGGCCGCGGGGGACCAGGCCAGCCTCCCCGCACCGGGGCGCCAAGGCTGGGTCTTGGCCTGGGATCCTGTCCTCACAGTGCCAGCCCTTAGAAACATCTGCTGAGAAAATTCTGTTGGAGCGCTGTCTTCAAAATAAAGAAATGAATAAAACAGCTTTGTGGGGCTGTAACCCACAGCGCACACCCTTCACCTACCTGAAGCCTACAGTCGGAGGCTTTCGCTGTGCTCACAGGTGTGCACAGCCATCACCATGGTCCTTTTCAGAACATTTCGTTACCCAGAAAAGGAACCCTACCCTTTGGGGACCACCTGCCCTAAACAGCCCCTGACTGACTGTCTCTGCAGCCCCGGCTCTGGACTTTGCTGAGATGGCAGACTTCCTCTGACTTCATCTCTGAGCAGCCCCCTGACCCTGCACCCAGGACGTGCATGCACTTGGTACATCCTTGTTCGAGTTCCAAGAACTCAAACTCCGGGAGCTCCCGGGTTCCAGCCGTGGTCCCCCTCTGGCCCTGGTGTGTGTGGGGCCAGACATAGCCAGGGTGGAGCCCCTGTTCCCACGGGGGCGCTAGGCTGGGAGGAGGCAGCCAGGCCTGCTAGGGGCATCCAGGCAGGTTCCCCACCCACAAGGAAGGACCAAGGCACCCTGAGTGACAGGCTGTGGCTGCTCCAGCCATCTGCTCACCAGGCCTGCCCAGCTCCTAAGGGTGACTGTGGGAAAGCAGAGCTGACCCGGGGCCTGGACCCACCACAGAGCTCACTCCAAGGGTGCCTGCTCCAGCCGGGATTGTCTGTCCTGGAGGAGATGGGCCCCAGATGGCGTGTGGCCTTGGGGAGGGCAGGAGGACCGAACACCTTCCTCCCAGCCGGACCCTCTCAGCTTCCCTGGGCAAAGGTGCTTCCAGACACCCTAAGAAACCAGACCAGCCAGATGGGACCAGCTCTAGACCTGTCCCCACGTGGCAGGGCGTGTCTCCACAGGGCGCGTCCCAATGCAGGAAATACCCCACTATAAGGAATGTCCCCAGTGCAGAGCGTGTCTGCCCAGGGCGCATCCCAATGCAGGGCGTGTCCCCACAGGGCATGTCCCAATGCAGGGGACTCTCCAAGGGGTGAGGGGAGGTGACCTGGCTGGGGGTCTGCATGGCTTTCCTGAAGAAGCAACAGTTGAGGGGTGACACGAATGGTGTCCCCTCCCTGGGTCTCCAGGTCCACGAGCCCCCAGGAGTGGGTTTCCTTAGCGCCTCCCTTGAATCAAATTCCCAAAGTCCTGGAAACACCACAAGCCAGTCACGAGGTTCCAGGGTCGGTGCTCGGAATGCCTCCCTCTGTGTGTCCTGGGGGGCGGGGGTCCTGGGGGTGCAGGGCATTTCCCGGGCCTGGGAGGTGGCCAGCTAAGGATGCCCAGTTGACACTCACTCACCCGCGTGTCTTCCTGGTGTGGTTTTCTGCATCTGAGTTTTATTTTAGCATAAAGAGGTGGGCAGAGTAGATGTCCAGCAGCGAGCATCCCTGCTCTGTGCCCAGCCTTCTCCTGGCACAGGCCCGGCCCCCCGACCAAGGCAGGTTCCTGAGGTGGATGAGCCTCGGTCTCTGCAGAGGTGCCCAGCACCCGTCTGCTCTGAGACTGACATGCTCGTGTGGGAGGCTCTTGATGGCTGGCAGGAAGAGATCAGGGCTCAGTACCATCAAGAGCTTCAGATCACCCTGCAGAGGCAGCGCCAAGCCCGCCCGGGCCTCGGGGAAGGGTCAGCTGACGGGCCTGGATCTGACGGAGCCACAGGCTGGGCAGGAGCGGGGGACCAGGGTTGGGGTGACAGGGGAAGCGATGGTCACAGCCCAGTGCCATGTGGTGGGAAGGCGGTGGCGTGGGGGGCCCGTACCAAGGAGGAGGAGGCTCTGTGGCCCCCTCACCTCGGGATGGGCCGTCGGTGGTCTGGCCAGCCCCTAGCAGAGTGAGGGTCTTAGGGGACCACAGGGAAAGAGTGTAAAGCAGGAGACAGAGTGTCATTCTGAAGATGAGAAGACGAGAGGGAAACTGACGGTCACAGCAGGATGTGGGAGGCCCAGCCCCACCCGGGGTGGGAGACGCCTTCCAGAGAGCCGCACTCGAAGGCAGGCAGCAGAAGCGAGCCAGGAGGCTTCAGCGGAAAACCTCGGCTCGGAGGGCGGGCCAGCGGGGCGGCGGACAAGCACGCTCAGCCGGGAAGGCCCTGTGTGCGAAGAGCAGACCCAGGGACCTTTCCAGGGCCAGCGATCAGTCCAGGGGCAGCACCGGGACAAAGCGTCCGGCATCTGAGGCGCCAAACCCACTGTCCGCAGCAAAGCGGGAGGCAGGGTCCAGGTGCTCTGCTGGTGGAGGATGCCTGCCATGTCCCCTGGGGAGGACGCTGTGCAGCGCAGCGGCAGCACAACTCCCAATCCACGTTGCCTCAACACGCTGCAAATACCAAGCCGCTGCCCATCAAAACAGGAGGCGCTAGTGGTAAAGAACCTGCCTGCGGTGCAGGAGACACAAGAGATGCGGCTTGATCCCTGGGTCGGGAGGACCCCTTGGAGGAGGGCATGGCAACCCGCTCCAGTGTTCTTGTCTGGACAGAGGAGCCTGGCAGGCTGCAGTCAGGCACGACAGAAGCGACCACGCGTGCAAGCACACCCACCAGATACGCAGGCATGGCTGTCACACTGTCCCGAGGGCAGAAACAACAACGTTCATTACTGATAGAACCACGTGTAGTTTACCTGTCAGTATAGGAAGGGCAGTGATAAGGATTGTGATCAGGTTCATAACGCTGTCCAAGCAGCCCTGAAGACAGGCTTTAGCCAAATGAGAAATGAAACAGCATGTTCCCTGCGCCCCCAGACTCTGCAGCCAGAGCCGGGCCTGGCCCAGTTCTGTGGGTGTTTCTGCACCTCATCCCCCACCCTCACCCCCACCCTCTGCCTTTGGACCCCAGGGCTCAGGGCCAGCCTGTCCGTCCCAGCTCCAGCAGGACCTTTCCCGTGGTTGAGACCCTGGTGGCAGGAGCACCGCAGAAGCCCACGGCTCCCTCCAAGGCAGGGCTGTGCCCAGGGCCCAGCTCCTGCAGAGGCTGTGAGCTGGGAAGGACCAGCCCTGCCCCACTGAAGCATGCGCTTATTTCCACTCACAGAGAATGGAAGGCCACGACCGGGGGCTGACTCCCAGCTCCTCCTCGTCCTCCCCTCTCCTGGACGGTGGATATGTTCACACTCCTCTGGCCGAGGGGCTGACCTGGAGCAGAGCTCCCAAGACGAGCCCAGGGAGGTGCATCTGCTCGCGGGGCTGAGCCGGGCTCCCGCTTGGCTCGTTCTTGCGGCGTCCGGCCTTCTGGAACGCGCGTGCGTCCCCTTCACGACCAAAGGAGGCTCTGGCAGCTGGTGTGTTCAGCACCGTCCGCGCACTCTGTCCCCCTTGGGTGACAACACGCGTTACTGCCAGTGGGCCGTGGGCGTGCGTGTTCTTCCTTCTGGTTTATGTATTTGAAGAAGGAATTCACAGGGCCTGGACTCCATCCTAGGCCTGTTCATGCTGATCATGCTCAGCCAGCTCTCCAGTGGATTCTGAACTCTGTGATTAGTGCCTATGGAAACAACAGAAGGATAAGGCCCCCTCCAGACAGGGGAGCCTTGAAGGTCGTATGTAGAGTATGTAGGTTACTCATCGCCTAAGAGAAAACGCACACTATCGCCCGTCCTCCAGACAGGCCATAAATATTTCTGTATCTGTCGGAGGGTGACCTCGGGTTTATTGATTATTGGCTGATTGTTTGACTGTTTGAGCACATGAGCACACAGCACGTGAATGAAGGAGTTACTGGGATTGTCTTTTCCTTGATTCATGTAAGTCTCAAGGAATTTGGAGTGGTGGGTTCAGATATGTACACATGGGGTAGAAAAGATTTCCACAAACACTGGTCGGGGTCCTTGGCTAAAAGAAGACTCTGCCTTGGGCCCGCTGATGTAATAAATTGCACTCCACTATCTGCATTGTCCTTCCGAGTGAATTTGTTTCCTGGAACGCGTGGCTACAACATATTGACAAGATTTTTATCATAAACTGGTATTCCTTTGAAAGCCAGTCATTTCAATTAAAAAACTAAAAACAGATAAAGGCAACTGAGCGATGACCCCGTTTAAGGAAGCAGTGGCCTGATGACCAGCAGGGGAAGGGGTTTCAGCCGTTCATAGACAGGACACAGTCCACCCCCGAGGTGGGCAGGAAAACACGGCCCGTTGGCCAGAGCAGGGCTTTCTGCAACAGAGGGTGGGAAGGCCGTGAGCTGCTGGAGCTGGTCCCTGAGCAGCAGACCCCAGCCCCCCAGCCCCGCCTCTGGCTCCAGGGGAGGCTGGGGGCCTGGAGGCCACAAGCCGTCAGGTTCTAACAGGACAGGAGAGCTGGCTTCTGCCTCTGTTCCCAGTGAGACTTGGTCAGTGGGACCTGCTAGGTCACATGTGGGAACCTGGGGATGCCCCATGGGCTTAACGCCACCAGGACCCAGCCCTGGGGTAGAGGTGGGGGTATCCTGCTGAGCTGGGGGTGGGCATTGCTGGGTGGGCTCGAGAAACTTCAGCAGGCCCTGGGGACCAACAGGAGCTGACCACAGAGCCCAGGGACCCTCAGGGAGCAGCTGTCCTGTTCCCACTGTGCCCACCTCTGCCAGGCCCTGTGCAGGGGTCCACGGAAGGGACAAGATGGACCAGCAGCCGCTGTTGCTGTCACAAAGCGGCAGGGGACACCCACTGTGGGGGGCACTGAGCTGGGGCAGGAGCAGACACACGGCCAGGGACACTCGCAAGTCCTGGACCCTGGGGTGAACCCAGGACTGTGGCTTCTGCCCAGCCTGGGTGCCCTGGGGGTGGAGGGCAGGCCCACAGCCCCACAGAGGGACCCCAGCCCAGCTCCCCCAGCCCCATGCTGCTCCCAGAGCCGGCACGGGGGTGGCGAGGGGGCAGAGAAGGGTCTGCTCCCCACTGAGGGGGCAGAGGCTAGCACAATGTGGGAGCTGGGAGTTACGCTTTATCTGGGGCAAAATGGAGACTGCAGTCCAGGAGACAGCACCTCAGACTGAGAGACTCCACCAGAAAGGCGGGGGAAGGGTTGGTGCAAACGTGACTCTGGTGAAGGGGGCGCGTAAGACCAAGCCCGCGTTTTTGCAGGTTTCAGCTGGTCTCGTGATGCTTCTGTGAGTCATGCGGAGCAGTCATCACCGTGAAGGATTTTAGTCCTTTTGTAGCTCTGAGGAGGCAGAATTGGGCTCGTAAAGCCGGCTCCTGAACATGCCTCACCATCGAAGTCCTGTTCTGCCAGTTCCCCGCCGCCTCCGTCCGCGCCCGGGCCCTCGTTCCTGCTCACCGCCTGGGATCCTCAGGCACTGTTGAAGGTCAGAGGCCACAGCGGCTCACGGTTTAATCCGTGTGAGGTGGACCGCAAGCGCCAAAGTGTAAATGTGTAGTTGACGAGGCCACGCAGGCCTGGGCTCCTGCTGCTCTCGGCTGTCCAGAGCCCCCCGAGAAGGCCTGGGGGTGACCCTCACTCGCAGAGACGAGAAGACTATCTGGGCTGTGCCCCCCGCTCCAGGCGGGCTATGCTCCCCACTCCTCTAGGCGGGCTGTGCTCCCCCCTCCTCCAGGCGGGCTGTGCTCCCCCCTCCAGGCGGGCTGTGCTCCCCCTCCAGCTGGGCTGTGCTCCCCCTCCAGGCGGGCTGTGCTCCCCCCTCCTCCAGGCGGGCTGTGCTCCCCCCTCCTCCAGGCAGGCTGTGCTCCCCCCTCCAGCTAGGCTGTGCTCCTCCCTCCTCCCGGTGGGCTGTGCTCCCCCTCCAGCTGGGCTGTGCCCCCTCCTCCAGGCTGGCAGCCAGGGGGGCCCGAGGAGCCTGGGGAGGATTGGGCTGTGCTCCCCCTCCAGCTGGGCTGTGCTCCCCCTCCAGGCGGGCTGTGCTCCCCCCTCCTCCAGGCGGGCTGTGCTCCCCCCTCCTCCAGGCGGGCTGTGCTCCCCCCTCCAGCTAGGCTGTGCTCCTCCCTCCTCCCGGTGGGCTGTGCTCCCCCTCCAGCTGGGCTGTGCCCCCTCCTCCAGGCTGGCAGCCAGGGGGGCCCGAGGAGCCTGGGGAGGATGGTGTGAGGAGGACCAGGCATCACTGGACCAGGTTCCATGTCTCCCATTTACGAAGCAGCACGTTCCCACCAGCAGGAGCTCGTGCCCTCTGGACGGGCGGGGGAGCCCAGGTGCCCTCATCAGCCCGCTCAGTCCACCTTGAGCGGTAATCTCGTTGGCTCCGGGCTCCAGGCCTCTGATGCGATTCTCTCTGCTGCAAAACCAGCCCTGCCGCGCTAAATGGGCTCTTTGATTTGATTCTGGATCCTCTGCTGGCCTGTCCAGGCCCTGGGGCCCCTCCCAGGCCGCGCTAACACGTTTAGCCATTTGTTGACCAAGCACAGCTGTTTGGAGGCTGGCAGGGCCCGTCACTTCTCCTTCGGGACAGAACAGGAGGCCCCTCACGCACAGGCCCCGCCCCACCTGCCCACAGCCCTGTGCCCGCGGTCCCTGACCTCCAAGGAGGGCCAGCGTCTCAGGGCTCCACGTAAGGCTCGCCTGCCGAGAGAGCCCGCAGGACCCAGCGTCCCTCGCGGGCCCAAGGCGCCCTTTTGGAAGGACCACTCTGCCCTCCTCAGACTTTGCCCCGGCCCACGGAGGAGTTGTCCATTCACAGCCACGGCCGTCCTCTGGAACACAGGCAAGGGAGCCCAGGACCCCAAACGCTGCCCCACGGCCTGAGTCCACCTCCAGGGCCTGCAGGAGCGCCTGCCCGAGGCCTGTCTGCAGGAGACGTGGAAGCCCCCTCACTGAGGATGAGGCACAGCACTGAAGGCTTAAACATGTCTGTGACGGGGGCCTCAGTCACCCCTTTGCCCAGGCCCTGAAGGGCTTGCCAGGTGGCACTAGGGGTAAAGAACCCGCCTGTTCCAAAGCGAGAGACGTAAGAGACACAGGTTCGATCCCTGCATGGGGAAGATCCCCTGGAGGAAGGCACGGCAACCCACTCCAGTATCCTTGCCTGGGAAATCCCACGGACAGGAGCCTGGAGGGCTCAATCCATGGGGTCACAGAGTCGGACGTGAGCGAGGTGAGTCAGCACACACAGCACCGGGCCCTGAAATACCGCGGGCGACTCAGCACACACAGCACGGGGCCCTGAAATACTGCGGGCGACTCAGCACACACAGCACGGGGCCCGCCTGCCACAGGCGGTTCATCCCTCTACCCGCCCCTCCACTCCTTTGCTCTCCCGGTACGTACCGCTGCCTAGAATGTGCCGGGCACTGCCCTGGGCTCAGAGCACTGAGGAGTGTGGCAGAACGCCCAGCCCCACAGAGCCACCATCGTGGAGGAGGCGGCAGACGGAGGAAACACACAGGAGGCCCGGGAGTGCTGGCTGGGGAAAGCACGAAGACAGCTGGCACAGGGGGTGCCAGGGAGCCCTGCTGAGAAGGGGCTGGCAGAGAGAAGCCCGAGGAGGGCAGCCCTGGCGCCCAGGGAGCTGCATCTGTCTGGGAGTCAGTTTGCAGAGTCAAAGCTGCGTGAATATTAAACCCTTCAGGAGAAGACCAACACGCCTCCTAGCAGGCCAAGCCTGCACGCACACCCAGCCCTGCTCTGGGGGAGCTCTTTTTGGAACAGGGCCTTTCAACTTCATCTGGTCAGACTTCCCGATTTTTGCTAGTTCGCATTTCCCGCAGGACAGTGATAAAGGCCCTTCCGCCTCGTGGTCTGGGATCACTGTTTCCCTCTCTGCTCCTTCTCAGCTACTCAGGCCTTTCACCCATTTTTATATTGGGCCATTTGCTTTTCCTTACACATATTGATACGTAAGTATGTAGACATACATTGTAATGCACCTTGAAAAGTGCTGAATAATCATCATTTGCAATGTATGCTTGTACATTGCAAGTGTCTTTATGGGGCTTTCCCAGTGGCTCAGCAGGTAAAGAATCCGCCTGCAGTGCAGGAGACACAGGAGATACAGGTTTGATCCCTGGGTCCAGAAGATCCCCTGGAGGAGGAAAGAACAACCAGCTCCAATGTTCTTGCCTGGAGAATCCCATGGACAGAGGAGCCTGGGGTCACAAAGAGTCAGACATGNCCGCCTGCAGTGCAGGAGACACAGGAGATACAGGTTTGATCCCTGGGTCCAGAAGATCCCCTGGAGGAGGAAAGAACAACCAGCTCCAATGTTCTTGCCTGGAGAATCCCATGGACAGAGGAGCCTGGGGTCACAAAGAGTCAGACATGACTAAAGCAACTTAGCACGCAGGCACGCACTGCATGTTTGAAAGTTGCTAAGAGGGTAGATAAGTCTCAAAAGTTCTCATCACAAAGAAAAAAATTCTCAACTATGTGAGGTGAAAATACACAAATTGCTTCAGTCACTTAATTGGAAACATTTTCTCCATCTCCCCACTAGACCTTTGTGATAGTGAACTACCATTTGTATGATTTCTAATATTTTGGCATTCAGTTGCTTTAGTATTGAACCCTTTTATTTTACCCTAGCTGGTTTCCCTGGTGGCTCAGAAAGTAAAGAATCTGCCTGCAGTGCAGGCGACGTAAGTTCGATCCCTGCATCGGGAAGATCCCCTGGAGAAAGGAATGGCAACCCACTCCAATATTCTTGCCTGGAGAATCCCATGGACAGAGGAGCTTGGTGGGCTGCAATCCATGGGGTCGCAAACAGTCAGACATGACTGAGCGACTAACACACACAGGCAAGGTGATGGAATTAAACTNGACGTAAGTTCGATCCCTGCATCGGGAAGATCCCCTGGAGAAAGGAATGGCAACCCACTCCAATATTCTTGCCTGGAGAATCCCATGGACAGAGGAGCTTGGTGGGCTGCAATCCATGGGGTCGCAAACAGTCAGACATGACTGAGCGACTAACACACACAGGCAAGGTGATGGAATTAAACTTGTGGCCACGATTTCACAATATGTCCATATATTAAATCACTATGTTATGCATCTTCAATTTGAACAATGTCATATGTCAATTATGTTTCAACAAAGCTGGAAACAGCAAACACCTTTCTCTGGCGAGTGGGTTGCGTTTCCACACGGTGCTTTCTAGTTTTGAGTTCTGATACAGTCACTTTATGAAATACTTTCTACTAAAGTTAATCTTTTTATGTCTGGCCTAAATCTGGCCTTTCTATGTCATGTCTGCCTTATGACAACGTCAGAAAAATTATCAGGTATTTTCATCTAAGATAATATTTCGTATTATTTCACACCCTCACATTCCTGGGATAAACCCAACTTGATCATGAGTGTCATCCCTTTTTAAAAACACACAGTTTAAAGGGTGAAGTCTGCTAATAATGTGTTTAAGATTTTTATGTCCTTTCCTAAGAGACTGGACTAAAATGTGCCTCTTGTACTATTCTTGTCTGGTTTTGGTTTAACAGTTGTGCTGGCTCCAAAATAATTTGGGGAGGTTTCCCGCTTTGCATAAAACCGAAAGAATCATTCCTTGGAAATTTGGTAGAATATATCTGAATAACCCCAGAAGTGAGTTGTCTTGCAGGACAATTTTCAGCTAATGGTCAAATGTCCTTAAATGTCATAGAAACGTTTGGTCTTCTCTTTCCTCTTGAATCAATTTTTTAAAGTCATGATTTCCTGGGAATTTGTTCAATTGGAATAAGATTTCAAACTGAGCGGTTCATGATATTTTCATCTTTTAAAGCCTCTGTGTGAGACGCTTTCCCCTTTACATTCCGAATGTTAGCTTGTGCTTATCGCTCGTTCCGCACCCCTCCACCCCCGCCCCACCTCCGCTTTCCTCTTCCCGGTCACCAGCCAGCTTTTGTCTCGATTCGCCGGCTCCTATTTCCGATCGCAGTCACTTCTGTGCCCATCATTTGGCTGCATTAATCTCTGCGTTTTCCTCCTTTTATTAATTTAGCCCTTACTGTTTTTCTGACTTGGACACTTGATATTTTCTTCTTTCTTTTCTTCTTCTAAGGCAACACAGCTTCCCCTGAACCCCACTTGGCACTGTCCCCCACGCGCGTGTCGCACACAGGAGCGCCACTCGCAGGGTCTCCATCACAGTCCACTTCTGCTTCCTTTCCGGACGCTTCACGCTTTGACTCAGGCCTCGTTCGGAAGTGTTTTATTTTTCAAATGAACGGAGATTCTGAACGATTATTTTCACAATTTGAAATCATTAAAATATCGTCTAAGTGTTGTTTTCACTTCTGGTTAATTGTGTTGTGATCCGAAAGCGGGGCTCGTAAGGCATCATTTCATGGAAATCGGTGTGCTCCGCGTTGCGGCGAGCAGCTCCTTTCTGCCCGTTCCGTGTGCACCGGGGCCGGGAGGGTCGCTCTGGGGTCCGGGAGCCCGACGGCGGGGGTGGGGGGTGGTGTCCACTCTCACTGGGCAGCGAAGCCTGCAGGCGGGGCGGAGCGCGGGGCGGACCCCGCCGCCCCACCGCAGCCCGGGCCAGGCCCACCCCTCCCCGCCCTGCCCGGCTCCGCCCCCGTGCGACCCCGGGGAGGGCGTCTCCAGGGAGGGCCTCCTGTTCTCCGCCCCCGCCCCCACTTGCTCAGGGTCGGGGCCTCTTCCTCCCGGGGGCGCGAGGGGGGGGCGATTGCCCGAGACTCGAGCCCCACCCTCAACCCCGGGCTCCGCCACCGCCTCCGCAGCCCCGGAGGCCCCAGCCCACCGGCCCGCCCGGCTCGCCCGGGGGCGGGGCAGGGATGCCCGGGTGGGTCGCGGTCTTTCCGGCACCGTCCGCGGGTGCTGGGCTTTTAGATGGAGGAGCCTCTGCTGCTTCGTGCCTCCTGCCCCGCCCCCGCCCCTCGCGCCCCTCCCGGAGCGTGTTCCGGAGCGAGCTCGGGGCTCCAGGCCGCTCTGCTTTCTGACGCTGCTTCGCTCCGCCCGGTCCCTGGGGGGCCGGCGCTGTGCTCGTCTGTGCTGATCTAGGGCAGGGACCCAGCCCGGACTTGGGCGGGTTGGGGGTGGGTAGGAGGAGACCACAGCCAACAGCTGGGGGCCTGGCGGCCTGGGGGCGGGGCGCCTGGAGGCCCCCGTGGGCTGGTGGAGTNTGGGGGGCCGGCGCTGTGCTCGTCTGTGCTGATCTAGGGCAGGGACCCAGCCCGGACTTGGGCGGGTTGGGGGTGGGTAGGAGGAGACCACAGCCAACAGCTGGGGGCCTGGCGGCCTGGGGGCGGGGCGCCTGGAGGCCCCCGTGGGCTGGTGGAGTCGGGCGGGTGGGAGCCTCCTGTGTCCGCTACGGTCGGTGGTTGGGTGGTCTGCAGCAGCCCTGTCCGGTGCCCCTAACGCCCCAAGCCAGCCAACCTCGGGCCTGCACCCGCGAAGAGTCCCGGCATCTGGAGGGTGGGTTTCCAGAGCGTCTGAGCTTGCTGCCGGCCTCCAGACCCCTGCCACCACCGGGCAGGCCCTGCCTCCGCGCCCCCGAAGAGACGGAGAAGACAGGAATCGCCCAGTGACCTGGGCCAGGAGGCCTCCCCAGGCTCAGAGCCACGCAGTGGCCTTGCTCGGCGGGAGGAGGCCCCGAGCTGACTTGTCCCCTCCTTCCTCAGCCCCCCTGCCCAGGGCTGGACAGGCACCGTGGGCCGGGAGGCCTCTCCACACGGGGCTCAGCTTCCCCGGTCCTCCCTGCGGGCAGAAGCCCAGGCCCCGAGTACCCCTGTCCGTCTGCACCCCGAGGCAGCCTGGCAGAGCCTCCCAGAAGCCTCTCCTGCCGGCCTTGGGGACACGGGGACGTGGGCACATTACGGGGTGCCTGCTTTCCGTGCAGACTCCCTGGCTGGGCCCCTCCCCACCTGGGCTCAGCTGGTCCCCAGCTCTGCGGCTGCGGTCCTGAGACCCACTCTCCAGACCGCGGAGGCCGCGGGAAACCCGACAGGTGCGTCTCCACGTGCTGCGGAAGCAGGGACGGCCCGAGGCCCTGGGGGGCCGCTCCAGCGGGAGGCGTCTTCCCACCCTGGCATGCGCTCCAGGCCTAAAAATAGAGCTGTGCCTCTGGACAGCGTGTGGTGGCCGGGGAGGGGGCCGCTGGTGGCTTTGCAGGGATTACCAGGCTGGCCATCAGTGCCCTCCGCCCCAGGCCGCCTCTGAGCAAAAGGCTGGTGGATTCGGGCCACCGGGCCCGCTCGCCAGTGAAGCAGCGCGTCTCGGACTTGGCTCCCAGCATCCTCGATGCCCACCGAGGGGCTCCCGTGGAAGTCTTCCACCAAGTGGCTCCTACTCTTTTCGGATCCCAGGGGCTTCTCTTGACCCCTCAGAGGCCTTGGGCTCTGGATGGGGCTGGGTCTCCCAGGTCATGTCGGGTGGAGCAGGTCACCCCACGTGCAGGACGGTGAGGGACCTAGGAGCCGGCTGGGCGGCTGTCTGGTTACCGCAGCGCCACGGACAGGCCCTGCTGTGTGTCAGGCTGAGGAGAGGAGGCTGGAGACCCCCGGGCCGGGAGGAGGGGTCTCCAGGTGGGGGTGGGGAGGGGGCAGGAAATGGAGCCTCAGGGCCGGGTTTTCCCGAAGGCTGCGGGGGGCCTGGTGTCGTCAGAAGGGTGGTCGGGGTGAGGGCGGGTAGGGTGCCTGTTGGAGAAAGAGGTGGGGCCTGGGGCCCGCCCAGGGGCGGAGGGGGCGGAGGGGACGGAGGGTCGGCCACCAGCGTAAGGGTGGGCGTCCAGGAGGCCCACCTGTCCCCAGGGCCCTGAGGAAGGAGAGCCGTCTCCACAGCCCCCCGTGGGGGTGGCCCCCCTGCTGTGGCCGCAGGGCCTGGGAGCACGTGGGCGGGGCCCGGGAACTCGTGGGCGGGGCCCGGGAACTCGTGGGCGGGGCCCGGGAACTCGTGGGCGGTGACAGACGCAAAGGGCGACGCTGATGGATGCTGCTCTGCCCGAGGAGCGGCGGCGGACTCTCACACACCCCGGAGACCACAGCGGGGCGCTGGACGCGTGCTCCCTCTGGATGGCAGGCAGCGGCTGGGGTCCTGGGCCACCTGCCCGTGCCCTTTCTGGGCCTGGGGCTTTCCAGACGCCGCCCTCCTGGAGGCAGGCCCCGGGGTACTTTGCCTTGGATCTGCGCTCTGCGATGGACGCCGCTAACCCCGGGGCCACGGTGCTCAAGCCCTAGCTGCCGGGGCCCTCAGGATCCAGTTCTCAAGGGGGACGACGGCCAGCAACCTCCATGTGAGGTGCAGGGCCGGCAGACGGCAGGTGGCCGGGGGCACCACGCACCGCAGCTTCCGCCCACCGGCGTCTCCCTTCTTCAGGCGGCCTCTAGCCACTCCAGCGTGACAGACATGAAGCACGCTCGCGTAGCACACACGCACGCACACACATGCAAATATAAACACACTGGCACACGAACACACACACCCATACACACTCACATATGCAAGCACACGCAAACATACCAAACACAAGGACACACGACCGTGCATACACACACACCTGCACGAGTGCCTTCACATCACACACACACGTGGGTTCACGCTTGTGCACACGTGCGTGCACAGGCACAGCCCACACGTGTGTGCACATATGTATCCACATGCACCCGTGTGCCCACACCCAAAAAACCCACTTGGGCCTGTAAAAAAAGTCCTCCATCCTGAGAGATAGAGAACGTTGCAACCAAGGTGAAAATGGAAAACACAGTTGGCAAAATATTTTCTAGTAGAGAAGAATATATATTTGACTGTCTGCTTCGTGCTTTCGTTAAAAATCAAGAATAAACGTACTGAGGATACCAGAGAGGAACGAGGTGTGTGATTTAAAAAGAGAGCAGCTGCCGTAAGTTCAGGGAGAACGACAGGGTCGCCGGCCAGCACGTGAGCAGAGGCCTGAGAGCCGCCTGGAGGGGAGGGAATCCGACAGGCAGATGGCGGCGCCCCCTTCCTGCCCCAAGACGGACGCTGGACCAAGGATACAGAGAGGAGGACGTCCTGAAATTGCGAAAATTTGCAGTGAGCTTTTAAATCAATTACACATGGAATTAGTCTAAGTATTTGTATTTGGTTACAAAGCAAAATTAAATGTCAAAAATAATTCTTAAAAAATAACACGGTAGCATACAAATAAATGAAGTCATGCATGGCACTATTACAGTGCTTGCACATCTCAAAGAAAGGGGCTGATTTTCTAGGAAAATGTGCTTTTCCAAAATTGTCTCATGAGGAAACTTGAACACTGTAATAGATGAGTAAGTAACCATGGCCTAAACTGAAAGGACTGCCAAAGAATTATTCACAGAGGTGCCAGGCCAATACAATTTTATGGGTGAATTATCCGGTCCCATCACTTCAAGGCAAATAGACGGGGAAACAATGGAAACAGTGACCGACTTTATCTTCTTGGGCTCGAAAGTGACTGTGGACGGTGACGAAAGCCACGAAACTAAGAAATGCTCGCTCCTTGGAAGAAAGCAGCGACGCGCCTAGACAGTATTTTAAAGACCAGAGATGCTATTTTGCTGATAAAGGTCCATCTAGTCAAAGCGGTGGTTTTTCCAGAAGTCATGTACAGACGTGCGAGCTGGACAATAAAAAAGGCTGAGCACTGAAGAACTGATGCCTTGGAACTGTGGTGTTGGAGAAGACTCTCGAGAGTCCCTTGAATAGCAAGGAGGTCAAGCCAGTCTATCCTAAAGGAAATCAACCCTGAATATTCATTGGAAGGACTGATGCTGAAGCTCCAATACTTTGGCCACCAGATGCGAAGAGCTGACTCATTGGAAAAGACCCTGATGCTGGGAAAGCTGAGGACAAGAGGAGAAGGGGACGGCAGGATGAGATGACTGGATGGCATCACCGACTTGGTGGACATGAGTGTGAGCAAACTCCAGGAGACGGTGAAGGACAGGGAAGCCTGGCGTGCTGCAGGCCATGGGGTCGCAGAGTCAGACACGACTGAGGGACTGAACAACCTTTCACACTTTAAAGAACAGATGTTTCCAGCACCATGTGGTGGAGGAACAGATATTTCCAGCGCCGTGTGGTGGAGGAACAGATGTTTCCAGCGCCATGTGGTGGTTTACTGGCTCTGTCGTGTCTGACTCTTGTGACACCCTGGGTTGCAGCCCACCAGGCCCCTCTGTCCATGAGATTTTCCCGGTAAGAATACTGAAGTGGGTTGCCATTTCCTTCTCCAGGGCCATATATCTCTGTGTGTGTGTACCTATATGTATATATACATAATATATCTATATATGTCAACTGATTAATGAGAAGTCTAGAAAACTTCCCAGTTAATTTTATCCCACTAGATCAAACGAGTCAGTCTTAAAGGAAATCAGCCCTGAATACTCACTGGAAGGACTGATGCTGAAGCTGAAGCTCCAGTACTTTGGCCACCTGATGCGAAGAACTGACTCATTTGAAAAGACCTTGATGCTGAGAAAGATTGAGGGCAAGAGGAGAAGGGGACGACAGAGGATGAGATGGTTGGATGGCATCACCGACTCAGTGGACGTGAACTTGGGACAAACTCCAGGGGATGCTGAGGGCCAGAGAAGCCTGGCGTGCTGCAGCCCATGGAGTCTCGAAGAGCCGGATGTGACTTGGCAACTGAACAACAGCGATGATTCAACCCTAAGTGCTAATTTAGCATAGCTAGCGTTATGAGAAAGCCCTTTTGATACAATCTCAATTATGAATGCAAATATAAGCATTCCAAATAAATTCTTAGCAAATTAAGTTGCCACCATCTTACATCAATCATACATTGAGTGCATTAATTTTATCCTTTTTAGGCAAGAATGAGTTAAAATTATACAGTCTAAATTGTATCAATAATCATTAGAAACATGATAATTTGATTATCAATAGACACTACAAAAAACATTGATAATACTTAATATTCATTAACCTAAATTTAAAAAATTTTATTTTATTAAAGTATGATTGACTTACGATGTGTTGATTTCTGCTTACATATTTATGCATTCTTTTCCATTACGGTTTATCAAAGAACACTGAATACAGTTCCCTGTGTTATGCTCGAGGACCTTGCTGTCTACCCATTCTCTGTAAAACGTCTGCGTCTCCGCACCCTAAAAGCACAGCGCTGCCCTCCCCAAGCCCCTCCCCCCGGTACCTCCAAGTCTGCTCTGTGTTTGTGAGTCCCTTTCTGTTTCACAGACGAGCTCGTGTGTGTCATCACATCAGTGATGGCAGGTGGTGGCTGCCTTTCTCTGTCTGACTTCATTCCATCTGATAATCTCCAGGTCAATCCACACTGCTACAGACGGCACTATTTCATTCTTTCTATGGCCGGGTAGGATTCCATTGTATATATGTACCACATCTTTAGCCATTGACCTGTCAATGAACATTCATCACTAGCCTTAATTTTAATCAAAGTAACACACATTCTGACTTTAAAACTTAGTGCTGCCTGGGGTTTACAGCACAACGCCAACCGCTCTCACTTTACTTTTCTTTCTATGGCCGGGTAGGATTCCGTTGTATATATGTACCACATCTTTAGCCATTGACCTGTCAATGAACATTCATCACTAGCCTTAATTTTAATCAAAGTAACACACATTCTGACTTTAAAACTTAGTGCTGCCTGGGGTTTACAGCACAACGCCAACCGCTCTCACTTTACTTCCTGCTCTTGCAAGGCCACCGCTTTCAGCTTTCTTTACAAAGTCCTCCTGGAACTTCCCGATCCGTTTCTAAACAGCACACTTATCCTGCCGTGGCTTGATGTCTCGGTTTGAGATGTTTTAAGCTTCTCCAGTGGCTCAGGTGGTAGAGAATCTGCCTGCAGTGCGGGAGACCTGGGATGGATCCGTGGGTCAGGTTGGGAAGATCCCCTGGAGGAGGGCATGGCAGCCCACTCCAGAATTCTTGCCTGGAGAATTCCATGGACAGAAGACCCTGGAGGGCTATGGTTCATGGGGTCACAAATAGTCAGACATGACTGAGCGACTCACACACACACACACACACACACACACACACAGAGTCTTCCTGGTTTGGACGATGAAGGTAAACTCTCTTCCATTGCCTCCACCCCACTACACAGACCCATCACCTTCTTTCTCTTCCCGTATTTTTATGGGATATATCATAATTTTTTATTAAACCAAGACTGATAGCTACGTTGTTAGATTAGATCAATGGCATTTAGACTCAAGCTGGAAATGTGATTTGCTTGTGTTCCCTTTGTTATACC
The DNA here is from genome assembly GCA_006410675.1 of Oreotragus oreotragus. Taxonomy (NCBI): domain Eukaryota; kingdom Metazoa; phylum Chordata; class Mammalia; order Artiodactyla; family Bovidae; genus Oreotragus; species Oreotragus oreotragus. Next base: position 48,382 of record SJYX01009032.1, read on the forward strand.
ACTTTTTATTTTCCTGGAGTTGGTAATTTCCTTATTTTTCATTGCTCTGACTTCTCTGCTTGAGGTTTGCGGAGCCTCGTGGGTTGCTGTGCCTCATGAGCTCTGAACATTCGGGGTCTTTCACTGTTTGCACTCTGCTCCTGCCCCAGCCACTCTTCCCTTTGCATCTGCCCTCAGTCAGTTCAGTCCTGTCTGACTGTGACTCTATGACTCTAGCCCGCCAGGTTCCTCAGCCCATGGGATCCTCAGGGCATGGGAGTGGGTTGTCACGCCCTCCTCCAGGGCATCTTCCCCACCCAGGGATCGAACCCAGGTCTCCAGCATTGCAGGCGGATCCTCTACCATCTGAGCACCAGAGAAGCCTGCCAGGCAGAGGAGCCAGGGCTGGACTGGTGTGGCCAGTGGAGACGGGGCTGGGCGAAGCTGACAGCGGCTGGAGTTAGGCCAGGGCTGCTCCCTGCCTGCCTGCCTGCCTGCCCTAGGTCTCCCCTAGGGCTGCAAGAGGAGAGGCGGGCTCTGGAGACTGCCTGGGGGAGGGGCTGAGGGGCTTCCCTTTCGGCGCCCCCAGCCCTCACCCAGCGATGGGACTGCAAGAATTTCCCTCCTCCTTGGAGAACTTTGCTGCCCAGCATTGGGGGAGTGGGAGAGGGCAGGGAGGCCAGGAAATTCTTTCCTGACCAGCTGGGCCAGCTTGCTCAGGAAGCTGTGTCTCTCCCTGACCGGTGGGGGCCCCCCTCCATGCAGCTTTGGGCCTAGGATGCCTGGCTCCAGGCTCCTGGACAAGCCTCGGTCCTCTCTGTTCCCTTAAACCCTCCCACGCCTCTGAGTGGCCACCTTGATTAAGCCTTAGTCAAAGTACCAGACCAACCATGAGAGCTCTGACCGTTGCTTAGTGAACGTTCAACAAACGTTGTCAGGATACTTGGTCAAATCTCCAGAGACAAAAGTCAGCTTGTATCTCTAACCAAGTATCCACGTAAATTAAACTCCAGAAGGATTACAGAAGCAATTAAAAAATAAAATCATGCTATAAATTAAAAAGGCATGTGGAGGTGTTGCACTAATTTTAAATTCGATAAGAACTTTCTAAGTACTAACCCAAAGAAGAATCATGAAAGGAAAATACAGACAAATTTGATTGTAGAGAATTTTAACATTTTTCTATGTACACATATCTTTAATAAATTAAAAATCGAGTGACAAGAAAAAAATATTTGCAATAGATGAATTCCAAAAGTAATAAAAAAGACAAATGGAAAATGGGGAAAGACTAGGATAAAACAATTTACATAAAATAATTCAAGTGTCTGAAGTAAAAGTACTGAGGCTCCCGGGCCATCGGAGAAATTAAATGGAAACTAGTCCTTCCGTCCTTACCTCTGGCCATTCCCTCTCCCCACCCCTCCCTGCCCGCCTCCCCGCCTGCCTCCCCCCTCCACAGACGGGGAGGTCATCTAACAGCTTCACTCTGGAGCACCTCCCTCCTTCTTGGAGGGGGGCACTTTGACTCTGTTTTGATTCTGGGTCCAGACTGAGCCCTGGAATTTTCCTTTCAGAAATGAAAGGTCCATTAACATATTTTCCTAAACAAATAAGCAGTTTCCCCTGGAGACAACCTTGGCGATCCCACCAGTGCAGAAAGGGCGCTGAAAGTCAACTCCCAGAAGCCAGGTTTTCCTCCTGCCCCCCACCTGCCTGCACCAAACACCTGCCAGCTGGGCCTGCGGGGGGGAGGGGTGCGCCTGCAGGGACCCCTACCTCCTCAGGTCTGCCTGCACCTCCCCAGGTCTGCCTGTACCTGCCTGCACCTGCCCAGCTCAGCCTGCAGGAGCGGGACACCTGCAGGGACCCCCACCTCCCCCACCTGCCTGCACCAAACACCTGCCCAGTGGGCCTGTGAGGGGGCTCCTGCAGGGACCCCCACCTCCCCTGCCTGCCCCCTCCAGCGGCCTTGCTCACGGGCCCTGTCCACTCCCGCTCCTGCCACGAGCCTGCCCCGGGGCCTTTGCTCTGCCTTGTCCTCTCCCCTGACGCTCCCGCTGCCCCTCCTGTGCCGCGTCTGGTCTGTTTCTGCATGTCCCCCCCCAGCTGGGCTCCACCTGCAGCCAGCCCTGCAGCACCGTGGCCCCTGCACTCCTGGCCACGTGGTCACCTCCCTGTTGGGGCCTGACCACACCTGTTTCACACATCAGTGTCCCTGGCAGGGCAAGCGCCGGGTGGCGACAGGGACCCTGCCCCCCGCTCGGGCAGGCCCCAACCTGGCGGGGAGGAGTCCTGGGGATAGGCTTGGAGGGCGCGGCTCACGTGGCCGCCACAGGCTGTCCAGCTCCTGGCGTGCAGGTGGCACCTGCCTTTCACAGTAGATGAATCAGCTCCACCCCTGAAGAGGCTGCCCACGTGGTTTTGTTGGAGAGCAGATGCCAGAACCACTGAGTTCTCATCCTGTGGCTCCTCAGCAAAGGAAGGGCTGGAGAGGGTAGGCCAGGCCACGGAGCAGGGTCTGGCGGGGCTCCCCTTGAGTGCAGCCTGCCCCAGAAGGGCTGGAGGGGGCAGGCGGGCCCACAGGGCAGGGTCCGGCTGGGCTCCCCTGGACTGCGGCCCACTCAGAAGCCTCCAGGTGCCTGCGGTGGGTGCCTGCTCAGCCTGGGCCTCCTGGCTGTGACGGGACCTGGGAGCCTCCGCCCTGGCTACTCCCAGCCGCTGCCGGGGGAGGGGAGGAGGCCCAGAGAGCCCGCCCCGGACAGATTAGAGCTGCTGCTGTGGCCCCGTCCCCGGGAGCCCATGGCCAGGGAGTCCCCAGGCAGCCCTCCCGGCCCCCGCTCCCCCTGCCCGCATTCCCCCATCTCATGTGGGCCCTGCGGGGTGTGGGTTGCTTCACTGGTGACCACAGAGAGCCTCAGAGCCTCCGCTTGTCTGTGTGGGGCGGGGTGCCGTTCGAGCGCCCTGCAGGCTGACCAGCTTGTGGCCTCATCCGGAGGGGGCTCAGACCCCTGAGGCTGCCCCACTGGCCCCCATCTGTGCCTCCGCCAGCCTCCAGGGCTCCCGTCCTGGGGAGCTTCATAGGGGGCTGTGACCCCTCTCCCCGATCCTGGGCTCCAGGAGCCCCCTCCCCCTACAGTCAGCACCCTTCTGCTCAGCATCACGGCTCCCTAGGGGCTCAGCCTGGAAACCGCGCCTGCCTGTCAGGCCACCTTGTGCCGAGCATGGCCCGGGTAGGGGGCTCCCCACAGAAAGCCAAGCTTCCCAGCAAAGTCACGCCACCCACCTTCCAGCCGGGAGGGGCCCGGGACGGACCCCCACATCCGGGAGCCCCTCCTCGCTCCCCCCAGGATGATGTTCCATGAAAGTGGCACGTGTGTCTTGCCAGCCGCGGGGATGAGGTTGTGTAACCGGCTTGGCTCTCCAGGTGGTTCTCAGGCCTTCCGATTTAATTGAATGTATTTCCAGCAGCAGAATCTGGGGCACTGGGCTGGAGGGTCCTTGGGGAGGGCGCTGGGCTGCGGGGAGGGGCTGCAGCAACTGGCTTCTTAGGCAGTGAGAGCCACCGAAGCAGAGGCCGGCCTGGGCCAGGCACTCTGGGGCTGGACGGTGGCACGGGCATGCAGCCTGGAGGGTGATGCCCCATCATCAAACCCTGCCCCCCAGAGCATTCCCTGAGCCCAAACCCAGGAGGTCTGAGCCGCAGACCCCCTGCCAGACCATTCCGCCATCAGGCGAATGTCTCTTCAGGCATCCCTACCGAGTTGTCCCGAGTGCCCCCGGGGGGCCCCTGCCCTGGGCACGGCCTCGTCCTGGCCTCAGCTAGCCTCCAGCTTGGCGGTTGACGCCACATCACCTCGGCCAACAGGGGCTGGATGGGGAGGGTCTTTCTTTCCACCCACACCCTGCCCATCACAGCAGCTCTGTGACTCCAGGCCAGGCAGACCCTCCTGGCCTAGTGTGAATGCCCCGAAGGGTCTGATCAGACAAGACCGGAGGCTGCCCAGGGCCCTGCCCCTGCCTGTCCGGGGCTCAGAGGACGGGGCGCTGGCCGGCCACCTGGCCCATGGCAGAGCCTGCAGTCTGTCTGCAGGACCCTCTGCCACGGGGGACACGGGGCTTCGACCCCAGGGCGACCCCTCAGCTGGGGATCGAGCATCGCGCCTACGTGCCGGGTGCTTCCCTCAGTACGGCCAGAGGCCCTCTCCCTCTCTCCTCGGGGACCACTGAAGTTGGCCCTGACCCCCTCGGCTTCCTTCGTAATGGAGTGGCCAGGCCCGGCTTGGGGCGTGGGGAGCTTGGACAGCTTTGTCCTTCCGGGCCATGAGACGGCGGGGGGCAGACCCCGCCCTGGAGTGGGGCTGAGTCCCCAGAAGCCCTGGGGCCTGGAACAGGAGCGGCTTCTGGAAGAGGAGTCCCCGCCCTGGCCTCTCCCCCGGGCCCCTGCCCCAGCCTTCACCGCCGGGCTAAGGCGGCCGCTCGGGGTTGTCTCCAAGGAGACAGACAGCCTTGGTCACCAACGCAGCAGGCCACGAGTGACCATTTCTGGAAGCACTCAGTATGTATTTCCAGGAGGTGCCCACGCAGTCTGTGGGAGCGAGCAGGGCTTTCTGCATGGCCCATGACTCAGGGCTGCGTCCATTCGGGGCTCCAGTGGGGCCCCCGGCCCTGGGGCGCTGTGTCCTGAAGGTCTCAGCTGGATCCTGCGCAACGCCAGGAGGGGTTTGAAGAGGAGGCCCCAGCGGGGCCAGCGCGGGCTCCAGTCCAGCTCAGGAGCAAAGAGCATGGCTGCTCTGGGCCGGGTGGGGGCCCAACTCGGCCCTGGCTGTGCGGTCCTCCGCCCACTGCCAGCCCCCTCGGCCCTGTGACTGCTCTGGAGGTGCCAGGCTGTGGTCTCCATCTCACAGTGGAAGGCCGGGCACTCTGCGAGGCCAGCACAGAGCCCGCGCCCTGCAGCGAACAGCTGGGTCCCCGCATGGGTCTCAGCTCGCTCCTCCCGCCTGGCCGCGGGCGGGTGGCTCGGCCTGCAGGGCGATCTGGANCAGACACTGGCTGGCCGGGAGTGGAGGGAGTGGCCACCGTCAGCGCCAGCCCTCAGGAGAGGGGTCAGATGGCCCACCCCCAGCCCTGCCCCCGCCCCGCCCCAAACTCCGGCTCCCCCGGCTGTGCTGGGCTCCTGAGCACCTCCGTCAGTTCTGGGGCACCCAGCCAGCCCTGGCCACAAGCCCACCTGCCTGCCAGCCCTGCCCGGGTCCCAGCTGGCCCCCTGCCCGCCTGGCCTGTGCCCTGCAGCAGTGCCTGCCCACCCACCCTGCCCTCAGAGAGGAGGCTTCGCTGTTCCCACCAGGCCCAGCCCGGGACCAGCCTGATGCCCCTGCCCCCGCCTTTCACAGAGCCCTCTGCAGCGTGCTCTTCTCCCCCAGATGTTTCTGGAAGCGGCCAGGTCTGTGGGGAGCAGGCAGTGGGGGAGGGGGGAAGCCGAGGCCAGGAGGCGGGCCGTCTCGGGCTGCAATGCGAGGCCTTGGTTCTCAGAAGGGGCTCTCCTGAAGTCCCACCACCCTTCTGTCCAATTTAGGAGCAATTAATGAGCCAGCTCCCCCTGGAGACAGGCTGCTCTGTGTCCTGGTTTCAGAGGCTGCCTCTTCATCCCACGAGGAAAAGCTGCGGCAATCTGATTTAGCCTGGAAGGAGGAGGAGGCTTCGGAGGGGCCTGGAGCTCGTGGAGACCACAGAAGCCAGGGGGGAGCTCTGGGGTGCCCGCTGAGGCCTCCGCAGCAGGCCCTGACCCCAGAAAACACAGGGACGGTGTGAGCTTACGCCCCAAGTCTGAAAGGTGCAGACTCACGTCATAAAGGCAGCCGCTCCTGGGTGGACCCCGAAGCTCTGCTCCCAGGGCCCCCACAGGCTGGCTGCCTTCCGCCACGGGGGACAGCGAGCCTGAAGTCTGAGCTGAAAGAGCTGCACCCCCGTCTGGAGATCTAGCAGCTGCAGCCCTGCTCCTGACCCAGTCCCCTAGAGCGACACCCTCCCTGGGCCCCAGGTCCTCCCCAGGCAGGCAGTGCCCAGGCCCGAGTTTATCTGTCTAGTGTTTCCAGCACTGCCTGCATGACCTCCTCAGCATCCAGGCTAGTGCTGGGGGCCTGGAGCCCCAGGAGGGGAGGGGCTCTCGAGTGGGGCCCCCGAGGGAAGGGAGGGCTCCAGCGAGGAGTTGAGGCCTGAGCTGGGTGCACTGTGGTGGGAAGGGGCTGCAAGGAGACATGGGGTCTCAGAGCAGGAGAGGAAGGGGCAGGGCTTGGTGCTGGCAACTGAGGCCCAGAGTCCAGTCCTGGGGGCCCCGAGCTTCCAAGGACACAGAGCTGCCCAGCTCTCTAGGACCAACCCGACCTGCATGCAGGCTGGAGAGGGGGCAGGAAGAGCCTGCCCAGAGAGTTACCCAGGTACAGTCATCTGGTGCCCATCCAGCCTGTAGCTGCCCCCCGGAGCTGGGGGCTTAGGGCATCCTGGGCACCTCTGTGCTCACTCTGTTCACGCTCACCACCGGTGTGTCTGGGTCAGGCTGTAGGCCTCCCCAGCCCCCCGTCACCCCGCCCCCACCCCCAGCCACCTCTGAGGCCCCGGGGTAGCTGTGGGCAGCGTCCTGGAGCAGCCCCACGCTTGGACAAACCTGCAAGGTGATGGCTTTCAGACCACAAAGCAAACAGGGGTCCTTCCCCAGGAGGCATCTGCTGATGCCTGTACCCAGGTGCCAAACCCACCCTGGGGCCAAACCTCTGAGACGAGGTGCCGTGCCCCTCTGTCCTGGGCAGCCCTCCCTCCCCAGAGAGGGCCTGCCTTGTGTGGGGAGGGTCGGGGCCCCTGGGAAGAGGGGGGCCCAAGCATGCCTGAACCTCTGGGCCGGCAGCCCCCATGCTCACCCTGTGGGAGGGAGAAGCCACAGAGGCAGCTGAGTGGGTCCCAGTGAGGCTGCAGCCCCGCGGAGACAAGCCTGGTGCCCGAAGCCCGTGCACGCAGACTTAAAAAGAGACAGCACGTTGCTCCCAAAGCCTGTCCAGTCAAAGCTGCGCTCTCCCCGTGGTCACGTACGGAAGTGAGAGTGAGTGAAAGTGCAGTCGCCCAGTAGTGTCCGACTCTGTGCGACCCCAGGGACTGCAGCCCACCAGGCTCCTCTGTCCATGGGATTCTCCAGGCAAGAATACTGGAGTGGGTTGCCATTTCCTTCTCCAGGAGATCTTCCCAACCCAGGGATTGAACCCAGGTCTCCCGCATTGCAGGCAGATGCTTTAACCTCTGAGAGAGCTGGACTATAAAGAAGGCTGAGCACGGAAGAACTGATGCTTTTGAACTGTGGTGTTGGAGAAGACTCTTGAGAGTCCCTTGGACTGCAAGGAGATCCAACCAGTCCATCCTAAAGGAAATCAGTTCTGAATATTCACTGGAAGGACTGATATTGAAGCTGAAACTCCAGTACTTTGGCCACCTGATGCGAAGAGCTGACTCATTGGAAAAGGCCCTGATGCTGGGCAAGATTGAAGGTGGGAGGAGAAGGGGGTGACTCAGGATGAGATGGCTGGATGGCGTCACCAGTGCGATGGACATGAGTTTGAGTGAGCTCTGGGAGACAGTGTGTGCAAGGAAGCCTGGTGTGCTGCAGACCATGGGGTCACAAAGCGCCGGACACGACTGAGCAGCTGAACACCACCAGCAGCTGTGCCCGCAGCTCCTGCCCCAGCCGGCTCCCCTGGGTGCCGATCACCCCAGTGATGGCCCGAGTGCTACCCAAGTGTCCACTCCAAGCTGCCACCCCGGGCCCAGGGCCTTGCACCCTGAGAAGACCCCACATGGTGAGAAAGTGAGGGGCCTGGAGCTGGGGCTTGTGTCGCCACATGGCAGAAGTGGGTGGAAGGAAGGCTGCCTGTATGGGGCGGGGAGACAGTCCTGTGCTGCCAGGTGAGCCCAACGCAGCCTCAAGGGGCCTCACGGGGGGGACGCAGGGGGGTCAGAGAGGCGGCTGTTGGCCCTGCCGCCTGAAGAAGGAGAAAGGGCCACGGGCCAGGGTGCAGGCACCTCTAGAAGCTGGAAGAAGGGGAAAACGATTCTCCCCTGAGCCTCTGGACGGAAGTCGCCTTGCCCACCTGGATGGAGTGCGGGGGGCCTCACTTGAGGCTCTGCTTCGAAGACCCTCAGACAGTGAGTCTGCAATTTGTAAGCCACTCAGCTGTGGTCATTTGTTACAGCGGCCACCAAAAGTCACACACCTTCCTGGAACTGAGAGAGCTGGCCAAGAACAGAGTGAGGCTTGTACGCGCACACACATGGACACACACACACACACACACACACACACCAGTCCCAGCTCCGCCTGTGGTCACCACAGGCCTCTGGTCAGCCCTCGGTTGTGGTTCCAGCTCCACTGAGCGAGGACCAAGGTCTGGGATGTCCGGCCCACAGATGCCGCTAACGCCCTCGCTGCCCCTGGGGCTCCAGCCCCTGCTCCCTGCTTCCCTGGCCTTCGTGCTGGTCATGAACAGCAGATGGTCAGCCTGGGAGACCCTCAGAGACCATGTGGCCTCACAGGAGGGGCCTGTCTGGGGTTACAGAGGCATGGGGACCCTGCGGGTGACCCTCTCCTCAGTCCCTCCTGGGCCACCTGCCCTGATGTCGGACTCCCGGGGGTCAGAGCTGGGAACCCAGTCACCTGGTCAGAGAGGACCGGCCCTTGCGCTGACTCCAACTGCACCTCTCGGACCACAGCCGGGGGTCCAGCCTCCACGTGGGGGCGGGCGCTGGGGGCGGGCGCTGGGGGCATGGCGATGGCGGAGGGGACAGCTTGCAGAGGTGAGACGTGGCCACACAGCATCCTCGTCGTCATGGAGAGGGCTGGCGGGGCGAGCAAAACGGGAAGGAGAAGGGCCTCCGAGGAGCGCGCCCCAGGGCAGCACACCACCTTTCTGCTCCAAGCCGCCAGGACCCCCGCAGCAGCTCCCATGGGACTGTGGCCCGACGGTCTTAGGAGAGAGCTGTGAGCATCACCTTGAGAGGATGGCGGGACCACGAAAGAGCCAGTGGGGCTTAGGGGTCGTGATGGAGTTCAGGGGTCATGACGGGGTTCGGGGGTCATGATGAGGTTCAGGGGTCATGATGGAGCTCGGAGGTCATGATGGGGTTGGAGGTCGTGATGGAGTTCAGGGGTCACGATGGAGCTCAGGGGTCATGATGGGGTTTGGGGGTCATGATGGAGCTCGGGGGTCATGATGGGGCTCGGGGGTCATGATGGAGCTCAGAGGTCATGATGGGGTTGGAGGTCATGATGGGGTTCTGGGGTCATGATGGGGTTGGGGGTCATGATGGGGTTTGGGGGTCATGATGTGGTTCTGGGGTCATGATGGGGCTCGGGGGTCATGATGGGGTTTGGGGTGGGGCACAGCAGGGCTCGAGGCACAGTGTTTGGCGCCCTCTGCTGGCGGCAATGGGTTTCCGGCCCGATTCCCCTCCTGGTGGGCCGACCCCGTGACCCAGGGTAGCAGCCTGTGGGCAGGATCTCTCTGCCCCTCCCCTGCTCCTTCTCCAGGGGTCAGAGCGCCCCCAGCCCGGGGGGACTTGCTCTGGAGTCACGAGAGGGTGGGGCCGCCTGGGCCTTCCCCTCCAGGGCGTCTCTGACACAGACACCCGCACCTGCTCTCCTGGGAACACGCTTGGGCGGCTCCTTCTTCCCTGGCCACACCCCAGCCCACGCTGGCTGTTCCCAGGAAACGGGCAGGATCGGACCTGCCACGCCAGTTCCGTGCAGCGGGCAGTGGGCGCCCGGGCTGAGGTCAAGGCGGCCAGGCCAGTCTCTGTGCTGTGTGGCTGGAGAAGGTTTTAGCTTTTCTAATAGCAGACAGGGCACCGGGGGCCTGCCTGGGGCTGGAGGGCCTCTCTCCCCTCACTTGGGAGCCCTAATTGCAGGCGGCGTATTTTTGGTTCATGCTTGACGTCTGAGTATAACTCACCCCGAGGACCCTGTCATCAGCGGCTCACCAGGCTCCAGGCCGGGGTTGAAAATGACCACCGTCAGCCCGTTGGGCATTTGTGTCCACATCTAGGCCTCTGGCTGGACCCCACGGAGGAGGAGGGAGGCGGGGGTGGGAGCTCCTCTCCTTCTAAGCTGGTCCTTGGGGGCGGGGCTCATCCAGGACCATGGTCTCCTTGTCCACACCCAGGGGGCCTGGACACCCTTCCCCGGGGAGGAAGCTCTCCAAGGGGAAGGAGGGTTGGGGCCTGGGCAGGGACCTGCAGGATGTGCCCCAGACTCCCGGGAGGTGCAGCTGGAGCCCAGGGCACCCTGGAGTCCTCCCCACTCTGGACACTCCTGGGGGGCCACTGTCTTCATTAGCAGGACTCCACTGCCTGGCGCCTCTGCCCAGCCAGGGGCTCCCGAAACCTGGGCGCCACCGCAGGAAACGCCAACTTGGCGCCTCAGTTTCTCTGAGTCTCCCAGTGCGAGTCTTGTCCCGACGGCGGGCGGATCCTTCCCAGTTCCATTCACGTGTCGCCCCCTGCACAAAGACCCCCTTCCCCAGGCCTCCAGACCTCCGTCAGGTCTGCCTGGCGCCCCTCTGCCTTGAGGGCCCCGCTGCTCCCTGCCAGGCCCTCGACGTCCCCCTCACGTGTGGTCCAGTGAGTGGGAGGCTTGGCTTGTAGGGCAGGGAACAGCCCGAGTCCACTGCTGTCTCTTATACACATCTAGATGTGTATAAGAGACAGACACTGGCTGGCCGGGAGTGGAGGGAGTGGCCACCGTCAGCGCCAGCCCTCAGGAGAGGGGTCAGATGGCCCACCCCCAGCCCTGCCCCCGCCCCGCCCCAAACTCCGGCTCCCCCGGCTGTGCTGGGCTCCTGAGCACCTCCGTCAGTTCTGGGGCACCCAGCCAGCCCTGGCCACAAGCCCACCTGCCTGCCAGCCCTGCCCGGGTCCCAGCTGGCCCCCTGCCCGCCTGGCCTGTGCCCTGCAGCAGTGCCTGCCCACCCACCCTGCCCTCAGAGAGGAGGCTTCGCTGTTCCCACCAGGCCCAGCCCGGGACCAGCCTGATGCCCCTGCCCCCGCCTTTCACAGAGCCCTCTGCAGCGTGCTCTTCTCCCCCAGATGTTTCTGGAAGCGGCCAGGTCTGTGGGGAGCAGGCAGTGGGGGAGGGGGGAAGCCGAGGCCAGGAGGCGGGCCGTCTCGGGCTGCAATGCGAGGCCTTGGTTCTCAGAAGGGGCTCTCCTGAAGTCCCACCACCCTTCTGTCCAATTTAGGAGCAATTAATGAGCCAGCTCCCCCTGGAGACAGGCTGCTCTGTGTCCTGGTTTCAGAGGCTGCCTCTTCATCCCACGAGGAAAAGCTGCGGCAATCTGATTTAGCCTGGAAGGAGGAGGAGGCTTCGGAGGGGCCTGGAGCTCGTGGAGACCACAGAAGCCAGGGGGGAGCTCTGGGGTGCCCGCTGAGGCCTCCGCAGCAGGCCCTGACCCCAGAAAACACAGGGACGGTGTGAGCTTACGCCCCAAGTCTGAAAGGTGCAGACTCACGTCATAAAGGCAGCCGCTCCTGGGTGGACCCCGAAGCTCTGCTCCCAGGGCCCCCACAGGCTGGCTGCCTTCCGCCACGGGGGACAGCGAGCCTGAAGTCTGAGCTGAAAGAGCTGCACCCCCGTCTGGAGATCTAGCAGCTGCAGCCCTGCTCCTGACCCAGTCCCCTAGAGCGACACCCTCCCTGGGCCCCAGGTCCTCCCCAGGCAGGCAGTGCCCAGGCCCGAGTTTATCTGTCTAGTGTTTCCAGCACTGCCTGCATGATCTCCTCAGCATCCAGGCTAGTGCTGGGGGCCTGGAGCCCCAGGAGGGGAGGGGCTCTCGAGTGGGGCCCCCGAGGGAAGGGAGGGCTCCAGCGAGGAGTTGAGGCCTGAGCTGGGTGCACTGTGGTGGGAAGGGGCTGCAAGGAGACATGGGGTCTCAGAGCAGGAGAGGAAGGGGCAGGGCTTGGTGCTGGCAACTGAGGCCCAGAGTCCAGTCCTGGGGGCCCCGAGCTTCCAAGGACACAGAGCTGCCCAGCTCTCTAGGACCAACCCGACCTGCATGCAGGCTGGAGAGGGGGCAGGAAGAGCCTGCCCAGAGAGTTACCCAGGTACAGTCATCTGGTGCCCATCCAGCCTGTAGCTGCCCCCGGAGCTGGGGGCTTAGGGCATCCTGGGCACCTCTGTGCTCACTCTGTTCACGCTCACCACCGGTGTGTCTGGGTCAGGCTGTAGGCCTCCCCAGCCCCCCGTCACCCCGCCCCCACCCCCAGCCACCTCTGAGGCCCCGGGGTAGCTGTGGGCAGCGTCCTGGAGCAGCCCCACGCTTGGACAAACCTGCAAGGTGATGGCTTTCAGACCACAAAGCAAACAGGGGTCCTTCCCCAGGAGGCATCTGCTGATGCCTGTACCCAGGTGCCAAACCCACCCTGGGGCCAAACCTCTGAGACGAGGTGCCGTGCCCCTCTGTCCTGGGCAGCCCTCCCTCCCCAGAGAGGGCCTGCCTTGTGTGGGGAGGGTCGGGGCCCCTGGGAAGAGGGGGGCCCAAGCATGCCTGAACCTCTGGGCCGGCAGCCCCCATGCTCACCCTGTGGGAGGGAGAAGCCACAGAGGCAGCTGAGTGGGTCCCAGTGAGGCTGCAGCCCCGCGGAGACAAGCCTGGTGCCCGAAGCCCGTGCACGCAGACTTAAAAAGAGACAGCACGTTGCTCCCAAAGCCTGTCCAGTCAAAGCTGCGCTCTCCCCGTGGTCACGTACGGAAGTGAGAGTGAGTGAAAGTGCAGTCGCCCAGTAGTGTCCGACTCTGTGCGACCCCAGGGACTGCAGCCCACCAGGCTCCTCTGTCCATGGGATTCTCCAGGCAAGAATACTGGAGTGGGTTGCCATTTCCTTCTCCAGGAGATCTTCCCAACCCAGGGATTGAACCCAGGTCTCCCGCATTGCAGGCAGATGCTTTAACCTCTGAGAGAGCTGGACTATAAAGAAGGCTGAGCACGGAAGAACTGATGCTTTTGAACTGTGGTGTTGGAGAAGACTCTTGAGAGTCCCTTGGACTGCAAGGAGATCCAACCAGTCCATCCTAAAGGAAATCAGTTCTGAATATTCACTGGAAGGACTGATATTGAAGCTGAAACTCCAGTACTTTGGCCACCTGATGCGAAGAGCTGACTCATTGGAAAAGGCCCTGATGCTGGGCAAGATTGAAGGTGGGAGGAGAAGGGGGTGACTCAGGATGAGATGGCTGGATGGCGTCACCAGTGCGATGGACATGAGTTTGAGTGAGCTCTGGGAGACAGTGTGTGCAAGGAAGCCTGGTGTGCTGCAGACCATGGGGTCACAAAGCGCCGGACACGACTGAGCAGCTGAACACCACCAGCAGCTGTGCCCGCAGCTCCTGCCCCAGCCGGCTCCCCTGGGTGCCGATCACCCCAGTGATGGCCCGAGTGCTACCCAAGTGTCCACTCCAAGCTGCCACCCCGGGCCCAGGGCCTTGCACCCTGAGAAGACCCCACATGGTGAGAAAGTGAGGGGCCTGGAGCTGGGGCTTGTGTCGCCACATGGCAGAAGTGGGTGGAAGGAAGGCTGCCTGTATGGGGCGGGGAGACAGTCCTGTGCTGCCAGGTGAGCCCAACGCAGCCTCAAGGGGCCTCACGGGGGGGACGCAGGGGGGTCAGAGAGGCGGCTGTTGGCCCTGCCGCCTGAAGAAGGAGAAAGGGCCACGGGCCAGGGTGCAGGCACCTCTAGAAGCTGGAAGAAGGGGAAAACGATTCTCCCCTGAGCCTCTGGACGGAAGTCGCCTTGCCCACCTGGATGGAGTGCGGGGGGCCTCACTTGAGGCTCTGCTTCGAAGACCCTCAGACAGTGAGTCTGCAATTTGTAAGCCACTCAGCTGTGGTCATTTGTTACAGCGGCCACCGAAAGTCACACACCTTCCTGGAACTGAGAGAGCTGGCCAAGAACAGAGTGAGGCTTGTACGCGCACACACATGGACACACACACACACACACACACACACACCAGTCCCAGCTCCGCCTGTGGTCACCACAGGCCTCTGGTCAGCCCTCGGTTGTGGTTCCAGCTCCACTGAGCGAGGACCAAGGTCTGGGATGTCCGGCCCACAGATGCCGCTAACGCCCTCACTGCCCCTGGGGCTCCAGCCCCTGCTCCCTGCTTCCCTGGCCTTCGTGCTGGTCATGAACAGCAGATGGTCAGCCTGGGAGACCCTCAGAGACCATGTGGCCTCACAGGAGGGGCCTGTCTGGGGTTACAGAGGCATGGGGACCCTGCGGGTGACCCTCTCCTCAGTCCCTCCTGGGCCACCTGCCCTGATGTCGGACTCCCGGGGGTCAGAGCTGGGAACCCAGTCACCTGGTCAGAGAGGACCGGCCCTTGCGCTGACTCCAACTGCACCTCGGACCACAGCCGGGGGTCCAGCCTCCACGTGGGGGCGGGCGCTGGGGGCGGGCGCTGGGGGCATGGCGATGGCGGAGGGGACAGCTTGCAGAGGTGAGACGTGGCCGCACAGCATCCTCGTCGTCATGGAGAGGGCTGGCGGGGCGAGCAAAACGGGAAGGAGAAGGGCCTCCGAGGAGCGCGCCCCAGGGCAGCACACCACCTTTCTGCTCCAAGCCGCCAGGACCCCCGCAGCAGCTCCCATGGGACTGTGGCCCGACGGTCTTAGGAGAGAGCTGTGAGCATCACCTTGAGAGGATGGCGGGACCACGAAAGAGCCAGTGGGGCTTAGGGGTCGTGATGGAGTTCAGGGGTCATGACGGGGTTCGGGGGTCATGATGAGGTTCAGGGGTCATGATGGAGCTCGGAGGTCATGATGGGGTTGGAGGTCGTGATGGAGTTCAGGGGTCACGATGGAGCTCAGGGGTCATGATGGGGTTTGGGGGTCATGATGGGGTTGGGGGTCATGATGGGGTTTGGGGGTCATGATGTGGTTCTGGGGTCATGATGGGGCTCGGGGGTCATGATGGGGTTTGGGGTGGGGCACAGCAGGGCTCGAGGCACAGTGTTTGGCGCCCTCTGCTGGCGGCAATGGGTTTCCGGCCCGATTCCCCTCCTGGTGGGCCGACCCCGTGACCCAGGGTAGCAGCCTGTGGGCAGGATCTCTCTGCCCCTCCCCTGCTCCTTCTCCAGGGGTCAGAGCGCCCCCAGCCCGGGGGGACTTGCTCTGGAGTCACGAGAGGGTGGGGCCGCCTGGGCCTTCCCCTCCAGGGCGTCTCTGACACAGACACCCGCACCTGCTCTCCTGGGAACACGCTTGGGCGGCTCCTTCTTCCCTGGCCACACCCCAGCCCACGCTGGCTGTTCCCAGGAAACGGGCAGGATCGGACCTGCCACGCCAGTTCCGTGCAGCGGGCAGTGGGCGCCCGGGCTGAGGTCAAGGCGGCCAGGCCAGTCTCTGTGCTGTGTGGCTGGAGAAGGTTTTAGCTTTTCTAATAGCAGACAGGGCACCGGGGGCCTGCCTGGGGCTGGAGGGCCTCTCTCCCCTCACTTGGGAGCCCTAATTGCAGGCGGCGTATTTTTGGTTCATGCTTGACGTCTGAGTATGACTCACCCCGAGGACCCTGTCATCAGCGGCTCACCAGGCTCCAGGCCGGGGTTGAAAATGACCACCGTCAGCCCGTTGGGCATTTGTGTCCACATCTAGGCCTCTGGCTGGACCCCACGGAGGAGGAGGGAGGCGGGGGTGGGAGCTCCTCTCCTTCTAAGCTGGTCCTTGGGGGCGGGGCTCATCCAGGACCATGGTCTCCTTGTCCACACCCAGGGGGCCTGGACACCCTTCCCCGGGGAGGAAGCTCTCCAAGGGGAAGGAGGGTTGGGGCCTGGGCAGGGACCTGCAGGATGTGCCCCAGACTCCCGGGAGGTGCAGCTGGAGCCCAGGGCACCCTGGAGTCCTCCCCACTCTGGACACTCCTGGGGGGCCACTGTCTTCATTAGCAGGACTCCACTGCCTGGCGCCTCTGCCCAGCCAGGGGCTCCCGAAACCTGGGCGCCACCGCAGGAAACGCCAACTTGGCGCCTCAGTTTCTCTGAGTCTCCCAGTGCGAGTCTTGTCCCGACGGCGGGCGGATCCTTCCCAGTTCCATTCACGTGTCGCCCCCTGCACAAAGACCCCCTTCCCCAGGCCTCCAGACCTCCGTCAGGTCTGCCTGGCGCCCCTCTGCCTTGAGGGCCCCGCTGCTCCCTGCCAGGCCCTCGACGTCCCCCTCACGTGTGGTCCAGTGAGTGGGAGGCTTGGCTTGTAGGGCAGGGAACAGCCCGAGTCCACTCTCCTCAATGGAGGCTCCTCGATGGGGCGGCCGCCTGCTCCCTGGTGGCCCCTGCGTGGAGCCAAGACCCTGTCCCTGAACACGCCCCTGCCGGCACGGGGCCGCCCGCCGCTCCTCTGCGGGATCTCAGCATTGTCTGCAGTGGCCGCCGTGGCCAGCAGCTCGGGTCAGTGCGGAGCCCACTCTGGCCAGCCGCGGGAGCAGCGTCGTCCCAGGAAGGGAGGCCTCCCCTCCGACCTTCGCACTGGCAGGACTAGTGTTGCGTGGGAAGAGCTGGAGCTTCGAGGAAACCCAAGACCCTGGGAGCCCAGGGCCCAGGGGCATCCCGCTTTGCCATCCTTCTTGCAGTTCTTGGTTATAAAAACGGCCCTCAGATTTCAAAGACAGCTGTTTGGAACTTCTTGACGGTGGAAACCCTTGAGCAGAAACTTGGAGGTCCCGAGGCGTAAGGCCGCAGAGCAGGGCTCCTCTGGGTAAGGGGTGTAGGGCTGGGAAGGGGGCTCTGGCCTCCCTGTCCGTGCGCTCCTGCCCTGGGTCGCTGGGCCCCCTGGGCTGGGCCCCGTGTCCTGGAGAAGCTCAGACACGCCCGGGGACGTGTTCTGGGCGCCTGCCCTTGCCTCCCTCGCCCACTTGAGGCCGTCTGTGCGGAAGGCAGGGGTGGGCCTCAGTCAGGGGAGGCGGCTGAGGGGCCGGGTCAGCCCGGCTGCGCAAGGCTGGGAGCCTCCTAGGCAACCTTCTAAGTCTTCTAACAGGGGCTGCGCTCCCTGGCCAGGGCACGTGTGTGCGGCTGGGCGGTGTGCGTGCAGGGCTTCAGGGCACCTCTCAGAGCTCCACTGGTCACGTCCGGGCCACGGGTCCTTGGGGTGAATCCTGAGCTCCCACCCTCCATTAAAGCCACACCGCCCGTGACCCACAGCCAAACGCGGCCGGGGTGTCCCCTGAGCCGCAGCCCAGAGTCCAGCAGCCGGGAGGTGCGTCCGGCCCGCGGAGCAGCCACCGCTGCCCTAGGGGAGAGGCAGGTTTCTGCAGCCAAGGTCGTGGCCACCGTGTCCCAAGGATGCCCCAGCGGGAGACGCCAGTCCTGCCCCGATGCCCTGGAATTAGCGCGGAGATGGGCAGGAAGCCAGGCCGTCCCGGGCGCCCGTGGCCACCGCGATGTGTCTGGGCACACTCAATCCTTTCTGTGACGCGTCGGAGGGCGCGGCCGGAGCACCAGCTTCCTCATGTCTGAAATTGTGACAGTCTCACCTTTGCAGGAAGACGGTGGCCAGGCAGCGAGAATGCTGAGTGAGTTTCAAGTTCAGGGTTCGAGCTTGTGATTTAGACTAGAAATATGTTTCAGTGGAAAACTCTGCGTTGCATAGAGGGCACCCGATCTGTCACCGTCAGCTGGGCTCCACCAAGCGGGCAGACGGGGAACACCTGTCTCCCTGCTCTACTCCTGGGGAAACCAGGTTTTCCTGCTTTGCTTGGTTCGGTCTCAGCGAGCTTCCGTGTGTCTATCCAGAGTTTCTTAGACCATCCGCCTGGTTCCCCTTCTATTAACAAGTAAATAGCACCTTTAACATGAGCTAATTTTTATATCTTGAGTCAGGATTTTATCTTTCACTGAAAATTATCTTTCAACAAATGTGTTAGGTTTCTGGACTTCTCAGGGGGCTCAGTGGTAGAGAATCCACCTGCCAGTGCAGGAGATGTGAGTTCGATCCCGGGGTCAGGAAGATCCCCTGGAGGAGGGCGTGGCAACCCACTCCAGTATTCTTGCCTGGGGAATCCCATGGACAGAGGAGCCTGGCAGTTACAGTCCATGGGGCTGCAAAGAGTTGGACACGACTTAGCAACTGAACAAGTAAGTGTTGGGTTTCTAGACATTATGTATCACTTTCCAAAGGTATGTTTGCTGATTCACATAACAAAGTACTTAAGGAGCCAAGGAAGGCTGAGAGCTGAAGAACTGATGCTTTCAAGGTGTGGGGCTGGAGCAGACTCCTGAGAGTCCTTTGGACTACAAAGAGATCCAACCAGTCTATCCTAAAGGAAATCAACCCTGAGTATTCATTGGAAGGAGTGAAACTGAAGCTCCAATACTTTTGCCACCTGATACGAACAGCCGACTCATTAGAAAAGACCCTGATGCTGGGAAAGATTGAGGACAGGAGGAGAAGGGGACGACAGAGGNCTGAGAGTCCTTTGGACTACAAAGAGATCCAACCAGTCTATCCTAAAGGAAATCAACCCTGAGTATTCATTGGAAGGAGTGAAACTGAAGCTCCAATACTTTTGCCACCTGATACGAACAGCCGACTCATTAGAAAAGACCCTGATGCTGGGAAAGATTGAGGACAGGAGGAGAAGGGGACGACAGAGGAGGAGATGGTTGGATGGCATCACCGACTCAGTGGACATGCTGCTGCTGCTGCTAAGTCGCTCTAGTCGTGTCCGATTCTGTGAGACCCATAGACGGCAGCTCACCAGGCTCCACCGTCCCTGGGATT
The DNA here is from genome assembly GCA_006410675.1 of Oreotragus oreotragus. NCBI lineage: Eukaryota > Metazoa > Chordata > Mammalia > Artiodactyla > Bovidae > Oreotragus > Oreotragus oreotragus. The sequence goes on from SJYX01009032.1 coordinate 67,161, forward strand.
CTCCAGGCAAGGACACTGGAGTGGCTTGCCACGTCCTCCAATGCACGAAAGTGAAGAGTGAAAGTGAAGTCGCTCAGCTGTGTCCAACTCTTCGAGACCCCGTGGACGGCAGCCTACCAGGCTCCTCCGTCCATGGGATTTCCAGGCAAGAGGACTGGACTGGGGTGCCATTGCCTTCTCCCAATGGACGTGAGTTTGAGTCAACTCCGGGAGTTGGTGAGGAACAGTGAGGGCCTGGCGTGTTGCGGTTCATGGGGTCGAGAGAGTCGGACGCGACTGAGCAGCTAAACAAGGACAAGAAAGGCAGTAAAAGCACTGGAAGCCTGTGAGCAAGCGCGCCGGAGCCCTCGCGGGCTTCCGGGGACTCAGAAGCAGACGGAGGGCATGGCGCCTCCAGAGCAGCGAGTCTCGGCGTGAAAAGCAGCGGGGCTTGGCCCAGCCCTGCTGCCCTGACCCCCCAGCCCGCGGTGCCCCAGCCGCGGTCCCCCAGCCCGTCGTCCCCCAGCCCGCGGTCCCCCAGCCNTAGAAAAGACCCTGATGCTGGGAAAGATTGAGGACAGGAGGAGAAGGGGACGACAGAGGAGGAGATGGTTGGATGGCATCACCGACTCAGTGGACATGCTGCTGCTGCTGCTAAGTCGCTCTAGTCGTGTCCGATTCTGTGAGACCCATAGACGGCAGCTCACCAGGCTCCACCGTCCCTGGGATTCTCCAGGCAAGGACACTGGAGTGGCTTGCCACGTCCTCCAATGCACGAAAGTGAAGAGTGAAAGTGAAGTTGCTCAGCTGTGTCCAACTCTTCGAGACCCCGTGGACGGCAGCCTACCAGGCTCCTCCGTCCATGGGATTTCCAGGCAAGAGGACTGGACTGGGGTGCCATTGCCTTCTCCCAATGGACGTGAGTTTGAGTCAACTCCGGGAGTTGGTGAGGAACAGTGAGGGCCTGGCGTGTTGCGGTTCATGGGGTCGAGAGAGTCGGACGCGACTGAGCAGCTAAACAAGGACAAGAAAGGCAGTAAAAGCACTGGAAGCCTGTGAGCAAGCGCGCCGGAGCCCTCGCGGGCTTCCGGGGACTCAGAAGCAGACGGAGGGCATGGCGCCTCCAGAGCAGCGAGTCTCGGCGTGAAAAGCAGCGGGGCTTGGCCCAGCCCTGCTGCCCTGACCCCCCAGCCCGCGGTGCCCCAGCCGCGGTCCCCCAGCCCGTCGTCCCCCAGCCCGCGGTCCCCCAGCCCTGCTGCCCTGGCCCCCCAGCCCGTCGTCCCCCAGCCCTTGGTCCCCCCAGCTCGTGGTCCTCGCCTGGGCCTTCTCCCCGCTGGGCCTCCACGGCAGCTCTGGACTCTCAGAACCCCTTTCCCAGGGTGCCTGCTCCCTGGCCCAGGTTCAGCAAATGTGTGCTGGTAAGTGAAGGCTGCTCAGTTTGTGAACCCTTCCTCAGGCGGGAGCCCCTGAGCCTGCTTTATAAGCCCTGCTGGGGCCTGGCCCCTCCCGCCCCCATGCCGGGGAGCCTGGGTGGTGGTACCCGGCCCCTGGAGACGCTTGGGGGTGCCGGTCCCCCGTGTCCAGCCTGAGGCTCCTCCCCGGAGCCCCTGTGGGCTGGAGGCTCTGTCTGGCTTGGCCTGCGCCCCGAGGGGCCCCGGGGAGGAGCAGGGCTCACAGGCTCTAGCGCTCGGTCAGGGCCCTGCTGCTCATGGGCGCTGCGTGCTTCCGGGGTCTTCTGCAACTGGGGGCTCCGGAGGGGAAACCGAGGCAGGAGGCTGTCGGTCCTTTCGGGCCAAGCAGAGCCCCCCTTCCTTCTCCTTCCCCTGGGCCGCTCTGGCTCCCGAGCCCCGTGTGGACTGAACTCTGGGCTGTTGTGCCTTGGGGGGCCGTTCCAGGGGTGCTGGAAACGGCCACCTAGGGCCCACCTAGGGCCCCACAAGGAGGGGGTGGGAGAGCCGGCCCCCCCACCCCAGAGGCCAGGCTTGCGGAGCGAGAGCTGGGGCCGCGCCCGCAGGGGAGGCGAGGGGGGCTGCCCGCCTGGCGGGGCCGCGCCTCCCGCAGCGTGGCCAGCAGAGGGCGCCCGCGCGCCGCCGCGGGTGCGGGACCGGGTGCTGGGTGCCCAGCGGGCAGCAGCGGGCAGCGGGCCCACCCTGGGCACCTCCTCCGGGGTGGGAGCCAGCTGGCACTTGAATGGGCTCTGAGGACGGCTCCCTCCGGCGTCCGGGGGCCGGGGGGCCGCTTGCCGGCCGAGCCAGGAGGGTCCGGGTCCCGCAGGCCTCCTCGCGGCCCACGGGGGCTCGTCGGCAGGGGTTGCAGGCTCCGGGACTGGGCCTTTCAGCAGCTGCCCCTGCCCGCGTGGAGACAGGGCTTCCCAGCCACGCGGTGGCACCCAGCTCAGAGCCAGGCGGGTCCCGCCCGGACGGGCGGCTCCTGCAGGCGAACAGCCGCCCAGCGCCTTCCGCCCTCCCTGCGTCCCCGGGCTCGTCTTTCCGTCTCTCCCCAGATAACAGACCTTTTCTTGTGTTCTCTTTTTCTGTAAGGAGCAACTTTACAATTCTTCACATCATTAAACGTTATAATTTATTTGAAAAACAGACCGCCTAGGACAAAGCCCTAAGTTCCTGGGAGCTTTGAGCTCCTGCGGCTCAGGGGCCCTCCCAGCTGGGGCAGGGCCTGCGGGGCCTTCGAGAGGGCGAGGGGCGCCCCTGGGGAGCCTTGGAGGGGAGGGGCGCCCCTGGGGGGGCCTCGGAGAGTGGGGAGGGGCGCCCCTGGGGAGCTTTGGAGGGGAGGGGCGCCCCTGGGGGGTCCTTGGAGAGAGGGGAGGGGCGCCCCTGGGGGGCCTCGGAGAGAGGGGAGGGGCGCCCCTGGGGGGCCTTGGAGGGGAGGAACACCCCAGAGCAGCACAGTGGGGGAGCCATGGGGGAAGCAGGGCCTTCCCGGGGCCCTGGACTCGGTGCTGGGTGCTCTGTGTTGGGGCTGCCCGCTCCAGGCATGGGCCCGGTGCTGAAATCAGGAAGTTAACAGGCCCTGTGGCTCCTGCTTGCCTTCTCCTGAGATCGGGGGTGGGGGCAGCTCCTGGGGTTCCGGGCTCCCACACCCCTGCCCCGGCTCCCTCCAGGGCCCAGGACCTCTCAGAGCCCATCCTGTGAGGGGCTT
>SJYX01009032.1:73157-164660 GCA_006410675.1 Oreotragus oreotragus
CCCTCCCCCTCCCCCTCCTCCTGCTGCACTTCCTGTGCTGCCTTCTCCCTGTGAGTCAGCAGGGAGCTGAGAGTTTCTCAGTGGTCAGTCTAGCAGCACCCCCTCCCAAGGCCCCTTTGCTTCCAGAATGTTCTGCATGCACCTGAGGCTTCCTTAGCAGCTGACTAAGGGGGGGCCGCTGGTCACCCCCACACCTGACTCACCCCGGCTTCTCCCTGGGGTGGGGGTGGGCAGGCTGGAGTAGCAGCGAGCTGACCTCAGGGCCAGCCCCCCACCCACCACACTCTGCTCTGGGCTGCAGCTGACCAGGGCCCTGGGTGGCGCCCACCCCCACCCCCTGGGAAAGGCCCTCCTGGGCCCCTCCCCTTGAGCCCCTCGGCTCGGGGTGGAGGGGGCAGGAGGGAAGGGGACAGAGACAGAAGGGGCCGGAGTCCCTGTCCATCTGGGCGCCTTGGCTTTCTGTCCCCTTGAGCACGACCTGTCACGGCGGCTCACAGCTCACGCTCTCCCTTGGGCCTCCCCAGGGCAGCTTCTGGGACCTCTCCCCAGGGGCCCTCACGGCGGACACATCCCTGCCTGCAGACTGAAGCCCCAACCCTGGACACGGCCAGCCTCTCAGCAGGGGGTGCGCAATGGGGAAACCCAGACACAGAGGGTGACAGGATACCCCCCCCCGCTGGACACCTGGCCACCCCCCTAGACACCCACCCCCTGTCTCTTATACACATCTCCAGGCGGGTCCCGCCCGGACGGGNTCTCTTATACACATCTAGATGTGTATAAGAGACAGGTGACAGGATACCCCCCCCCGCTGGACACCTGGCCACCCCCCTAGACACCCACCCCCTGTTTCCAAGGACTCTGGGGGCCTTGGGCAGGATGCTGTGGGAACAGACCTCAAGTCACCTCCTCGGTCACTCAGAGAGCTCTCCCTACGGCGGGTCACAAGGCTTCCTTTTCACAAAGCTTCCTTCCCACCTGCCAGGCTTCCTGCCACACCTGGCAGAGTCTGTGACATCAGGGCCTGTCTTTACTGCGTCACAGCGCCCCTAGAAGGGGGCCTGCATCCTGCAAGCGGACCCCCTGGGCCCCAGCCTTGCTTCTGGCTGAGGATGGGGTTGATGGGGTGAGGCAGGGCGAGCGCTCAGACGGGCATGGGGGTAGGGGGTGACTGCGGGCTGAGACGAGGAGCAGAGGGTCAGGTCGGGGTTGGGGGTGCCAGGGACAGGGCCCCTAGGACAGCATTCCGGGCAGCGCCAGCCCCTCCTGGAGGCCCTAGGAGGCATAGCCAGGCCCCCACCCAGCAGCTCTGCCTGGGGAGCTTGGCAACAGCTCATAAATATTCATTTGAAAATTAAAGTCCCATTAAAGAACTAACTCACTGCTGATACTTGCAAATTATTTTTGTATTCATGCAAAACTACAGTGCCATCCCTGCTTCTGGTCTGAGGACTGGGGTCCCCTCTCCTGCCTGCTCCTGTGGACCCAGGTCAGCGAGGGGACTTCAGGGAGGAGCAGGGTCAGAACAATCAGCCTGGGTGAATGAGGTGGAAGAGAGCCAAAGGGATCTTTTCTAGAGAAACCCTGTAAGAACTACAGGCGTTTTGCCCCATTTTTTGGGTTTTTTGGGTCCCCTTCTGCACTTTTTGAATGTTTTATTGTGGATCTGTCCAACCACACACGGACTCTGGAGGGAGGCCTTCAGGTCCAGCGTCCGCCATGTTCCTGGCGCCAGGTCACACCCTCCAGTCTCTCTGAAGGGTCCCGAGTTCTTTCTTCTCTCTTTTCCTCTCCTTTTCCACGAGCTCCTCCTGCTCGATGTTGTTGGGAAGGGGAAGGTTTCTACAGAACCTAAATGTTCAACCTTTGGGGGCTGTTAAACACCAGGCTGTAATCCAGCGGGGGCCCGTGAACTCACTCAGGATGGAAACGCACACGTGCCTGCATACCTGGGCTGTGCCTGCACTTCCAGCATAAAGACCAGGATTAACAGGGACTGCCTCGAGGTGTGTGAGCACTTGGAGTTCAGTCCCTCAGTCATGTCTGACTCTTTGCGACCCCAAGGACTGCAGCGCACCAGGCCTCTCTGTCCATCGCCAACTCCCGGAGCTTGCTCAAACTCTTTTCCGTTGATCAGTGATGCCATCCAACCATCTCATCCTCTGTCGTCCCCTTCTCCTCCTGCCTTCAGTCTTTCCAGCATCAGGGTCTTTTCCAGTGAGTCAGTTCTTCACATCACGTGGCCAAAGTATTGGAGCTTCACTTACAGCATCAGTCCTTCTAGTGAATATTCAGGGTTGATTTCCTTGAGGATGGACTCGTTGGATCTCCTTGCAGTCCAAAGGACACTCAAGAGTATTCTCCAACACCACAGCCCGAAAGCATCAGTTCTTCAGTGCTCAGCCTTCTTTATAGTCCAACTCTCACATCCATACATGACCACTGGAAAAACCAAAGCTTTGACTAGACGAAAATTTGTCGGCAAAGTAATGTCTCTGCTTTTTGATACACTGTCCAGGTTTGTCATGGTTTTCACCCAAGGAGCAAGTGTCTTAATTCCATGGCTGCAGTCACCATCTGCAGTGATTTTGGTGCCCAAGAAATAAAGTCTCTCACTGTTTCCATTGTTTCCTCATGAATTTGCTGTGAAGTGATGGGATCAGATACCATGATCTTAGTTTTCTGAATGTTGAGTTTTAAGCCAGCTTTTTCACTCTCCTCTTTCACCTTCATCAAGAGGCTCTTTAGTTCCTCTTCGCTTTCTGCCATAAAGGTGGTGTCATCTGCATATCTGAGGTTATTGATATTTCTCCCGGCAATCTTGGTTTAGAACCCAATTTTTGATGGTCAATATTTTGTGGGTGATCTTTGAGAAGTACGGATTGCTTTTGCAATAGGAAAATAAGTTTAAAAAATAGGGAGCAAGACAAGGATGCCCACACACACCACTTTTATTCACTATAGTATTGGGAGGCCTATCTAGAGAAATTAGACAAGAAAAAGAAACAAACTAGAAAGGAAGAAGTAAGACGGTCACTGTTTGCAGATGACATGATAGAATAAATCAGAAACCCAAACTCCATCAAATAACTCCTTGAACTAATAAATGACTTCAGAAAAGTTACAGGATACAAACACAGTACAAAAAAATCTGCTGCATTTCTATAGCTAATACATACCAGAAAGAGAAATGAAGAAAGCAATCTTGTTTACAGTTGCATCAGAAAGAGTAAATTTAGCCAAAGAGGTGAGAGACATTTATATAGAAAGCTACAAGACAGTAAGGAAGGAAACTGAAGACCCAAATAAGTGAAAAGATACAAGACATTAACGAAAGAAACTGAAGACACAAATAAGTGAAAAGATACAAGACATTAACGAAAGAAACTGAAGACACAAATAAGTGAAAAGATACAAGACATTAACGAAAGAAATTGAAGACACAAATAAGTGAAAAGATATTCTATGCTCATGGATTAAAATAATTACTATTGTTGAAGTGTCTATACCCAAAACAATGGACAGATTCTGTGTCATTCCCTATCAAAATCCTTTAAAAGCATTTTTCAAAGAAATAGAACAAATAATCCTAAAATGTATATGAAGCCCCTCAAACTACCCCAAATAGCTGAAGTGATCCTAAGGGAAAAAGAAAATTGATTCTTTCAAATTGCGGTGCTGAAGAAGACTCTTGAGAGTCCCTTGGACAGCAAGGAGGTCAAACCAGTCCATCCTAAAGGAAATCAACCCTGAATATTCATTGGAAGGACTGATGCTGAAACTGAAACTCCAATATTTCGGCCCCCTGATGCGAAGAGCCAACTCACTGGAAAAGACCGTGATGCTGGGAAAGACTGAAGGCAGGAGGAGAAGGGGACGACAGAGGATGAGATGGTTGGATGGCATCACTGACTCAATGCACGTGAATGTGAGTAAATGCCAAGAGATGGTGAAGGACAGGGACGCCTGGAGTGCTACAGTCCATGGGGTCGCAAAGAGTTGGACTTGACCTAGCAACTAAACACCAGCATATGTTTGGGAAGATTTATGATTGATAGAGACAAACTTCCTTTCCTCAAAGAGAAAATTGTAACACTTTAAAAAATCGTAATAAGAAAAGCAGCACCAATAGCAACACGGAGGAGCTGCCCTCAGCTCTGCCCCCACATCCCCTCATTTTACTCTAAAAATCAAATATTGTGAAAAAAGAAAGCAAGATTTTAAAATAAGCTTAAAAAGTATGAGATCAGGAGAACTAGAGGTTTTTTCCCGTTTCCTTTTGAACTCTGTTTCTGCCTCCAGGTTTTGCAATAGTTTCAAGATCTTAACTGCTCACATGAGTGTTTTCAATCACCACTTCCCACTTCCTAGAATTCGTTAGGCCCAAGAGAGGGGAAAACCTATGTCTTAAATGTTAAGGGCTGTGCTGGAGCCAAGAGTGAGAAGAAGCTGCGTGTCCGTCAGTGGGTGGCTGCGGAATGTGGGGGTTCTCTCTGACGTGACGAAACTCGCCTAGAATGGACCCCTAGGATGGTGAGGGCTGCAGAGTGTGCCGTCTGTGGGCACACTGAAGTCAAAGCGGAGTTGCTCAGTTGTGCCCGACTCTTTGCGACCCCGTGGACTGTAGCCCGCCAGGCTCCTCCGTCCATGGGATTCTCCAGGCAAGAANACGTGACGAAACTCGGCTAGAATGGACCCCTAGGATGGTGAGGGCTGCAGAGTGTGCCGTCTGTGGGCACACTGAAGTCAAAGCGGAGTTGCTCAGTTGTGCCCGACTCTTTGCGACCCCGTGGACTGTAGCCCGCCAGGCTCCTCCGTCCATGGGATTCTCCAGGCAAGAACACTGGAGTGGGGTGCCATCTCCTTCTCCAGGAGATCTTCCCAACCGAGGGACTGAACCCAGGCCTCCCACATTGTAGGCAGATGCTTTACCATCTGAACCACCAGGGAAGTCCATTTTAGGACACACTAAAACCATCGACTGTGTCTTTCAAATGGACGAACTGTATGGCGTGTGAGTTATATCTCAATAAAGCTATTTTTAAAGAGAATAAAAATAGCAAATTGCAAATTTCTGCAAACAGAACAACGGGACTTGAAGGTCCATAAAGTCCGCCTTGTGCTCCAGAGCGACCGGCTGCAGGTGGGTTTCTGCTCCTGACGGGGCCCCCAGTGTGCCCGGCTTGTGCCCACAGGGGTCCTCAACCTGCTAGACCCCCAGACCTCTGTCTGTTCCCCAGGTTCTCACTACCAGATGGTCTCGGGGCTTGGTGCAGGGGATCTGACTGGCAGCATTTAGAAAAGCTGACTCTCGGTCTGGGCACCAAAAAGGGTCAGGTGCCCTGGCTGCCCAGCCCCCAGCCCACTGAGAGGCTGCCCACGCGGCCCCCAGCCTGCATCTGTCCCCCTGCTGAACTTTCAGAGCAGCTGAGCAGCCTAATGGTGCCGCCTCAGGCTTGGCCACGACCGAAGGCCAGGCAGCAGTGTCCTGACAACGAGGGAATCAGCTAGGAAGCTGTCGGTCTCGGAGAAGGCGCCCCGGGATGGGCACTGCCCCACTGGCCTGGGGACCATTGCCAGGCTGGTCGGGCTGAGTCCAGTCCGAGCGTCCCTGTGGCCTCCCCCAGCACGTCTCCCCAGGGGCTTCACACCCCCATCCTGTCAGTGTCTGCTCCCCGGGAGGCACACCCTCACACACACACACCTCGCGAGGGCACGGGCCTCACACGGGGGCACACACACCTCGCGGGGGCACGGGCCTCACACGGGGGCACACACACCTCGCGGGGGCACGGGCCTCACACGGGGGCACACACACCTCGCGAGGGCATGCGCCTCACACGAGTGTGCGCGCTCTGCCTAACACAGGCAATGGCGGTGTCAGGGGTAAAGCTACAAACCTTTGCATGAAGAGTGCAGTTGGGCAGGCCCACAACTTGCACCCCCGCCACCCCCGCTGGGGGATCTGCCCTGGGGAGGCTGGGGGCCTCTCCCAACAAGGGCAGACCAGCGCATTGAGGTGTGAGCACCAGATCCCGGCATCTGTGGTGTGTCCACAAGTCAGGCACAGGAATTCGTTACATGCGCCCCACACACTGATGCATGAGAGACGTGCATGAAGCGACATGTGCAAAATCAGTTCACCTGCTTTCTGTGCATGTGTATCTGTGTGTTTGCATCTGTGTATTTGTGTACATGCCTGTGTGCATGCATGTATACCTGTGTGTATATATTTACTGTGTATGTTTTGATGCATTTATCCATGTATGTATGTATCTGCATGCACGTGCGTCTCTGCGTGCATGCATGTATTTCTGTGTATTGTGTGCGTACATGTATGTGTATATATGTATCTCTGGGTTTATGTATGTATCTCTGTGTATTTGTGTGCATACATGCGTGTATATGTCTCTCTGTGTATGTATCCATGTGTGTGAATATCGATGTGTGTATCTGTGTGCACACATATGTTTCTCCGTGTGTGTATGAGTGTGCGTGTGTCTGTGTGTGTCCTTATGTGTGTCTACATGTGTGTGCATGCACATCCCTCCAAAAGAAATGTACCCAAGACGTAACTATGATTATCTCTTTTGGGTGTAATGACGGGTAATTTTAATTTTGTTCTTAAGTCTTTTCACATTTTCTTAATAACATATAATGAGCAGCCATAATTTTTATAATCTGAACTGAACAGAGCAGGAAACACGAAAGGCTGGCCAGCAGGGCAGGTCTGTGCTGGAGGGGGGACAGAAGCTGTTTCTAGCCTGCAGGTGTGACTTCAGGGAGAAGGCTGCCGAGGGGGGCCCTCCCCTTCCCCCACTCCAAACAGCAAACCCCTCCGCCAGCCCCCCCACACCCACATACTCCCCACCCTACCCCCACCCCGTTCCCGATGGTCCAGCTAAACTTGGGGCTCTGGGGGGTGGGGGCCCCATCTCCACTGCCGTTTGAGCAAGTGCCAGGAGCCTCTTGGCTAGGGCTGAGCCTCCNGTGTGTATCTGTGTGCACACATATGTTTCTCCGTGTGTGTATGAGTGTGCGTGTGTCTGTGTGTGTCCTTATGTGTGTCTACATGTGTGTGCATGCACATCCCTCCAAAAGAAATGTACCCAAGACGTAACTATGATTATCTCTTTTGGGTGTAATGACGGGTAATTTTAATTTTGTTCTTAAGTCTTTTCACATTTTCTTAATAACATATAATGAGCAGCCATAATTTTTATAATCTGAACTGAACAGAGCAGGAAACACGAAAGGCTGGCCAGCAGGGCAGGTCTGTGCTGGAGGGGGGACAGAAGCTGTTTCTAGCCTGCAGGTGTGACTTCAGGGAGAAGGCTGCCGAGGGGGGCCCTCCCCTTCCCCCACTCCAAACAGCAAACCCCTCCGCCAGCCCCCCCACACCCACATACTCCCCACCCTACCCCCACCCCGTTCCCGATGGTCCAGCTAAACTTGGGGCTCTGGGGGGTGGGGGCCCCATCTCCACTGCCGTTTGAGCAAGTGCCAGGAGCCTCTTGGCTAGGGCTGAGCCTCCAGTGAATGCCAGGTAGCTTGGAAACCACTAGGAACGCCCTGGGGATCGGTGAAATGACAGAACTGAGCTGGTCACCCAGAGACCCACGGAAACAAAGGTCCTGGCGGCGGGACTCCCAGACGGGACAGAGCCGAGGGCTGCGTCCAGGCCGCTGGGCGCAGGGGGTCTCCCTTCTCCTGTCCTGTAGGCTGAGGCTGGGTGGTCCCTGGGTTTGTGGCCCTGACGGTGGCTTCAAAAAGGCCCAGCCTCTGCCGGCTGCACAGCCCCTCTGGCTGAGAAGACCCTTAGTGGGGACTGGGTCCGGCCCCTCCCCAGACTGCCTGGAGCCCTGTTCTGGGAGAGGGGGCCAGGGCAGGCAGGCCTGGGGGAGGGCAGGGTGGACCCTCACAAGGCACACAGGGCGCCCCGTGACCACCTGGCCGGAGGCTCCCACCTCGGGTAGCAAAGTTCAAGCAAAGTGACATTTGAATTCCTGATTAACAATACATCATTCTAGTATAAACCTGTCTCCTTTATCTGAATTTGAAAGTGAACCAAGCATCTGTATTTCATCTGGCATTCCTCTCCCATGGCCCCTCCCTGCCCTCAGGCCCCACCCAACACTGAGCCGTGCAGTCCCTTGACCCTGAGCTGCAGCCCCAATGAACCAGACCCAGGGAGGTGGCGGGGCATCTGCAGGCTCCGCTGGGAAGGCCCTGCCCCAGTGTCATGGGCTCGGTGCTGGCCAGGATTCCCCAGGGCACAGAACCAGCAGGGTGCATGGAGGCGGGGTGGGGTGTGTGGAGGAGAGCTCTGTTGCGAGGCCCACAGGGCTGGAGCCTGCATGGCTGGCCGGCAGCCGGCAGACCCGGGAAGGGCTCCGTATTCCCAAGCGGAAGGGCAGTCTTCTCCTGCGTCCTGCGGCGGGCTGCATGGGGCCCACCGCAGGTTAGAAGAGATGAGTGCTGGCCTCTGCCCCCAGTTCCCACCGTGGACCTACTTAATCTCTTGTAAGTTCCTGCGTGACAAGAGTGTCATTTGTCCTAATGAGGTGAGTCTGGGTGGGCTCCCAGGTGGGAGCCGTCACCAGAAAGACCAAGCCGTGTTAGGAGCTAGAACTTTCCTCTGTACCCCACGCCCCGCCTCCAGGAAGTGGGGAGGGGCTGGGGACTGATAATGCTCGACTACCCCGATGTGCTGAAGCCTCAGGAGAAACCTCTAAAGAGCGGGCTTTAGAGTCCAGGTGGGTGGACGCATCCATGTACCGAGAGGGGACACACCCTGCTCCACGGGGACAGAAGCTCCTGTGTGGGGGACTCCTCCAGACCGCCCCCGAAACACCGCTGCCCCTGCCTGTCCATCCGTGCCCTTTATGCCATGATAGACTCCTGGACCGAGGTAAGCGCTTCCCGGGGCTCTGCCAGCCAGTCCCAGTCGTGCCCAACGCTCCGCGACCCCATGACCCGCAGCACGCCAGGCCTCCCTGTCCGTCACCAACTCCAGTCCACCCAGACTCACGTCCATCGAGTCAGTGACGCCATCCAGCCACCTCATCCGCTGTCCTCCCCTTCTCCTCCCTCTGCACAAACCAGCTGGTGTCAGAATCCAATCGGACTGCAGGACGCCCAGCGGGCCTCTGATGCCAGAGGTGTTCTGTGTGAGAGAGAGGAGACGCAGGGGCTGTGGTTTCGGTGGAGGGCAGTCTCCTCCCAGGGACCCCGGACAGCAGACCTCGTCCAAGGGGCTCCTGACAGCCGCATCTTTGGTGGCGTTTGACCGCCCGGCTCCAGCGAGGCCACATGGCGAGCCCTAACCGGTCCTGGCCTGCCCTGACCAGCCCTGACCGGTCCTGGCCGGCTGCTGGGGGCCTGTGCTTGAGCCGGGACGGACCAGGGCCCCCTCCCAGCTTGCTCACAGCACCCACGCCGGGCCTGACCACCCACCCGCCCCACCCCGGTCTCAGGGGCCACCGCCACCTGGCTCTGTGGCTCTGCTGTGTCCCTGGTGGCTAAAGTGACCTGCACACAGGCCAGGAGCTGTGCACCGCCCCCCCGCACCCCCACGCTGGCAAAGAGCTGGCTGTGCTGTGGCTTCTGGAGCCCTAGAGGACTCGTGCTAAATTAGACTCGAGAACGATTACGATTACGTAAGGAGCCGCACCGCCCTCTCCCCCAGACAGAGCCGGCGGTGAGCGGGAGGCAAGCCTGCCGTCGCCTCCGGGCCCAGAGTCCTCCGTGAGGGCGGGGGGAGGGCGACCCCGCCTGGGGCCCAGGGCAGGGGTGAGGGGCTGCAGAGCCGGCGGCCGCGGGGCCCCCTCTGTCTGCGGCAGGCCAGCGTCCTGTTTGTCCTTGCCCAATCCCGGCTCAGAGGGGAAACGTGCTGGTTTAAAATGCCGACTGGAAAGCCGGCGTGTTTAATTCTTGCAGGCAGACAGATTCCAATTAGCAAAGAGGAAAATCCATATATCGGGTCCCCCGGGGACTGGGCCTCACCGTGGGAGCTGAGCAGTGGGGGAGGGGTGGGGGTGGGGGAGCCCGCCGGATAGAGTCGGGGGGCCTAGGGGAGAGAGGCTGCCTGCCCCCCTTACCGGCCGGGACCCCTGTGCCCTGCTCGTCCCTCTCCACCCTACAGCCCTTCTCTCTGGGGGTGGACTCAGCTGTGGCCACACGTCTGCTGTCCGAAGGGGCTCCCTGGGGCCACCGTCTCCGTTCACCCAGCACAGGGGAGCCCTCAGAGCACCCCAGCCCTGGGCTCGGGGCCGCTGCCTGTCCTTGGGGGTCGAGGTCCTCTGGGAGTCTCTGCCGGCTGGAGCTGGGCCTGGCAGGGCCTCCTTGCTCAGCCCCCCTCACCATCGTCCACCCAGGCAGATCTCAGGGTGGGGGTGACGGGGTGCCTGGGGCTGCCCATGTTCACTCCTGGGCTGGGTGAGCCCGTCACCCGCCCCACACTGTTCACCCCCAGGGAGGCCCTCAGTTCTGCCCCAGCCCACACTCACAGCTGCTGGGGTAGCCCTGGCCCTCCAGACCCCCCAGCACCCTGGCCCCAGGGTCGGGCCGGGCTCCTCCAGGGCCTGGATCCCGCACCTTGGCCTGACTCACCTCCCCCCACACCCTCCACACGCAAATCTTCCTGCAGGACCCGTGTCTGGGCAGGATTGAGAGGACCCCCCATACACACACTCTGGCTGAGCCAATCTGCCCCTCCTTAGAGCCAGCCCCACCAAGCTCCCTCCCACTGCTGCTTCAGCCGCAGCCTGAAGCCTGCCTCCTCCAGGAAGTCCCTGCGATTCCCACGATTTCCACGATTTCCACGAGGGCTGGTTCCTGCATCCCAAGGCACTTCTCCCCGCTGTCACGCCCTCATAGAAGCACGTCTGGGTTTGACAACCAAGGGGCAAGTGACCACTCGAGGTGCCCTGCGCTCTCCTGGGGCCTGGGTCACCCAAAGGCTGGAGGGGTGATTGGATGAACGAATTAGTGGATGACTGAGGTGCAGGCTCTGAGGCCTTGGTGCCTCCGGGTTTCCTGGTGACGTTCGCTGTGCCCTGCCTGGAGCCCCAGGGAAGGGTGGTGGGTTCCCCGTGGGGAGAGAGCAGGCAGACTGGGAGTCACTGACCTCTGTGCACAGTCTCAGGCCCCTGTGCCAGGGGCGAGAGAACCACCAGCGATAGCTGTGCCCAGCTCTGTCCGTGGTGCCCCCCAGGAGCTGGGCGCCCCAGGCCCTGAGGGTGCAGCCTCACCAGGCACAGGGGCCAGGGGAGTCTGGGCAGGGATGGGGCGGGGCAGGGCCGGTGGGAAGCCGCAGGCAGGGGCCTTCCAGGACCAGCCGGGTCCGCAGGCACCGTCCACCTCCTTCTGACGAGCGGCCTGGGCTTCACCCGTCCCCCTAGCTTCTCTCCCTCCCACGGGCCACTCTCTTGGGACAGGCGGGATGGCCCTGCTGCTGTTAGCAGTGGGAGAGGCTGCAAGCAAGGAGGGGGCTGGGCCTGGTTCTGCCGCCCGAGCCCCAGGCCCGAAAAGACGCAGCCATGACCCGCACCCACTCAGACTCTCCTGAGACACCCCCACAGAGCCAGGACGCCTAATGTCCCACAGGAACCCACCATCACACAGATTCACACAGACACCCCTACACAGACCTGCGCGTGCACACACACACACACACACACACACACATACACACACACAACGCCCAGGCTCACACATGCGCAGGGACACACCTGACCCAAGGAGGGTCTCAGGGCAAGCCCTGGATTGCTGTGGGGAGGCCCGGGAGCCCACGCCCCCTCCAGTCTGGGGTCCCCTGCCCGCACCAGGCACAGCCTTGCCCCGCCCCACAGGCCAGTGCCCGCAGCTGGCTGGCTGGTTTCCTAGGAAACGCTGTCACTGTCGCTGCATGCACGGTCTCCAGGGCCTCCAGTGTGTGCCAGACAAGCCTCCGGAGCCTGCCCGGAACTTGGGCTGCAGGTGGGCACAGGCTACAGGCAGGGGAGAAGCCCGTGAGCAGAAGGGGCCTGGCGGGCCGGGGCAGGCCCTGAGATCGCGTGGGGAGGCCAGCCCAGCCCGCTAGAGGCCCACTCCCCGCCCGCCCCCGCCCTGCCCCGCCCAGGCAGCGTGGCCCACGCCATCCCCACAGCAGAAGGCCTTCCCGAAGAGCCTGCTCTCCTGGAGACAGCACTGCTAGGAGCAGGCGGCCAGCAGTCCTGAGCTCCAGCTGAAGGGCTGCAACGGGGACCACGGAGCCAGGGAGGCCCGGCTCGTCGCAGGTCTGACTTCCACGAGCAGGACCCCCTCGAGGCATGGAGGGTGGGGACTGGAGCCGGTCTCCTGCGCAGGGTTGGGGCCTGATGAGGGGCCACCACCAAGACCCCGCGTTGGCAGCCAGCCCGCCTTGCCCCTCGTGCACCCTGGGGTCCACGTGCTGATAGAGGCAGGGCAGGGCCAGGGGACAAGAGGGCCCCAGCCAGGCCCCGACGTGCAGAGGGGCACCGTCCACACGTCTCTGAGGACATCAGGGTGCGGGTGAAGACGCTGAGTGTGGAGCCCAGAACACACCACCCTGGAGCCCACCCTCTGGGAGGAGGGTGCCCGATGCGGCCAAGGCCACCCTGTGCCATCAGACAGACACGCAGAGGCCCCGTGGGACCCACTCTGACCCCAGAAAGGACCCCTCACTCAGAGGGCCCATCCGCTGGGGCCTGGCTGGCTAGGACACCTGTCGAGTGGCAAGTGGTACCACGTGGCAAGTGGGACCACGTATGCCAGGCCTGCCTTGAGGGCGGGAGTGGGGGCAGGCAGGTGCTCGGAAGGGCCCCCCAAGGAAAGCTGTGGATCCCTGCCTGCCCCGGGGGCGCCTCCATCATAGCCTGCCCAGAGCCAGATGCCTCATGGAGGTAGGGGCCGCCACCCAGAAGGGAGGGTGAGATGCTGGGTGGCTGGCCCCAGGGGCGCAGGTCACCCACCACACACGTGGTGGCCTGACTGCTGGGGCCTGGGCAGGCTGGCCCAGGCCCCGGCTCGCACAGCAGTGGAGAAACTTGGGGAGCCTCTTGCCTTGGCCCCAGCCAGTCCTGGAGCAGCAGGCGGAGGCCCTGAGCACCCAGGGATGCCGCCCACAGGGCCGCCGTGCTCGAAAGGCTGCTGTCTGGAGGCTCGTCCATCCAGCTCGGTGGGTTCCTCCCAGAAGCCCCGAAGGCACCTCCATCTGACCCCCACGCCTGCACATCCATCCCCACAGCCTGCGTGCCCAGGCCCAGCCACATCTGCCCTGAGCTGTCAGGGCACTGGGGGGTGGGGCCCTGCAGCCTCTGAGGGGAAGGGCCCCTTGGGGCGGCTCGAGGCGGGGGGTCGCCCCGTGGTCCCCCCGGCTCCAGCAGCAGCTCTCCGGTCCCACGGCTGTGTGCCTGAGGTGTGGCCAGGCGCTAATCACGCTCTCTCCTGCCAAGCCTGATCGACTCCTCCTAATTAACCCATTTTCTGTCAAAGCGAGATAATTGAATTTGCCGGGAGCCAGCTATGCTAACAGAGAAACATGAGACCCACTTGGCTACTTGTCGAGATGGTGATTCCAAAAGCAACAGAGATTTGGTTTTGAAAACACATTTTCTCTTCCCTTCGGCCCGTGTTCTCCGGGCTCACCAGCTTCTGTTGTCATCCAGGGGCAGGGATCCTCAGTTCAGGGGCCTGTGAACTCGGATGGGAGCAAATGGCATCTTCGGTCTCGCCGACTCTGCCCGGAGCTCAGCGTCTGTCTTTCTTCAAGAGCGTCTGTCCTCGGTGCCCGGGGCTCCCCCCTCAGCCCCTCCTGACCCTGCGCACTGTCGGCCTCCACTTCCTCACCCAGGTCAGCAAGGGGCCCAGCCATCACTGTAATGTTTCGATAATTATTTCAAAATAACTGGTTTCCTTTGTAATCCTATGTGTCTTTCAGGTCAGTTCAGTTCAGTCACTCAGTTGTGTCCGACTCTTTGCGACCCCATGGACTGCATGCCTCCCTGTCCATCACCATCTCCCGGAGTTGCTCAGACTCATGTCCATCAAGTCGGTGATGCCATCCAACCGTCTCATCCTGTCATCCCCTTCTCCTCCCGCCTTCAATCTTTCCCAGCATCAGGGTCTTTTCCAAGGACTCAGTTCTTCGAATCAGGTGGCCAAAGTATTGGAGGTTCAGCTTCAGCATCAGTCCTTTCAATGAATATTCAGGGCTGATCTCCTTCAGAATGGACTGGTTGGATCTCCTTGCAGTCCAAGGGACTCTCAAGAGTCTTCTCCAAGACCACAGTTCAAAAGCATCAGTTCTTCGGGGCTCAGCTTTCTTTATAGTCCAACTCTCACATCCATACATGACCACTGGGAAAACCCATAGCCTTGACTAGACGGACCTTTGTTGGCAAAGTCATGTCTCTGCTTTTTGATATGCTGTCTAGGTTCGTCATGGCATCCGGTTCCATCACTTCATGGCAAAAGTGAAGTCACTCAGTCGTGTCCAACTCTTTGCGACCCCATGGACTGTAGCCTACCTCCCTCCATGGGATTCTCCAGGCAAGAGTACTGGAGTGGGTTGCCATTTCCTTCTCCAGGGGATCTTCCCGACCCAGGGATCGAACCCGGGTCTCCAGCATTTCGGGCAGACGCTTTAACCTCTGAGCCACCAGGGAAGCTCTCCATGGCAAATAGATGGGGAAACAATGGAAACAGTGAGAGACTTTATTTTCTTGGGCTCCAAAATCACTGGAGACGGTGACTGCAGCCATGAAATTAAGACACTTGCTCCTTGGAAGAAAAGCTTTGACCAACCTAGACAGCATCTGCCTTTGCTCACTGAAACATTAGCGAACAGTGGAGCACCCAGGCGGTGGGATGAACGATTCTGTGTGTAACATGAGCACCTCACCTGCGATTGTCAGAACCTGTGGACTCAAAGACCGAGCCTTCGCCTGAATTATGGAGCTGATCCAAGTTGGCCATCAGTTCTAACAGATGTACCCCACTCCAGCCAGGTATGAACAACAAGCGGTGGAGAGTGAGGGGCGGGACTGCTCCTACCATCTGCCCAACTTTTCTAGACACTTGCAACTGCTCTAAAGCATAAAGTATATTTTTAATTTTTTTTTTTGACTGCACTGTGTGGCTTATGGAGCCTTAATTTCCCAACCAGGGACTGAACCCTCACCCTCAGCAGTGAAAGCCTCGAATCCTAACCACTAGACCTCCAGGGAATTCCCTAAAGTCTATCAAATTTTAAAAGTTTATTAAATATGAAAAATCATCCCCAGGTTATCCAGGGGCCCCCTTAGAGCCTCGGAACCTGGGGAAAGCGTTCCTGGCTCAGGCCTCCCCTCACAGCTGGCCTCCAGGGCCATTGCCAACCTGAGCCCCGTGGTCAGGGACAGCCTCAGACAGCGGGCACCTTGGCGGTGGCCTGCAAGGAGGAACAATCACACCGAAAGTGCGATTCTGTGTCGACACGGCTGACACATGTGCACACACGCCTGTGTTCACGCCCCCGCCCTCAGTGCTTCTGTTCCCAGCTTTGCAGAAAGATCTGAATTATTTTGCAGCGCTTTCTGTTCTGAAGGCACTTGTGGCTTAATCTTAGCCAGCACATTCAAAGGAATTAAACCAAAAAGCTCATTTCTGAAGAGAGAGAGAGTATTTGAATGTCTGCATCAGTGTACCATGTCTGCCTAATGTTCTAGAAGTTTCTCTGAAGGGTGGAACAGCGTCCATCCCCAGGAAATACTAACCCAACCATGGACACCTGGAGGAAGAGAGACACCTTCTTGTGAAAGATCGTCCATGTAGCCTCTTTAGATGCAGAGTTCCTGCAGGAATATTTTCTGTTTTAAAATTTCAGAGCCAAGTTTAGTTATTGTTAAACTGGAGCTAAATGACAGTCTGCTCGAGAGCTAATGTGTTTGAACCTGGAACTTAACACATGAAATGCCTCAGGGGAAAACGCACAGTCTGTGACCCAGAAACCAATGGTTCCGCGCGCAGAGCCATGGCTGGTTGCAGGAAAGGTCTCCAGCGAGGGGAGCATCGCCGTGTGGAATGACCTCATGGCACATTCACAGCCCTTTTCCTGTGCAGAACCTAAGCCGCCATAGGAGACCCCGGGCGAGGGGTGCACCTGCGTCCCAGCGAACACACACACCGGGCCCCTGAGAACTTTATGCAACCCCTCGAAGTGCCCATGAGGCATGGACGGGCCATCCAGGCAGGGGGCTCACCAGGAAGGCAGGTGCAATGAAAACCCGGTCAGAGAAAAGCAATGCTGGTGGGGTGGACCCCCCTCGCACCTGCATGGTCATCCCTGCTGGGGCAGGCCCCTCGGCACCAGGCCAGCGGGATGGCGCTGGCTGTGGAGGGGGCCTCCCTGCCTGGCCTCTGTCCTCCCAGGCATCGCTGGGATGATCCGTGATGGCCACCTTCTGGCTGGGCCATCCTGAGGGCTGGCACATCCACCTGGGACAGACGACAGGGAAAGCGTGTCTGGGCAGCGTGCCCTTGCCCAGTCAGGGAGATGAGCCTCCCTCCTGGAGCCCCCTACCGACTACCCTCTCTGCAGCCACTCAGCGTGGGCAGGGCACAGACTCCTGGGGGGCAGGGGGGCCACCACTGGACCATAGGCCAGAAGCCCCCGTCTCACACTAGAGCTGGGAGCAGGGTCCCAGCAAGTCACCTGAGCCTGAGAATCCCAGAATGGAGGGACGCCACGTGCTCAGGAGAGACGGAAACACGCGCTGTCCTGAGGTTGCACGGAGCGTCCACAGCAGCGACAAGGCAACAGGGGAGGGGCGGCGGAGCGCGCGAGGGGCGGAGCCCCAGGCAGGTGCCGCTCGGGGCGGGAAGCTCCGCCCTCCGCGGGGGGAGCCGGGAGCCAGGTCACGGTGCAGCCGCCCGCGTGAGCTTCCATGTCAGTCCCCGCAGCCGGCGCTCGGGTTACGGTTCCGGGCTGCGGCTGGGGTGACGGCGGAGGCAGGGTGATGGAAGGCTCTAGAACCGGCTGTGGCACAGTTCCGTGAAGGCTCTGCAGCCACTGAACTCTGTGATGGGAGCTCTGGTGGGACGAGAGCGAGTCCACAAGCTGGTTTCTGGAGACGCCCCTCCCTGGGGGTTGAGATGGACCGGAGGGCTTCCTGCGCCCTCACCCGTGAGCCCTCCCCCTAAAAACGCGAGGGGACCCCCTGGGCAGCTCCTCATTCTCTTCACTGCTGACGCCCACGAGGAGCTCTGTTCTCGAGCTGCATCCAGGCCAGGGACCCGGGGCGCGGTGCCTGAGACTGCAGGAGCCCCGGCCCAGCCATTCCGCCCACACGGGGCCCCGTCTGGCCTGGAGGCGCCCGCGCCGGGCCTTGTCGCCTCCCCCGCCCACCAGAGCCCCCAGAACGGGGGCAGCAAGGGGAGGAGGCCAACAGCGTCAGTGGGGACGCGCAAGCCTTTCTCCCCGAAGCAGGCAGCCCCCCAGCCCTTGCCTTGTGGGCTACACGGCGCTCCACCCGCCCAGGCCCAGGGAGTGCGAGCCCCTTCCCAGGCAGGCCAGCCGCCCTGCTGCCCACCAGGGGCAGGCTCTCCCAGACCCCAGCCCATCCCCTACCCCGGGTCACCACTCTCTCCCTCCAGAGGACTTCCTGCCCCCAGCCCTCCTGGGTTGTGCCCTCCCCACGTCCCCTCCCCACACACTGCCGCTCCCCTGCCCCTCCGCTGCTCCTGCCCCACACTGCCCCTCCTCACCGCCCCTCCCCAACCCCTCCCCTAACACTGCCCCTACCAATCTTCCAGAGAAGCACTAACATCTATTATGTTTAATGCATGCAGCTGCAGAAAAAGGTTTTATAGATCACTCTGAAAAGCATGATTTTTATTTAGATCAAACATCTTTCCTATAAATTAATTTTGCTTATTTTAGATCCCATATCTTTTTGTGCACATGTAAGAAATAAAACCACAGATTGGCTCCTCCGGTTGCAAAAGAATTTTTGCAAACAGTCAAGTGATGCCTGGTTTATATCAGTGACAAGAGATGCTTCAAACAGAAAACCAGTTAACTCTAATGATTATTTAATATTTTATCCAGTGCATGGAATCAAATGGAGGTTCACTTTGTCAGCAGTGAAGCACTTTTAAAGATCTTAATCATAAATTCAACACTGAAGATAAAATTATTTCTTTTCACAGTGATAATAGGATTACAAATTTTGGTGGAGCATAGAACTGTGGTTAAAACATTGTTATCTCTAAATTGGGAGCTTTCTGAGGTAGAAATGTATTTGGAATTGATTGTAATACACAGGTAATTTGTCATCACATTTAAACAAGCTGGAACATTTTCAAAATATGAGTGTTACTTGTCAATTAGTCTACCTATCTAGCTATCTATCAGAAGTTGAACTGCAAAATTTTTGTGACTTTAAACATTGTTATCTCTAAATTGGGAGCTTTCTGAGGTAGAAATGTATTTGGAATTGATTGTAATACACAGGTAATTTGTCATCACATTTAAACAAGCTGGAACATTTTCAAAATATGAGTGTTACTTGTCAATTAGTCTACCTATCTAGCTATCTATCAGAAGTTGAACTGCAAAATTTTTGTGACTTGGGATGACATTGAGTATAAAAACTTACATCAGCATGGTGGTATGTGTTTAGGCTTTTTCTTTTTTTTTTGGCAGTTAATCATGAATACAATTTCAGAAATGTTAAAGCCTTTGAAAATATTTTATAAATCAACTGAAATATTCTGTAATGGAATTAAATTTTCCCAAAGATGAGTCATCTAACTGTTGGTTGCATTTTGGTTACACTTTGTTCCAAACAAATAATTCAAACAAATAAGTTGGAAATAGTCAACCAAGTATTCCAGGAATGAAGCAACAACAACAAAACAAATCAGTTTTTGAAGCTTTTTAGTGAATTGCAATGATTGAAAACAATGCTCTAAGCAGGAAGGTATTACATTTTTTTTTTCCTGCAAAAGCGAAGGAGGCACAATGAGATGCCACTTCACACCCACTAAGATGGCTATCATAATAAATAAATAAATGGGAAATAATGAGTGTTGGTAAAGATGTGGAGAAATCAGAGCCTTTTGTGTACTGCTGATAGCAATGTAAAATGATGCAGCTGCGGTGGAAAACAGTCTGGCAGTTCCTTAAAAAATTAAATATAGAATTTCCAGATGACCCAGAAATTCCACCCCTAGGTAAACCACAAAAAAAACTGAAAACAGGTGTTCAAAAAACACTTGTACAGAAATGTCCATAGCAGCGCTATTTACAATAGCTAAAAGGTATAAATAGCCCAAATGTCTGTCAACAGTTGAATGGATAAACATTATGCAGTATATCCATACCAGAGAATATTATTCAGCCACGAGAAGGGAATGAAGTCCTGATACATGCTGGGAGGTAGATGAACCTTGATGATATTATGCTAAGTAAGAGAAGCTGGAAATAATGGTCAAACACTGTCTGATTCCATTCATATGAAACATCCAGAATGGGTAAATCCATAGAGACAGAATGTAGGTAAACGGCTGTCAGGGATGGAGAAGAAGGGGTATGAGGAATGACTGCTTAATGGCGAGGTCCCTTTCTGAGGTGATGGAAATGTTTTAGAGCTAGATAGAGGTGGCGGTTGTACAATATTGTGAAGGTAGGAAATGCCGCTGACTTGTACACTTTAAAATTATGAATTTTGTTTCAATTTTTTAAAAGTGAGGAGGAACTGAACACATTAAATTAAATGGTTTGTATGATTTGGGGGAGGGGCTCCTATTTTTTAGTTTTTTATATTATGTTTTTAACAGAATGGAANAGGTAGGAAATGCCGCTGACTTGTACACTTTAAAATTATGAATTTTGTTTCAATTTTTTAAAAGTGAGGAGGAACTGAACACATTAAATTAAATGGTTTGTATGATTTGGGGGAGGGGCTCCTATTTTTTTAGTTTTTTATATTATGTTTTTAACAGAATGGAATACAATTGAAAAGACCTAAAATTTTGTAGCGCTTAAACTTGGTGAAACCGTAAAAGAGAATCATAAATGGAGATAATTTATTTGATCATTTTTGTCTTGTACAAATGTCTGTCAAAGGAAGATTCTCTGAATGAACACAAAATTATAATACCTGTGAAAATACTTTGACTAAAATATGTGCGCATTTCAAATTTTTAAAAAATAGAATACTCCACTTAATACAATTTGCTCTGTTGTTATCTTGAGTATTTTATCAATAAAAATTTTGTAATCTATAGAGAAAGCCCAATTGAAGATGCCACCAATTTCAAATTTATTGTTATAATAAATGCATAATGAAATGCATCTTTGAGAGTGGTTTCAGTAAGTTTTTTGAGGGAAAAAAGACCCTATTGAATAAAATCTGCTATTAGGACAAAGCTGAAAAACTGATAAAAGTATGCAAATATGCAACAAGAGCAGCTATTCTGCTTATTTCTTAAAATTTCAGATAATCAACATAAAGGAGTTTCCATATTTTTTAATGGAGGCTTTCCTGTGGAAGAAGGAAGTCAAGAGAGTTGAAGCATGGCAATGAATGTGCCTTGGCATACAGCTATGATTTTGGATCATGTGTTTATTTTACATAATTCAAAGCAAAGTAATATCAAAATGGTGAAAATCAGCCACACAACATTGAAAGCAAGTGGAAATGACTTGTATAGCTGTACATTGTGTGGTGGCACAATCATCTGAAGACAAAAATCACATAAAGAGACGTTAAAACACTTAATTTTGACTGTATGGGTGGTGACAGCTGCATGAAAACATGAATGAACTTAGTGCCTTAGAAATGAGACAATAAAATGTAAGTTTCATATTGTATATATTTTACCACTGTACAATATATATTTCATTTAGAATTTTAGACAGCAGAGAAAACTGGAAAAGGGGAAAATAAAGTATCCTTAGTTCTATTAGTTAAAGAACAAAATGTGTTTCTAACTCTGTCCACTGGAAAGGTCTGGAAGCAAAGACAAGCCAGTAAGGAGGGCACACTTAGCACCCAAACTGGGAACATTTCTCACCAAAAGGAACCTGGGTTCCTAAGAGAAATGGCTGCTGCAATACTCAGAGACGAACGCAATAATGTCAGAAGGACACAAAAGAAGCTTGAGTTCCTGCTGACCAAATTCAAGACCATTTTGCTTCTAAATACTAATGTTTATTGTATAAAAATCAAAATATAATGACTGCAACATATTGAGTGAGCACATAGTAGTGAATAATAGATGTCAATGAATATGAAAAACAGGAAGTTCACCATTAAACAAAAATATCAGCTAATGAATACAGAGGTGTACATTTTAAATCACCGTTGTGCATACCCTGGTGTATCCGTTGATTCAAGGAAGGTCTTCAACGGCGGGTAAAACCATTAGGAAAAATTTTAGGGAACTGGATGTTGGTACGATGTCAAAGATTCACTCTGCAGGTTACTTCCTCATATCAAAGGAGAAAAGATATTTTCGTAAAGAGAGTTCTGGAGGTGACCATCTTAAATGAACGCTCAAGGATAAAAGAGTGAAACAATCTGAGAGTCTCCGCACTCAGTTTGAAAAGAAGCAAATGCTTAAGACATTTTTGCTAAAAAAAACAAAAACGAACAATAACAAAAAACTAAGCTGAATATGATCAAACATCTACAATCTGGAATCCAAAAAAAAAGCTTGAATGCCTTAAAAAAAAAATCAGTGTCACCCATTCATTGCCATGCATCAACTCTCTTGACTTCCTTCTTCCACAGGAAAGCCTCCTAATTGTTTTCAACTGGATCCTTCTATTGTTNGAATATGATCAAACATCTACAATCTGGAATCCAAAAAAAAAGCTTGAATGCCTTAAAAAAAAAATCAGTGTCACCCATTCATTGCCATGCATCAACTCTCTTGACTTCCTTCTTCCACAGGAAAGCCTCCTAATTGTTTTCAACTGGATCCTTCTATTGTTTCTTCTTGAAATTGAATGTCACCCATGTATTTTGGTCTTTAAATACCATTGCCAACTAAAAGGAAACAGAAATTTTTGGAGAACTGGCCAATCCCAGGCCTGGGGCAGGAACGGCACAGGAAGAGCCATACTTGTACCCGGGAGCAGAGAGGCTATCAAAGTCCATCCATCCTGAAGAGGCTCTCAGTGGCCAAAGTGGGGAAATTTTGAGCACTTAGAAGAATTAATCTGCAATGAAAGGCTACAAGCCAAGTAAGCTCAAAACCAATGAGTCCATATTTTAAGAAATACTTAATCACCACTGGGTTTTGCTGGACACCAGCTCATGACTCTAAACATGGCATGGGTGCGTGCTAAGGCACTCCAGTCGTGTCTGACTCTTTGCTGCCCTGGGCTACAGCCCGGCAGGCCTCTCTGTCCATGAGACTCTCCAGGCAAGAATGCTGGACGGGGTTGCCATGTCCTGTTCAAGAGATCTCCCCGAACCCACGTCTCTTTACATCTCTTGCATTGGCAGCTGGGTTCTTGACCGCTAGCACCACCTGGGAAGCCCTCTAAAGCATGGCAAATAATGACAAAGGATCACGCATTTATACTGTCTTTCTTTTAACTTTTCCTTTCTTTTATAAAATTTATTTCAAAAACACTAAGTAGTCTGTAATGCTAACTTTTCACAGGTGTATTCTACCTAATAAATACAGAAGGCATGGTGAAACTATGACTTCTTTGCATGCCCAGTGAAATAATGGATCTAGGCAATGAATCGGGGAAGGCAATGGCACCCCACCCCAGTACTCTTGCCTGGAAAATCCAATGGATGGAGTAGCCTGGTGGGCTGCAGTCCATGGGGTCGCTAACAGTCGGACAGACTGAGCGACTTCACTTTCACTTTTCTCTTTCATGCATTGGAGAAGGAAATGGCAACCCACTCCAGTATTCTTGCCTGGAGAATCCCAGGGGTGGGGGAGCCTGGTGGGCTGCCGTCTATGGGGTCACACAGAGTCGGACACGACTGAAGTGACTTAGCAGCAGCAGCAGCAGCAGGCAATGAATGGCTACTATATCCACCAGGGGAAACGCTGACGGGGACTTTTGTAATCATGAATTAGAATGGCAGCACCTGGCCACACTGATCCGTCCTAGTATCAGAAAGAGGTAACAGGAATTAAGGAGCCCCTTGCAGTGACGCTGCTCGAAGTACACAGTACCACCTCTTCAGTTTTCTTGCCAAAGTGTTGAGCCCAAGTCTAAGGTTTTAGATCTAACCACTGGTTTACAGAAAGTACAGGGGTCAGGAGAATGTGCTAAAACAACCTGGATGCAACTGACAAAATCCGGGATGTGAGAAACTCTATAGACAAATCTTAGTTTCTTCAACAAAGATGTAGCAATTAAAACAACACAGAAGAAGGACTTACAGATAAGAGTCTAGGAGATCTATGCACCTGATACAATGTATGGACACCGTTTGGGTTTTGATTCAAACAAGCCCATTGAGAATAAAAGGAGATAGTTGGGAAATTTAATATTGGCTGATATTAAGGAGGAAGGGAGGGAGGAAGAGAAGGAGAAAGCAGGTGGTTACAAACACTTGCTTAAGCCTAATCTTCGGCAGAGATGGGCTGTATCAAACAGATCTCCTGGAGCTACTCAAAGTGAAAAGTGAAATCGTTCAGTCGTGTCCGACTCTTTGGGACCCCATGGACTGTAAGCTACCAGGTTCCTCCATCCATAGGATTCTCCAGGCAAGAGTACTGGAGTGGGTTGCCATTTCCTTCTCCAAGGGATCTTCCCAACCTAGGGATCAAACCCGGGTCTCCTGCACTGCAGGCAGACGCTTTACCACCTGAGTTACTCCAGTTTGAAGACCTGAAGGGTCTCTGGGAAGGATGTGGCTGAGCGGGCTTGAGCAACACCAGGGCCCGCCCTGTGCATGGCCCTGGGTCCACCCTAGCCCAGGCAACAGGGGTCATTCTAGAGACTCAGACCTCAGCAGACCTCAGCCCCCAAATCATTTCGCTCACAGAATCCAAAGGATGCACCAGAAAGCCTTAGTTTCGGGAGCTGTCCCTTGCACGAGCCCCTTCTGAGACCCTGAGGAAAGGAGGGCCCTAGAGGGTGGTCCTGTGATCATATGTTTCTGTAAAATTTATAAACCGAGAGCTAAGCCACACGTGGCTCAGACCCCTGTCTCTCTCCACTCCACCTCTGTCTCCCTCACTTTCCCTCCTGCTGAAAGGGACATGGGGACCCAGGTGGGGAAAGATGTTTAGTTTGGATTGGGCTCCCCTGGTGGCTCAGAGGATAAAGCGTCTGCCTGCAATGCAGGAGACCTGGGTTCGATCCCTGGGTCGGGAAGATCCCCTGGAGAAGGAAATGGCAGCCCACTCCAGTATTCTTGCCTGGAGAATTCCATGGGCAGAGGAGCCTGGCAGGCTACAGTCCACGGGGTCGCAAAGAGTCGGACACGACTGAGCGACGTCACTCACTCACTCACATGGGCTTCCGGGAATGTGCCCACCTCCCACTCAGCCAATCTCCCTGGCAGGCAGAGACTCGGAGGAGCAGAGCCAGGGGTCATAGACGGTATAAGCGGGTCCTGCGGCACCTGGCAGCAAAAGCCTGTGGCCACAGATTTAGAAAACCAACTCGTGATTGCCAGGAGGAAGGGATAGTTCGAGACTTTGGGAAGGTCATTTACACACTGCTATATTCACAATGGCAGTATTTTAGAGCACACAGAACTCTGCTTAATATTATGTGCCAGCCTGGATAGAAGGGGCGTTGGGGGGAGAATGGATGCATGTATATGTGTGGCTGAGTCCCTTTGCGGTGCACCAGAAACAACCACAACGTTGTTAACCAGCTATACCCCAATACACAATAAAAACTGAAAAAAAAAAAAAAAGGTTAAAAAACATTCTGTGGAGAGTGCAAGAGGAGCAAGGCCTAAAATGCTCTAGAAGTCAATCTGTGGAAAATTCTCCCAAATCTTACAAATCATACATAAAGCTTGATGGAGCTTATGGAGCTTTCCCCAGATCTACCTCAGTCTTTACGTGGCACATGACACTACCAAAAATGAGTTGCAAAGCTGAAGGCAACATTTCACAATGAGTGAGCAAGAATGAAACAAGACATTTTCATCAACCAACAGCTGGAGTAATGGCCACATAACTTTCTCTAGTCCATATAAAAAATTGTTACCATATGAAACTGTGATTAAAAAGCAGGCAAACAAAAGATGTTACAGGGCTATGTCAGGAAGCTAATAAAAAGTACTGTGGGTTTTGGGGGGAGGGGAGATCTTATGGTATTTGCAGCGTTAAAAAATTCATAATTTGTCACTATTTCTTTTCTCATTCAAAACCAACATTCTCTATTAGGCTTAATTTTGTACTGTTTTTCATAAAGATAACCCTTCCTTCTACAGCATCAGGGCTGCACCATCTGGATCCCTCCTGAACCCCCCAACCAGATGGGGATCTTCACCTAATGCTCTAAAGGGAGACTGTTATTGCTCAGCTGTGTCCGACTCTTTGTGACCCCAGGGACTGCAGCCCACCAGGCTCCTCTGTCCGTGGAATTTTCCAGGCAAGAATGCTGGAGTGAGTAGACAATCTCTCCTCCAGGGGATCTTCCTGAGCCAAGGGTCAAACGTGAGTCTCCCACCTTGCAGGCCAGTTCCTTACCATCTGAACTGCCAGGGAAGATCTGAACTGCCAGTGCCTTGCTCTAAAGATCTGAACTGCCAGTGCCTTGCTCTAAAGACCCTTTGCTTGACAGTTCTCGCTCTGGTTTTGCTGTTTTGGATTCCTCGTGGTGAAAAGCTGATTGATATCTCCCTTCCCCCAGGCCTTGAGCTTCAGCTCCTTAAGGACAGGGAACACTCACTTCTGGTAATGTTCCAATTATTTGACTTCCCTGGCGGCTCAGACAGTAAAGTGTCTGCCTACAATGCGGGAGACCTGGTTTGAATCCCAGGTCGGGAAGATCCCCTGGAGAAGGCAATGGCACCCCGCTCCAGTACGCTTGCCTGGAAAATCCCATGGACGGAGAATTCTGGTAGGTTACAGTCCACGGGGTTGCAAAGAGTCGGACATGACTGAGCAACGTCACTTTCTTTACTTTTCTTTCTTTCCCAACTATAGTCCCTATTTCCCTGTGCTCAAGCTCGGCACGTGGCACAGAATAAATCCTCAATAAACATTTGTAGAATCACTTAATGAATGAATATGTAAGTATGTCTTCTTTCTTTATCAATATCAGGTAATGTGTTGGTCCATTGGTCAGCATCTCTGATGGGCTGTATACCATTTTCCCAGTTTCAGTGAGTGGTCTAAATTGTGAAGCTGGTAAAATATTGTCTTGACATGTTTCTGGGTATCAGCTGTCCCCATTTCTCAAATTGCGGTTCATTACAAAATTTTTTTTCTTATCTTAATGTGTTACACTGCAGGAACTTCCCTATTTTGCTACTTTAAAAGAAACAATATGTCTTTGGGTCTTCTAAAATAAGTACTTTCTCTCTTCTATACTAACTGTGTGCTCTTATAACTTCGGCCCTAAATGTTCTTGAAATACTATCTTAATGTATGAAAATTAGCTATATCAGAGGACTTTATTCAGGAATCTGAAGGGCTGTCAGGAGCCCGGGCTGGTTCCTGCGGTGTGTTAATGGTGGGACCACCCACTAAAATGGGAAGAGAAACACTTTCTCGGGTGGTTCTGAGAATAGATGGGGGGAAGTGAGAGATGTTGTGCTCGAAAGTGCTTTCAAAACTGTAAATTTTTTTGCATATAATAGGCATTATCATCATCACCACCACCATGTTTTACCAGAGTTTCGATGCTCGCCAGGCTCCTCTGTCCATGGGATTCTCCAGGCAAGAATACCGGAGTGGGTTGCCATTCCCTTTCCCAGGGGATCTTCCCAACCCAGGGATGGGACCAGGGTCTCCTGCATTGCAGGCAGATTCTTTGCCAACTAAGCCACCAGGGAAGCCCTTTGAAATATATAACTTACACCAACTCAAGGTATTGACAGGAAAATCTAGTAAAAAAACATAATTCTGTATGTTTATTCCTTACAGCATTTTAATGAAAATCATATTTTTCTTTAATTTTTTCTTCTCTAGAACAAGAATATGGTAATTTTGTCTGTACTATTGCTCACTCCAACCTAGGGATCAAACCCGGGTCTCCTGCACTGCAGGCAGACGCTTTACCACCTGAGTTACTCCAGTTTGAAGACCTGAAGGGTCTCTGGGAAGGATGTGGCTGAGCGGGCTTGAGCAACACCAGGGCCCGCCCTGTGCATGGCCCTGGGTCCACCCTAGCCCAGGCAACAGGGGTCATTCTAGAGACTCAGACCTCAGCAGACCTCAGCCCCCAAATCATTTCGCTCACAGAATCCAAAGGATGCACCAGAAAGCCTTAGTTTCGGGAGCTGTCCCTTGCACGAGCCCCTTCTGAGACCCTGAGGAAAGGAGGGCCCTAGAGGGTGGTCCTGTGATCATATGTTTCTGTAAAATTTATAAACCGAGAGCTAAGCCACACGTGGCTCAGACCCCTGTCTCTCTCCACTCCACCTCTGTCTCCCTCACTTTCCCTCCTGCTGAAAGGGACATGGGGACCCAGGTGGGGAAAGATGTTTAGTTTGGATTGGGCTCCCCTGGTGGCTCAGAGGATAAAGCGTCTGCCTGCAATGCAGGAGACCTGGGTTCGATCCCTGGGTCGGGAAGATCCCCTGGAGAAGGAAATGGCAGCCCACTCCAGTATTCTTGCCTGGAGAATTCCATGGGCAGAGGAGCCTGGCAGGCTACAGTCCACGGGGTCGCAAAGAGTCGGACACGACTGAGCGACGTCACTCACTCACTCACATGGGCTTCCGGGAATGTGCCCACCTCCCACTCAGCCAATCTCCCTGGCAGGCAGAGACTCGGAGGAGCAGAGCCAGGGGTCATAGACGGTATAAGCGGGTCCTGCGGCACCTGGCAGCAAAAGCCTGTGGCCACAGATTTAGAAAACCAACTCGTGATTGCCAGGAGGAAGGGATAGTTCGAGACTTTGGGAAGGTCATTTACACACTGCTATATTCACAATGGCAGTATTTTAGAGCACACAGAACTCTGCTTAATATTATGTGCCAGCCTGGATAGAAGGGGCGTTGGGGGGAGAATGGATGCATGTATATGTGTGGCTGAGTCCCTTTGCGGTGCACCAGAAACAACCACAACGTTGTTAACCAGCTATACCCCAATACACAATAAAAACTGAAAAAAAAAAAAAAAGGTTAAAAAACATTCTGTGGAGAGTGCAAGAGGAGCAAGGCCTAAAATGCTCTAGAAGTCAATCTGTGGAAAATTCTCCCAAATCTTACAAATCATACATAAAGCTTGATGGAGCTTATGGAGCTTTCCCCAGATCTACCTCAGTCTTTACGTGGCACATGACACTACCAAAAATGAGTTGCAAAGCTGAAGGCAACATTTCACAATGAGTGAGCAAGAATGAAACAAGACATTTTCATCAACCAACAGCTGGAGTAATGGCCACATAACTTTCTCTAGTCCATATAAAAAATTGTTACCATATGAAACTGTGATTAAAAAGCAGGCAAACAAAAGATGTTACAGGGCTATGTCAGGAAGCTAATAAAAAGTACTGTGGGTTTTGGGGGGAGGGGAGATCTTATGGTATTTGCAGCGTTAAAAAATTCATAATTTGTCACTATTTCTTTTCTCATTCAAAACCAACATTCTCTATTAGGCTTAATTTTGTACTGTTTTTCATAAAGATAACCCTTCCTTCTACAGCATCAGGGCTGCACCATCTGGATCCCTCCTGAACCCCCCAACCAGATGGGGATCTTCACCTAATGCTCTAAAGGGAGACTGTTATTGCTCAGCTGTGTCCGACTCTTTGTGACCCCAGGGACTGCAGCCCACCAGGCTCCTCTGTCCGTGGAATTTTCCAGGCAAGAATGCTGGAGTGAGTAGACAATCTCTCCTCCAGGGGATCTTCCTGAGCCAAGGGTCAAACGTGAGTCTCCCACCTTGCAGGCCAGTTCCTTACCATCTGAACTGCCAGGGAAGATCTGAACTGCCAGTGCCTTGCTCTAAAGATCTGAACTGCCAGTGCCTTGCTCTAAAGACCCTTTGCTTGACAGTTCTCGCTCTGGTTTTGCTGTTTTGGATTCCTCGTGGTGAAAAGCTGATTGATATCTCCCTTCCCCCAGGCCTTGAGCTTCAGCTCCTTAAGGACAGGGAACACTCACTTCTGGTAATGTTCCAATTATTTGACTTCCCTGGCGGCTCAGACAGTAAAGTGTCTGCCTACAATGCGGGAGACCTGGTTTGAATCCCAGGTCGGGAAGATCCCCTGGAGAAGGCAATGGCACCCCGCTCCAGTACGCTTGCCTGGAAAATCCCATGGACGGAGAATTCTGGTAGGTTACAGTCCACGGGGTTGCAAAGAGTCGGACATGACTGAGCAACGTCACTTTCTTTACTTTTCTTTCTTTCCCAACTATAGTCCCTATTTCCCTGTGCTCAAGCTCGGCACGTGGCACAGAATAAATCCTCAATAAACATTTGTAGAATCACTTAATGAATGAATATGTAAGTATGTCTTCTTTCTTTATCAATATCAGGTAATGTGTTGGTCCATTGGTCAGCATCTCTGATGGGCTGTATACCATTTTCCCAGTTTCAGTGAGTGGTCTAAATTGTGAAGCTGGTAAAATATTGTCTTGACATGTTTCTGGGTATCAGCTGTCCCCATTTCTCAAATTGCGGTTCATTACAAAATTTTTTTTCTTATCTTAATGTGTTACACTGCAGGAACTTCCCTATTTTGCTACTTTAAAAGAAACAATATGTCTTTGGGTCTTCTAAAATAAGTACTTTCTCTCTTCTATACTAACTGTGTGCTCTTATAACTTCGGCCCTAAATGTTCTTGAAATACTATCTTAATGTATGAAAATTAGCTATATCAGAGGACTTTATTCAGGAATCTGAAGGGCTGTCAGGAGCCCGGGCTGGTTCCTGCGGTGTGTTAATGGTGGGACCACCCACTAAAATGGGAAGAGAAACACTTTCTCGGGTGGTTCTGAGAATAGATGGGGGGAAGTGAGAGATGTTGTGCTCGAAAGTGCTTTCAAAACTGTAAATTTTTTTGCATATAATAGGCATTATCATCATCACCACCACCATGTTTTACCAGAGTTTCGATGCTCGCCAGGCTCCTCTGTCCATGGGATTCTCCAGGCAAGAATACCGGAGTGGGTTGCCATTCCCTTTCCCAGGGGATCTTCCCAACCCAGGGATGGGACCAGGGTCTCCTGCATTGCAGGCAGATTCTTTGCCAACTAAGCCACCAGGGAAGCCCTTTGAAATATATAACTTACACCAACTCAAGGTATTGACAGGAAAATCTAGTAAAAAAACATAATTCTGTATGTTTATTCCTTACAGCATTTTAATGAAAATCATATTTTTCTTTAATTTTTTCTTCTCTAGAACAAGAATATGGTAATTTTGTCTGTACTATTGCTCACTTTTTTCAAGTTAAAATTGAACATTCTTAGGAATAATTTCCCAGAAACAATAATCTTCTTATTTCAATTCATAGAACCCACTGCTAGTTCATTCTTTAGTAATTTTACATGAAGAGAAGGCTTGATTTCTTCCAATACTGTTCCATCTTTTGATGTCTATTACCAAATTGTGAACTAGAATATAGAATTATTTTCTGGATGAAAAAACATCCTTTGTTGAAAATGCTAACAATGGAATATAAATTTCAGTCTCGTCCCTGTGGAAAGAATAGTGGAGGTACCATGTATGCATGAATACCTGAAAACAAATACGCCCCTATTAACCTCCTCACCCAATGTCAACCAGAAAGGGCTTTAAAAGTGTTCCTTTTCAAATTAAAAATAAGTACAATAACACAAATTTGACCTGACATTTCTGTTCAGCTCTGAGTTTGCTTACCCATCATTTGTCCTAAAATTCAAGGAGGAGTCATTGTCAGACATCCAAACACACCTAAGTTTCTCATCTCCCTCATTAGATACTATTACAGAAATACCTGTTTCACAGGTGTTGTGTTTTTATCTGACATGAGACAAGTAAAGCTGGGCTGATGACTCTTCCTGTTTACCACTGACCTCTGCAGTGAGCCTGCCGGTTTGTCACAGTCAGACCGGCATCCACAAAGGTAAGTTATACCAGTGAGGGAAACTTAGAAAAAGCAGAAAAGTACAAGTCTTAAAATAAAAATTACTGTGACACCGCCTCCCAGAAACGATGTGCTGTGAGTATTTGTGTGGTGGTCCTTTCAGTCACTTCCCTAAGCACATGTGATGATTATGGTGTTCATGACTGTCATCAACCTGATTTGTAACCTGTTTTTCCCATGTGCATCAAGAATAGTATTTAACAACATTACATATACTCTAAACATAATTTTGAATAACTGCATGATAGATAATAACAACTGTGCCCTAAATGAATTCAGTTTTTGCTGGCATTCGTAGACAACTTTGAGAAATCTTTTCATATAGTCAGGATACATTCTAAAAGTGGAATTTCTGGGACAGAAGGTATTCATGTCTTTAAAAGCTTTTAATAAATAGATACTCAGGATACATCCTAAAAGTGGAATTTCTGGCCCAGAATGTATTCACGTTTTTAAAAGCTTTTAATAAATAGTTTTAAAATGTTTTCTAGAAGGCTTCAAATAATTCAAACCCCTGACATCCTCACCAGTGTTTGCTATTATCACTAAAGCAACACACTAGAGACAAAAAAATTTTTACTCCTTTATTTTAATTTGCCTGTTTGATTGTAAGTTTGAATTTTTTTAATGTACGTTCACATTGATAATTTCTGTGTGTGTGTGTGTGTGGTGTTTTGGCAAGAGGAGATCACCTCTCCATCTCTACTAAGGCAAAAAGTTGTCTTTTCTCTGTGGATTTGTATGAATAAGCCTGGGGCTTCCCTGGTGGCTCAGACGATAAGTGTAATGCTGGAGACCTGGGTTCAATGCCTGGGTTAGGAACATCCTCTTCTCCTCTGGAGAAGGGAATGACAACCCATTCCTGTATACTTGCCTGGAGAATTCCATGGACAGAGGAGCCTGGCAGGCTACAGGCTACAGTCCATGGGGTTTTTATAAACAGCAGTGAAAGACAAATTTCAAGGACAAGAGTACAAGCTCTGACAGGTGATAGATTATTTATTGTACTGTATGAATAGCATACTAGTCTCAACACACACACACATACACACACAAATACACTGTTCAATGGCAATTTGTAGCTGACACACTATAACCTCCCCCCTAACATTTCAGTATTGGGGGTGGGCATCCAAGGAGTAGGACCCAGCCTTCACCTCCACCTGGCCAGAGCCTGTCTCAGGATACATCCTAAAAGTACTTCCAAGGGCATAGCTCCCGCTCATAACCATGTGTCAGGAACATTTCCTCCTTGGGACTATCTCCTTAAGAGCCCAGGGCCTCGGGCAGAACCCACCTCGTACTAGACGGGTGACTCCAGACAGTCTCCCCAGCAGGGAGTCTCACTGTTCTCATGTATGAAATGGAAACTGTAGGAGGATCTCTCGCATGGATGGTCGTGACAACAAATGATCAGAGTGCTAAAAGACTTTGGGTCACATACAACACATCAGTTTGGTTCAGTTCAGTTGCTCAGTCATATTTGACTCTTTGCAACACCATGGACTTGAGCACACCATGTCTATCACCAGGCTTCCATGTCCATCACCAACTCCCAGAGTTCACTCAAATTCATGTCTATTGAGTTGGTGACGCCATCCAACCATCTCATCCTCTGTTATCCCCTTCTCCTCCTGCCTTCAGTCTTTTCCAGCATCACGGTCTTTTCCCATGAGTCAGTTCTTTGCATCAGGTGGCCAAAGTATTGGAGTTTCAGCTTCAGCATCAGTCCTTCCAATGAATATTCAGGACTGATTTCCTTTAGGATGGACTGGTTGGATCTCCTTGCAGTCCAAGGGACTCTC
Organism: Oreotragus oreotragus; assembly: GCA_006410675.1. Classification (NCBI taxonomy): domain Eukaryota; kingdom Metazoa; phylum Chordata; class Mammalia; order Artiodactyla; family Bovidae; genus Oreotragus; species Oreotragus oreotragus. The sequence goes on from SJYX01009032.1 coordinate 106,195, forward strand.
AAGAGTCTACTCTAGCACCACAGTTCAAAAGCATCAGTTCTTTGGTGCTCAGTTTTCTTTATGGTCCAACTCTCACATCCATACATGACCACTGGAAAAGTCACAGCTTTGACTAGATGGACCTTTGTCGACAAAGCAATGTCTCTGCTTTTTAATATGTTGTCTAGGTTGCTGTGCTTAGTTGCTCAGTCGTGTCTGACTCTTTGCAACCTCATGGACTGTAGACCACCAGGCCCCCCTGTCCATGGGGATTCTCCAGGCGGGAATACTGAAGTGGGTTGTCACACCCTTCTCCAGAGGATCTTCCCAACCCAGGGATCGAACCCAAGTCTCCCACATTGCAGGTGGATTCTTTACTGTCTGAGCCACCAGGGAAACTTGGGTTGGTCATAGCTTTTCTTCCAAAGGGCAAGCGTCTTAATTTCATGACTGCAGACCCAAGTGATTTTGAAGCCCCCCAAAATAAAGTCTGTCACTGTTTCCATTGTTTCTCCATCTATTTGCCATGAAGTGATAGGACCAGATGCCATGATATTAGTTTTCTGAATGCTGAGTTTTAAGGTAACTTTTTCGCTCTCCTCTTTCACTTTCATCAAGAGGCTCTTTAGTTCTTCTTTGCTTTCTGCCATAAGGGTGGTGTCATCTGCACATCTGAAGTTATTGACATTTCTCCCAGCAATCTTGATTCCAGCTTGTGCTTCATCCAGCCTGGCATTTCGCATGATGTACTCTGCATATAAGTTAAATAAGCAGGGTGACAATATAAAGCCTTAATGTACTCCTTTCCACAATGCATATTAACTGTTTAACCAACATTGCAACTAAATGGTGGTGATTGACTTTTTGTTATCAATTTAGAAAGAAAACTTGATATTTTAGAAGTGGCAACCAACTCTAATTTTCCAGGATGCCTTAAGTAGCTAGTAGGTTGCTGATGGTTCAATTATGTAATCAAATGCAAGTAATGCCACACTCCTCTCTTGGATGAAACACTCCTTGACCACCAAAAGCAGTATTATTTCTTTAATTTTTCTACAGAACTGGCAGGTTGGGGAGCCCAAGAGAGAGAATAGGAAAGAAGGAAGTGGGCTAAGAGCAGGACACCACTGAGCACCATTTTGGCACAGGGAGTGTTGGGTAACAGCCCCACCTCTCCGCCCACAAACAATCCCAGCCACCTTCTCAGGACAGGAAAACCTGCATCAGCCCAGTCACCAAGCACACACAGCTCTCTCTCTCCTGAGAGAATACTATAGATGCAGATTTCTTATGTGCTCTCTGTGCTTCCAACCCTGTGTGATGTTGACCCAATGTGGCAGAGATAAAGCCACATGGAAAGCATAAACGGAGTCCTCATCCCCCTGCCAAAATGCTCGCTGCAGCCAGACAGCTGGCCAGGATGCTGTTGTTAGTGGAGGATGTGCGTGTCACTGAGGATTCCAAGGAATTTGGCTTGTTTTGGGCTCTGCCTCTCCAGTGAAATGATTTCCACTTGTTCCCTGCTTTATAGGCTTTCTCGATTATGTGAAGCGGTGGTCTCCCTTCCCAGCACAATTGACAACACTAATAAAAATAGATAATGTATTTTTAAAACCTACAGCAGATTGTCATGGCAATAAATAATTGTATCATGTTGCTGTCATAGCAACGAAGTCTGTGTAACAGAGACAAATCAAGCCTATATGGAATTTTTCTAAATTTAGGTGTTTGGAAAGAGTTAAAATAGCCTATAGTCATGGAGAGGTGCATTGAAAAATCCGTAACCTTCATTGGAAAAATTAGTTTTAGCCATTTTAAAAAACGGAATTGCTTATTATTTTTTCATTCTCTTTAAAGTATAAAATTTACTTCCCTTTTTGTTCATTATATATACATATGTATTCTTAAGAGCTTTCATGAGCAGTAAAAAACTAGGGAGAATTCTTTCTCATTTACTCTCTCTTCTTCAGAAGTAATTTGCAAGGCAGCATATCATAATTCTTGTATTTTGCCTGGTAGCTAATGACACCATATTAATGGAATAACAAGTCACATTAGCTAAACCATGCCATACCAAATTAATAGCTAGTTTCCATATTCTTGGCTCCATTTTCTTAAAAAGCATTTATTACTGCATGCTATCTAATGTGTCATTAAGAACTACAGACTCCCAGAGCTAACGATGGTTATTCTCTGACACAATAAACTTTCCCTCCCAACTTCAAATAAATGCTACTGAAATGACAAATAAGTGACATTGCCCGAAAGGGGGAGAATGATTTTTTTTTTTTTTCACAGATATGTAATTATTGTGCTATTTTAAAAAATAACCAAATCTAAAACAATTACATGAAAAAAATCCTGCAGTTTCCCATGTAACGAAACAAGACCTCTGTTATTTAAGTTTTTTCTTTTCTTTGGCTTCAATGAAACAAAAAAAATTTTTTTTTTTCTGTAGAGATTTCTTTTCTCCACCAGTAAGGAGCTGTCAAACTACAGGAACAGAGTTCAATTCAAAGTTCATGCTACCTACATACTTTGTGAACTTGCAACATCACCAGACAATACTGTTTTGCTCTTTAAACTATTTAGAAAAAAGAAAATTTAGATCACATTTTAATTAAACGAGATAGTACAGGCAATGCTTCTAATGCATAGTAAGAGCTCAGAAATATGTTACCTGTTATTGACTTCAAATCAAAGACTGACTTACATATTCAACATTGATAAGAGACTAAAATGATGAGATCCTTAAACAGTTGTGAAGTAGGGAGAAAAAGCTGATATAAGAATTGTAAGTAATGTATTATATATCAATGACTCTAATGATACTATCTTTCTTTACCACGTGGCTTTATAAAAATTTCCAAGATTTCTTTTTCTCGGGTGAAACTTTATTAAAAGGCAACTTTCAGAGTGAGCAGACTCTGACTTTCCTGGGGAAAAGGGGGCGATGGTGTCACAGAAGGACAGCGTTCACCCGGCTGACAGCCACTGGTTTCAGAGGCTGGCTCCCTGGAGCACGTGGGGCTTCCTGGAAGGCAGGAGACAAGCCTTCGGTCCCTGCAGCCCTAGTTATTCCCTAAGACCCTGATGGCTGACCATAAATGTCCATGGGAGAAACTTGTGAAGGGATCCAAGAGACTGTAACTTGCCTAAGAAACCAGAAGGGAACGGATTGGTAAGGATGAAGTGGGCAGCGCAGTGTGCCCGCGGGGGAGGTCTGCGAGTCCTGCGCCAGAGCGGAGCCCGGCGCGCCGCGGCGGAGCTGTCCTGTCCTGTCCTGTCCCGTCCGCAGCGGCTGCGCGTCCCACACAGTGACAGTCCCCTGAGTGTGCAGAGAGAAAGCTTATTCTGACATGCGGTGGCTTCTACTTTTCTGCTTCTCAGAGAATTTCTTTTTGCCTTAACTCTCCTGGGTTTTATTTGTTTCATTTTGCTTTATTTTTAAAAGGACTTAAATGCCACCAAAGGACACTCCAAATTTTTCAGTAACGTTTCCAAGCAAGTCACGCTTTACACAACTTTGGAAAGTTACTAGAGTATGAAAAATCTTCCAGCAAATACACAAAATGTATGGCTTTATCATTTCCTCACTGCAAAACCAAACTTCACTTCACATGTTTAAGACATAAATTTCAATGTATAAAGAAGGGAAATGAAGATAAAATTCCTAGATGTTATTTCTTAGTGATGGAACTATGTATGATTTTTATTTTTCTCTTTTACTTTTTACGTCATTCCCCAAACTAATATTTTTATCTGAAAAAAAGAACATTCCGAGGCTAAGTCAAATTCATCTGCATATGTATCAGTTGTTCTGGCTGTAACTGAAATGAAATCATAGTGATGGCCTTGGGCTAGAGAGGAGTCTGTGACCCCCTTCAACTTTTAGATCCTGTGGGCTCCATTTCCGTAAGTATGCATGCCAGCTAGGAAGCGGTGGTGGAGATAAAGTGATTCTCTTTTGCGTCTCAGCCACTTAATTGCTGCATTTGTTTTTTTGTTACTATCATTATTGCTATCATTGTATTACATGGGACATCTTTTAACATTTTCAAATTGTTTTCCCATTTGTTATTTCCTCCTGAGACTACAATGTAACTTTAACCATTTTACAGAGAAGAAGACTGAATCACCCCACAGTCAGTCTCCTGAACCACTCCTTACACTGTGTCTCTCTAGGAAATCTGAGAGGCTGTCAGGGCTGACATAGATTGATATGTGGCATCTGATTTTTGCGTGTCTGGGAGAACTGGCAGCAAGTGCATCTTCCCAATTACATTTTGCTCAGGCTAACATAAAAACCGGCTTACATTTTCTGAGCCTTCAGCAACTGGGAGGTATAGAGTGTTTTATGATGGGGGAAGCTGCTTTGAGATACAAACTTGGGCATGTTTTAAAACAAATGAAAAAAAGAGCGAGAACACTTGTGGCATGTGACCAAGTTTGTATCAACATCTTTATTATGTAATGAGCTTAGGCAAATCAATGACAGCAACACCAAAACCTCCAATAGATAAAACAGACAACACTTTGGCTAACATAAAAACCGGCTTACATTTTCTGAGCCTTCAGCAATTGGGAGGTACTAGAGTGTTTTATGATGGGGGAAGCTGCTTTGAGATACAAACTTGGGCATGTTTTAAAACAAATGAAGAAAAGAGAGGGAACACTTGTGGCATGTGACCAAGTTTGTGTCAACATCTTTACTATGTAATGAGCTTAGGCAAATCAATGACAGCAACACCAAAACCTCCAATAGATAAAACAGACAACACTTTCTATTTCTGTGTTTTCTATGAGTAGGAAAATAAAAATTTCTAGTTGAAAATATAGAAATTTTTTCTCAAACAATGTATTTTTGTTCAACTCTCAATAACAAAAGAATTTCCGTTTAAACCAAATTGGAGTGAGGCACTTTCCAAAACAACCATAAACCACCACAATATTATAAAGTAATTAGCCTCCAATTAAAATAAACAAATTAATTTAAAAATATGGTCAGTATACTTAATCTTGAAAATTATCCTTCTTGAAAATAATCTGTCAATATCCATCAGAGCCATCAAAACATCCCATCCTTTTACAGTTTTAAGGCAAAAATTATTAAATACATGTAGAGAGTATGTAAAAAGACATTTTTGATACATAAAAGGAGTGTCCGGCAATGTGGAAAATATTCCTGATAAAACGTACACTCAGAAAAGGAATACAAATTTGTATATTTATTCCACAGTTATAATGACTTAAAAATAGATATAAAAAAGCAACATAAAAGAGACACTCAGATTACAGTGATTGGAGTGTTTTATACTTTTTACTCTTTTTTTTTTTTTTCCCAAAGAGAGATTGTGGAGTTTTTTTTTTTTCCTCTTTTAATTTTTATCATTTCCATCTTTTTCTCTTCTTCACATTTTAATGGAAAAAAAAAAAATACAGCCATGCCCACCCATACCTAGAACATTGAGCTGAGGGGCTGCTGTGTTAGAAATGTGGCAGAAAGCAGACTGGCATTTCCCTCTAGGTTTAAAATGTATAAAACAGCCCGGTTCCAAATAATAATAGCAACTTGCATTTTTTAAATATAGAGTAGTAATTTTTTCTTTGTGTTCTTACCATCAGGACTACAGAGCTTCAAAAACACCTTTATTGAATGACCAGTTAGAGGTTTCTATAGAGGGTGAGAGATCTATTTGAACAGAATTTCTCTAAGAAAATGATACTTGACAGTGTTGTGCTCTGGGCCATTTGCCCTTTCACAAGGATCTAAGTGATCAATTCCTGCTTGAATTTAGTGCTAGGAAAATTTTTTACAGAAGTGGATTAATTTGTAAGCTCTCTTAAAAAAAAAAAAAAAAAAAAATAAATATAGAGTAGTAATTTTTTCTTTGTGTTCTTACCATCAGGACTACAGAGCCTCAAAAACACCTTTATTGAATGACCAGTTAGAGGTTTCTATAGAGGGTGAGAGATCTATTTGAACAGAATTTCTCTAAGAAAATGATACTTGACAGTGTTGTGCTCTGGGCCATTCGCCCTTTCACAAGGATCTAAGTGATCAATTCCTGCTTGAATTTAGTGCTAGGAAAATTTTTTACAGAAGTGGATTAATTTGTAAGCTCTCTTAAAAAAAAAAAAAAAAAACAAAAACACCATTCCATAGCCCCACAGCATGGATAAGAACTCTTTTTTTCCTGTTCTCCTGGAATCTCCAGGGACCTGTGAGCCAGTCATTGCCTATTTAACTGTTATCAGCACTGAACATCTCTACCTTCCCTTTCCTTCAGGTTATCTGTGTCCTGTGGTTTTAATGCTTTGATGTTTTTTCTTGAAGTTTTCCCAGAAGTAGGTAGGTACAGAAACTGAAAATAAACAATTGAAGAAAAGGATTTTGTTATAAAACAGAAGATCCTAATTTTTCTATAAAGATGCAACTGATATAAACGAGCAGAAAATGAGAAAAATCAAAGTGTTCCTCCATGCAGATCTGTTGCCTAGAGGTAACCCAGTTTGGACTACGTCTTTTTATATCTATGAATAGACAAACTTCTTTTTCTTAAAAAAGAAAGACATTTGAAACATTTGTCTTTAACACTGAATTTAATGTAGTCTTCACATTTTAAACTTTTTTTAAGTTTTTGTTTTTTAAAACCAGAGTGACACCCAGGCATGTGTGATTGCTCACAGCTCCACACAAGGGGACACAGGAAGGCTCAGGTGTGTTTTCCAAAAGTCAAAGAATTATGTTCTGTGTGGCAGACGAACAGATATTTTATATCTAGATCAAGGAAGTGCCCATGTTCAAATATTTAATCAGACTCTCTCAAAGAATCTGGGCTGCTTAGATCCGCAAATTCAGAAGAAACCCTTGGGGAAACATGAGGGGGGAGCACTCCACTGTTTCTGTGTTTGATTGCTGTGTTTATGTTTTGCTTTGATTTTACTTTTTCCTATGGAAGGATGGACCTTGCGTCCTGAGAGCTCAGACATGTGACAAAAACCAGTGCTTCCCAAAGGTTGCTTCAGATAATGCTTTAATCATTGCCTCTTTTCTCATCAGGAAGCTCTAATTGACTCCTGGGAAACAGTGGACACAGCCTCTAAAACTTGAGCTCCTCAAACCTTCTGCTTAAAAAGAAGAGAGAGAACGGGCAGCCCTAAGACGGTGGAGAATTAGGGCGGGGAGACCACTTTCTCCCCCACAGATTCATCAAAAAACATTTAAAAAGAAGAGAGAGAAAAATCATCCTCCCCCCCCCCTTAGCTAACAAAGAAGTGTTAGAGTTCTAGTGATTTTGGTTTTAGAATACATGAAGACAACTTGGGTATATCACCTCCTTCACATTATGAAAATTCTTGGAGTCAAGTTAAAAAGCTTTAAATTTTAAAAAATTAATTTCATAAGCATAATAAAGTTACCAAAGTGTTATATATATATATATATATATTTATAGACCAGTATATATATATAATATATATTTATAGCTATATATATCTATAAAATGATCTGAATTTTAAAAAATTCTTTCCAGAAATATTAAGGGAAATTTGACATCTGAATTATTTTTTATATTCATGGTGGTTTTTTGTTAGATCTAGTACTTATGGGCAAAGAATATGTTTGCAATTTGCCAAAAATGCATAACAGTGTTATTTCAAATTAATGGAAACAGAAAAACTAGATGTAGGGTGTTATTGAAATGACTATTGATAATTTAAAGTTTTTTTTTAATGAAAAGAGAGGGTGTTACTCCCATTAAAATAAGAAATTATTTGATACTTCATTTATTCCATCTGAAATCAGCTGAAAAATTCTACATCATTTATGAAAGAGGCTTTCATTTATTTAATGTCTACATTTTTTTAAAGGAGCTTATTTAACAGAAGAATTTTTAAAACCTATTGGAAGTCTGGCTAGACACATTGTACAGGATGACTAAAGAATGGGGTTAGGATATCCTAATTTACTGACAGGAAATAAACACCTTAAACCAAGAGTTTTTATAAAATATAAGAAAAGGTCAAATTTTTTTCATTTTAAGAACTCACGTGCTGCTGCTGCTAAGTCACTTCAGTCGTGTCCGACTCTGTGTGACCCCATAGAGGGCAGCCCACCAGGCTCCCCCATCCCTGGGATTCTCCAGGCAAGAATACTGGAGTGGGTTGCCATTTCCTTCTCCAATGCATGAAAGAGAAAAGTGAAAGTGAAGTCGCTCAGTCTGTCCGACTGTTAGCGACCTCATGGACTGCAGCCCACCAGGCTACTCCATTCATTGGATTTTCCAGGCAAGAGTACTGGGGTGGGGTGCCATTGCCTTCCCTGAAGAACTAACGTGAATACTGCACAATTCTCATTTGTCACAATATCTTTTTTATAAGATGTTTGGTATTAGTTTTAGGTTATGATCAGGAGCAGTACTACCCTGCCATGACTCAGAGAAACCTCCTCCAAACATAAACTCTGAGAACACACACACAGACCTTAAAAACAACATTTTCTATTATATTTAAGTTTTGTATAAGAGGAATTTCAGAAATACAGTCACCTTTTAAAATTCAGCATATTTCATTCTGAAAAATTATATCATCTTAGAGTGAATGGTTAAACCAATTGCAGTATATCTAGTGTGAACTATTATTCAGAAATAAAAAGGGCGAAACACGTAATGCAGGCAATGACTTGGGTGGATCTCAAGGGAATTATGCTGTGTGGAAAATTCAATCCCTAAAGTTTTGTATTCTATATGATTCCATTTCTATAATAATTTTGAAATGACAAATTTATAGACATGGAAATTGTATAAATGGAGGACAGGTGGGCAGTGGGCAGGGCTTAAGGAGGAAAGGAGTGTGTCTATAACCAGGCAAGGGAGAGATCTTTGTGGTATGGATCCTATACCCTGTGATGTCCGTGGTCCTACATCTTGACTGAAGTGGTGGACATTTGAACCTACACATGTGATAAAGTTGTACGGGATGAAAAACACATACAAATGAGTCCGACTAAAACTGGGGAAATCCAAACAACTTGGTGAATCGTATCAAGGTCAGGATCCTGTTCGTGATGTTGTACTATAATTCTGCAAGATATTACCATGGGGGAAACTGAGAAAAGAGTACATGGAATTTCTCTGTCTTCCTTCTTACAACTGTGGATATAAATCTACAATTATTTCAGAATAAAAGCTGTAATTTTTCTTAAATATTCGTTGTTTTAGGATTGTGCCTTCTGACCTGAATTAAAATCATGTACTGCCTCTCAGAATAAAAATGTTAGTAATTTTTATTACTGTAATTTTTTATTACAGGCTGGGAAAATACATAGCGTTCCAACAAGCCCCACAACTTTCATTCATCCGAAGGACACAATGGATCCCATCCTCCGTTCTCACTGGAGAATCCTATGGGCAGAGGAGCCTGGCAGGCTACAGCCCATAGGGGCGAAAAGAGTCAGACACGACTGGGAAGACTGCTGCTGCTGCTGCTAAGTCACTTCAGTCGTGTCCGACTCTGTGTGACCCCATAGACGGCAGCCACCAGGCTCCCCCATCCCTGGGATTCTCCAGGCAAGAATACTGGAGTGGGTTGCCATTTCCTTCTCCAATGCATGAAAGAGAAAAGTGAAAGTGAAGTTGCTCAGTCTGTCCGACTGTAAGCAACCCCATGGACTGCAGCCCACCAGGCCACTCCGTCCATTGGATTTTCCAGGCAAGAGTACTGGGGTGGGGAGCCATTGCTAGCATGCACATCTAATGGGACCAAGAGAAGCATGGCATCAACTGGGGCTTCTGAGTGTTCAGAAGCTTTTCGGAGTTCTGGTTTGTCAGACTTGCTTTGTTCCCAAAGTTACATGCCATGGAGCCCCACTAGCTGTGTCCTTAGGATGAGTGAACCCTTTCACTCATGCACCCCATGAGTGGTGCAGAGAAACCCTTTCAGATACCCCAGAACCAAGTTCTCATCTTCCTGTTACCGCATACAAAACTATCAAGCTTCAGGAAGCATAGGTTATCTACAACACCGATTCCCTCTGTGGACTCGCCCCTCTCCACCGCAGGCGTTTTCATGTTTAGGTGGGACCGGAAGAAAACCTTCCCCCTGCACAGCCTGTGTTCTCTGTTCTTGGCATACTGCCTGGGTAGGAAGCTGCCGTTCCAGCTTCATGTCCTTCTCCATCACGGTCCACAGTTGACTGTGCACCTTTGTCCCCACCTTCGGGAGCCCTTTCTGCCCCAGGTCCCAGAATACATTTGGAAGAGCTCTGAGCTCCTTCAGCTGGGAAGCCCTTAGTTCTTTATAGCTATGTTGGGATTCTCCAAACCAGCTGGTCTCACAGGGGAAGCTGTTAACAACTCCTTCAGAAAGAAATAACTCTTGCTGTTTCTAAAGTCAAATACTTTGGCCATTAACACACTGAATAGTCCTCCTAATTCATCTCTTTCTCTGCCAGAACCTGTCCAGCTCTTGGCTCTGGGCTGGTTTTCACTGTCATTTACTCTTGTTCTTTCTTCCTTTCCCCTGCTTTTATCTTCCAGAGGGCACGCCTGCTTCCTTTATCTTTTCCCTTCAAGCCTGTTGAGCCCACACATCTCCGTAGCCACTAACTCAACAGGTCTCTCCGGGGAGGATGCCACCTTGCCTACCTTGTCAGAGGTGAAGCCTAGGAAACATGACTGTCTTTTGTTGTTGTCAGGGATGAGCTACTGAAGGAGAGCGTTGCCAAGATCCCGTGGACAAGTCAATGCAAGAAATGTTAACGCTCTTATCTGTTCCTTCCTAGGGATATTTAGCCTTTTGTCTCCCAATAAAGCCAGAGTGACTTAGGATCCTCACGCAGCTTCGTAATTCCAAGGGGACTTTGGTAAATATTATGAAAAGTCATTTTGAAGCTTTCCTTTCTTTGGGTTCCCCGCAATAATAGTTTTGAGGGAAAAACATTTTGAAAAACACTTTTCTTGAGGGCATTCAAAATAAGGTGGGCGGCGGGGGGGGGGGGGGGTGCGGCTCATGCTCTCCTTCCTCTGTTGGTGATTCAGACCCAGTGCTGCCTGCAAGGTGGGGTTTGAAGATGTTCACTGATCTCCAGGCTCTGTCACCTCCCTGCATATTTGTGGGTCCTGCAGCTCCAGCAGAAATCCCTCAGGCCACATGAGGACATCCCACTGGGGACGGGGTGGACCACTCCTCCCCCTATTTAGTTGAAAACACTCTCTTCTCTCTCCCTTGCTTCCCCGTCCACACCTTTGGATGGCGGCTGTGGAGAGACCAGGTCAGACGCAGAGCAGCGGAGCTCATGGGGGAGTTCCTGGGTCCGGCAGGGAGGCCTTTAATCCAGACCCAGGCTGGAAGGCTGGCCCCTGCTCACGGATCGCCTTCTCCAGCCATGAGTTCTTTCTGGCCCTCTGAGTCATCAGCCCCTCCTTAAAGGTGCTCGGATTTGGTGACCCCAACTCTTCCTGCCAGCCCCCCTGAGCTTCATGAGAAGATGACTGACTGGGCAACTGAAAGTTGTATTTTATTTCCCAGCTCTGCTTTCCACTCTTTATATCCATAAAATTATAGAAGGAAACAAAACAACACAAAAAGGGAAGTCATTTCTCATCAGATTTTGTGCATTTTCGGACTAGGCATTTTGGTGACATAGGAGACATAAACGTCAGTCGTCCTGGACTTCAGAGAGCGAGTTCACCCAAACAGTCAGTCTGGGTGAAACAAAACACTGGCTTCTGGTTATGTCATTTTGGTGGTCTCAGAAGTCACTCCCCCTCCCACCCTTTATTTTCTGAGCTAATGTTCTTATAAAACATAAATGAATCCTTCTGAAGAGGGTTAAGATGCAATTCCTGAGAAATGCAATGTCATTTTTAAAAGAATAAGCAAATGTGTGTATTAAAAAAAAAACAGCCATCAAATTCAGACACTAAGGGCCCTTCCATCTGACAACTTCTCTCCAAGGACTAACAACTACAAGGTTGCACAGAGAAGTAAAAGAGAGGACAGTATGGGAGACTGACCACTGAATATTACAGTATAATGTTTTCCTCAGTTGAACATCCTTCCAGATATGAGTAACAGTGACTCATGCCTATTACATTAATATTGCTTCAGTCACTCTTTCTCTGATGTTAAACTATCTAACAGCACAAGGACAAACAAATTATCCACAAAGTAAGTATGAATTGCAAAAGAAAAAAAGGAAGGAAGAAAAGGTCAGCCCTGATTTTTCAAAAATCACATTAACCTATCATTCTAGAACAGTTTTCGCAGACCCCACCACCAAAAATGACAGCTGAGTTTTGCTTTCTTCTGAAAACCTGCGCGTGATTATTACCTAGACAACTGGAGAATGTGCTCAGTCGCTCAGTGGTGTCCGGCTCTCTGCGACCCCATGGACTGGAGCCTGCCAGGCTCCTCTGTCCATGGGGTTTTTTCTGGCAAGAATACTAGACTGGGTTGTTATTTCCTCCAGGGGATCTTCCTGATCCAGGGATCAAACCTGCATCTCCTGCATTGGCAGGTGGATTCTTTACCCTGCACCACTTGGGAAGCCCACCTAGATGATTAAGTTTGGTTAAACTCTAGTTTATGTCTTTAGTGTTAAATTCCAATTAAACTTTCTTCTCCCATTATTTGGTATAAGATTTGGTTCCTATTTTAAGTAGATTTACTGTAAGCGGTGTTCCCCCACCCCCGTCAATCCTTAGGTAATGAGAATTTCTGGAACTTGCTAAGGAAGAGCAATAGAATGTGCTGACTTAGAAAGAGCTCGAAGAAATCTCCAAGCACAGTGAGTCACCTAAAACTTGCTCTGTAGCATTAACAAGAAAGAAGTTTAGACCAGCACTCTAGTGGGAAGAGAACGCCAGGGGGCTGGTCTTATCCTGTTTGGATAACAATACACACTGTTTACAGAGGACTTACAGTGCTTCAGAGTTTATAAACACCATCTCTTTTAATCCTCACAATAATCTTGTGAGATAGCTCTAACTGTGACCCAATTTCACCGACCAAGAAGCCAGCATACAGCAGTCCTGAATTCACACATCTACCAAGAGGCTAAGAGAGCTGTAACTGTGGCTCTTGAGTCCTTGCTTGTCTAAATCAGCACTTCCTGAACTACAGAGAGCTGCTAGATGGGGCTGGGGCCTGGGTCCTTTGGAAAGGCTCCCAGGTGATGCTGCGGAGCAGCCACTGGACAAAGCCACCACTCAGAGCGAAAACGTCTCTGATTCTAACATGCGCACACATTTCTGGGGACCTTGTTAAAATGCGAATTCTGGTCCAGGGGCGCTATACGTTCTGTGATTCTGCAGGTCTAATAAGTTCCCAAGAGGAAGCTGATTCTGCTGGGCCTGGACCACACTCTAAGGAGCAATTAGAAAGTCTCTCTTTGGGGGAATGGTTTTGAAGGAGCTGACAAAAGTTCTAGGAGTTCTAATCCCCCATCTCACCTTCAAAACACCCCTTGGTGGGACCCCTCCAAAGGACCCTTGAAAGCTCACCCTTGCCACCACTCACTAGTTTTCCACAAGCAGGTGCCTCTCTCCTGGGTTAGGGGAAATTAAAGTTCATGTTTCAGATCTTGAGTCATGGAAATGCCAACTAGATACAGGAGAAACAAAAAGGAAAGTCACATCAAGACACCCTCACGGTTCCTTTCCCATGCAACTGGGGTTCTTATCATCAACCCAAGGGGACGCCAACCCAGACTCAGGACAAAAGACGCATTGTATTTTCTGGCACTTCAAGGACAAGTCTCTACTTTCAAAGGGACACTGGGGGCATTTTATTTTCTTCCTAACTCCAGGATCAACACCCCTGGGGAAGGAATAGGTAGCTGATGCCTGGAAGAAACCCAAAGTTCATGGAGGAATATTCCAATCCCTCCTCCCTTCAGCTCACCTGCCCTTAAATTAGTACTGCCTCCCAGAGAAGCACACATCCTTGTTATTAAAAAACTATTATCGTTGAACAGTAACTGCACTGTGAACAAAAAAGATACAGACGGTACCAGATGGACCTAAAATCAAAATGATATAAACAGGCACCAAACAGACACACTGAGAAAGCCCGTGTGCCAGCGGATTACATAAGGCTGGGGTAGAGGCGGATGGATGGCACGGACTGTAAGAGGTTTAGTGTCATGACGATATCTGGATAAAGAAGGAACTGTGCGGTTTAACTTTGAAATGAATGTGAAGAGTCGAACGTATAGCCAAGGGCTGGTGAAACAAAATGCATTCAACTAACTGCTGGAGAGCTCAAAGCGTTTGGCTTCTTCTTCCAGAGGGATGCGTACATGATCGCGCCTGCACGTGAGCGTCTGTGCAGATTTAAAAGCGGGTGATGGAGAGGGAGCTACTTAAAGGTAATAGGGATTATATTATATTTCCTTTCTTTATGTTAAATGCTATGGGGAAGTAGATTACACACCTTCAGCATCTTTGCTCTGACACCTGGGCTGTTTCGCTTACTAAGAGCAAGCCCCAAAGTGCCCGTGGAAGAGCTGACCATCGAGGCCGCCAGTGCGGCAGAGGGATCCCGGAGAAGGAACGGCACTGCCCACGGCTCCCACTTGGCAAACTTCTCCAGGTGGTGAAAGAGTCCAGACCTGGGCAGGAAGGAGTCTTCTCTCTCCAGAAGTGAAGCTGTAAGTGGTTTATTTGTTGTTTCTGCAGTTTTGTTCTAGTTGGAGACTGCTGAAGCCTTAGTTGCTGGCAAGACGCCAGCGGTGGTCTTGCGGCTGGGTGAGTCTGGCCCCGAGGTCAACCGGCAGGGGCTTCCGGTGCCGCCCCCACCGGATCGTCACCTGGCTTCCGCACCCCGGACCCGCCTCTCAGGAGGTGTCAGTCCTGTCCTGTGCTACCTTGCTTTGAGAACAGGCCCACCTGCCACGCCCAGTTTGATCAGTTTCACTTTCCTGGCACCGGGCGCCCGCACAGAGCATCCTGGAACAGAAGCTCTGACTCCTGTGGACCGAGAGCCCACTGGCCTGAGCCCTCTAAGGGCAGGTCGGGAAGGGCTAGCAGAGCACACGTGTGTGTGTACTAGGACGCTGCCATCGTGTCTGACTCTTTGGAGCCCTGTGGACTGGATAGCCCGCCAGGCTCCTCTGTCCATGGGATTCTCCAGGCAAGAATACTGGAGTGGGCTGCCATGCCCTCCCCCAGGGGATCTCCCCAGCCCAGGGATTGAACCCGTCAGTCCTACATCTCCTGCATTGGCAAGTGGGTTCTTTACCACTAGCACCACCTGGGAAGCCCAGTAGAGCACACACATGCAGAGGGATGCTCCAGGATGCCTTATAGGAATCTGACGACAGATGAAAAGTGAGGGTCCTCTGGGTTTCGTAATAGCCCTGTAAACACCAAACCAACATTTCAAAGAAGCCTCCACATCTTCCACCCACCGCTACATGCTAAACGCTCATTAAGATGACATTTTGCTCCAGAAAAGATTCCAGTTGGCATTGTGAGATATTTCTTTTTAAAAACTACTTAAATATCTGATGTGTGAAAAACATTGAATTAAATTTGCCATTTGTAATTGGAACTAACATTAAGCAGGGTTTGTCAACAAGGTTTCCGTGGAAATGTATACAAACATACAGGATTCAGTGTACATGTAATACCGTGAGTTGTAGGAATTTATAAAAATACACAGCGTATCATTCCATAAAGGAGCAATTTCTTCGGTAAAAGAAAACGCATACTTCAGGGTAAAGTTTAGATTTAAAAAAATTTGAGACAAGTGTTGGCTTTGTGAAAAAGCACTTGCCTCTGTGGTGTGGTCCAGAGGAGCCTGCTCTTATCCACCACAAGGGACCTGATTGTATAACTGGTGTCTTTCTCACCAGTCTGTGAATTCCACAGTATGAAGAACTGGGGAGTGTGTCTGTTTTGTTCACCATATTATCCCTGGCACCACAGTAGGGTTCTAATAGCATTTGTTGAATAAACTAATTCTATTCCTGCCTCTTGGGAAAGTCCACCCATTCCATCAAAAAGGAAGGGAAAAGACTTAATGCTTTAAAATCGCTTTATTTGATTCTACTCATAAAAAAATTCCATAAACCCAACATTCCAACTTTTGTTGAATATGCAAATCATAGTCATAGTGGCTAATATTAACCTATGGCTTACCATGCATCATAGGTCATATTCTTGGATCCTGACAACACCTTTTTAGGCAGATAGGATTATCATTATCATCATGCCCTTTTACAGATGAGAACAGTGAGGTCAAGTGATTGCCCAAGATCACAGTATAAGCAAGAAGTAAGGCCAGGATTCAAGTCCAGGCTATCTGACCCCATTTCAGTTTTGATGTGATTCTGCAAACCCATTCTTGGAAAAGAATCTTTGGAAGGTAAAGACAAAGTATCTGCTTCCCCTAAACTGCGTGTTTTCAATTTAAAATCCAAAGCTATCAAGCTGCCAAATCAGGATCTACTGGATTCAAATCCTAGATCAGAACTTATGGCTTCAAGCAAGTTACTTCGCTGCACTTAAGGCTGAAAAAGCACCTCTCTTTTAGAGATGATGTGTGGAAACTCTCAGGCCCTTAGTAGGCACACAGCTAATGCTTATGAAGTGCATTTTATATCACTATTCTGGGGAAGAGAACTCAGGGCTACCTGGTGGGCTTTTCCCTTCTTCCTTCTTCATACACACTAGGGGAGGAGTAAGGATTTTATATCCATTTCATGGAGATGAAAGGTATTTATGGACAAATAAAGGCATTTACCAACAGAAAACAAAGAGAAGGGGATGGAGTCCGTGATCTACATAAATACAGACGGCATACACGCTGGCAGTTATTTTGTGCCTGGAAGCTGGAGTGGTGCAAAATGAGCTCTTCGTATCCATAGCCGAGGAGGGACAGGCTGCAGGCTTTGTAACTGTGCCCCTCTCTTGCTGCCCAGAGGAATGGGGGCTTCAGACCAAGTCCCAAGTTTCTAATGACAGTCCACACCAAGTTTTAGTTTTAACATTCCAAGGGTCCCTATGTCATGAACTAAATATGTGAAGTTCAAAAAACTGGAATGGAATTTAATTTCCCGAGGGATCAGGACCCTTTGTGAGTAACTGAGTACCTTGGGTGCATACATGTGCACACGTGCAGGAGAGGGCTTTAAGTGGGAGGGCAGAGCTGAGGCCTCCTTTTAAAAAATGCTAAATACAATTCCGAGAACAAGCAGGCCCCTGTATTCCTAGAGCTGGAAAGAATTGGACATACAGGTATGTTTACGAAGACTAGGCTCGCTAAAAACGTTTCAGGACTAAAAAAATTTTCAATGGGAAGTAATGCCTCCCCTCTCCTTTCCCCTTCTTCTCTCTCTCCTTCTCTGCCCATGCACATGCATGTGTCCACACACACACGCACACTCACACGCACATGCTGTGCCATCGAGGATTCCATCCTCAAGGCTGCTGGCTGGCTTCGGTGGGTGGTCACCCCCCAAAGAACGTGGTCTTCAGGTTCCCCTGTGGGAGGCCCCGGTCCCCTCCCTGGACTCTGGCCTGCGTTCTGTCGGTCCCTTCTGTTCTCACTTTCTCTCCATTGAAGCCGTTTCCTGATTTATACCGACAGCCTGAAATCCTACACATTTGAAACTTCCACACTGTTTCCATAGTAAACACATAATGCATTATTTAATTTCAAACTACAAAAATATTTCCTTAAAAACAATTGTAACAGGAACTTGGCTACATTTCGCAATGGGAAATAACAAAGTGGCCAAGGAAAACCTCAATAAAAACTCAGGGAGAGCACACAAATTAGTCCTTCCATTTACATTTTTGTTTCCTTACAAAAACCTTCCCCTTCATAACTTTCATATTAGAACTGAAAGCCAACAGACAGAAATCATTTTGAAACAGCAAGTGAGCCAAACAGAAATTACAGACAGGTCTAGTTAATTTGAGCTGTTTTTGTCTTACTTTTTCCTGTATTTAAAATACTATGTTGTTTAGAAATTTAAAGGCAAGTAATAGAATGGGGGAAAATATTTGGAAATCATGTTTGATAAGTAGCTTTCCTGGTGGCTCAGATGGGTGAAGAATCTGGAATACATAGAGTTCTCATAACTCAATGACAAAGAGACAATTTCATTTGAAAATGGACAAAGGATTTTAATAGGCATTTCTTCAAAGAAGACACACAATGGTCAATAAGTGCATAAAAAGATGATCAACATAATTAGTCATCAGGAAAACACAAATCAAAACCATAATGAGGTACCACTTCATATTCTCTTGGGTGACTCTAATAAAAAAAAGACAGACAGTAGCAAGCACAACAAATCTGTGGAGAAGCTCACTCGATGGATGTGAGTCTGATACAGTGCTGCTGGGAACGTAGAATTGTGCAATCACTTTGCAAAATATTTTGGCATTTCCTCAAAATATTAAATATAGAATTCCCTTACAACCCAGCAACTCCACTTCTAGGTATTTATCCAAGAGAAATGACATCTACACCCATACAAAATTATGGATATTCATAGCAGCATTATTCATAAGACCTGAAAAGTGAAAACAACCCAGGTGTTCATCAACTTGCAAATGAAAAAATAAAATGTGCATATTATTCAGCCATGAACAGGAAAGATATATGCTACAATGTTGGTAAACCTTGAAAACATTAGTGTTCACAAAAGGACTCATATATCATGTGATTTCATTTATGTAAAATGTCAAGAATAAGCAAATCTATAAAGACAGAAAACAGATTTGTGTTTGCCTGATGGTGTGATCATTAATCTAGAGCCAGACATCCTAGAATGTGAAGTCAAGTGGGCCTTAGAAAGCATCACTACGAACAAAGCTAGTGGAGGTGATGGAATTCCAGTTGAGCTGTTTCAAATCCTGAAAGATGATGCTGTGATAGTGCTGCACTCAATATGCCAGCAAATTTGGAAAACTCAGCAGTGGCCACAGGACTGGAAAAGGTCAGTGTTCATTCCAATTCCAAAGAAAGGCAATGCCAAAGAATGCTCAAACTACCACACAATTGCACTCATCTCACATGCTACTAAAGTAATGCTCAAAATTCTCCAAGCCAGGCTTCAGCAATACGTGAACCGTGAACTTCCTGATGTTCAAGCTGGTTTTAGAACAGGCAGAGGAATCAGAGATCAAATTGCCAACATCCGCTGGATCATGGAAAAAGCAAGAAAGTTCTAGAAAAACATCCATTTCTGCTTTATTGACTATGCCAAAGCCTTTGACTGTGTGGATCACAATAAACTGTGGAAAATTCTGAAAGAGATGGGAATACCAGACCACCTGACCTGCCTCTTGAGAAATCTGTATGCAGGTCAGGAAGCAACAGTTAGAACTGGACATGGAACAACAGACTGGTTCCAAATAGGAAAAGGAGTACGTCAAGGCTGTATATTGTCTCCCTGCTTATTTAACTTATATGCAGAGTACATCATGAGAAACGCTGGACTGGAAGAAACACAAGCTGGAATCAAGATTGCCGGGAGAAATATCAATAACCTCAGATATGCTGATGACACCACCCTTATGGCAGAAAGTGAGGAGGAGCTAAAAAGCCTCTTGATGAAAGTGAAGGAGGAGAGCGAAAAAGTTGGCTTAAAGCTCAACATTCAGAAAACGAAGATCATGGCATCCGGTCCCATCACTTCATGGGAAATAGATGGGGAAACAGTGGAAACAGTGTCAGACTTTATTTTTTTGGGCTCCAAAATCACTGCAGATGGTGACTGCAGCCATGAAATTAAAAGACGCTTACTCCTTGGAAGAAAAGTTATGACCAACCTGGATAGTATATTCAAAAGCAGAGACATTACTTTGCCGACTAAGGTCCGCCTAGTCAAGGCTATGGTTTTTCCTGTGGTCATGTATGGATGTGAAAGTTGGACTGTGAAGAAAGCTGAGCGCCGAAGAATCGATGCTTTTGAACTGTGGTGTTGGAGAAGACTCTTGAGAGTCCCTTGGACTGCAAGGAGATCCAACCAGTCCATTCTGAAGGAGATCAGCCCTGGGATTTCTTTGGAAGGAATGATGCTAAAGCTGAAATTCCAGTACTTTGGCCACCTCATGTGAAGAGTTGACTCATTGGAAAAGACTCTGATGCTGGGAGGGATTGGGGGCAGGAGGAGAAGGGGACAACAGAGGATGAGATGGCTGGATGGCATCATGGACTCGATGGACGTGAGTTTGAGTGAACTCCAGGAGTTGGTGATGGACAGGGAGACCT
The DNA here is from genome assembly GCA_006410675.1 of Oreotragus oreotragus. Lineage (NCBI taxonomy): Eukaryota > Metazoa > Chordata > Mammalia > Artiodactyla > Bovidae > Oreotragus > Oreotragus oreotragus. Next base: position 126,406 of record SJYX01009032.1, read on the forward strand.
GGCGTGCTGCGATTCATGGGGTCGCAAAGAGTCGGACAAGACTGAGCAACTGAAATGAACTGAACTGAACTGAGGGCTGGGAAAGGGGAGAGTGGAGAGTGGCTGTTGATGGGTACAGGGTTCCTTTAGGGGTGATGAAATGTTCTAAAATTAGATCATGGGAGACGGTTGTACAACTCTGAATGTACTAACACCATTAAATCATATGCTTCACATTGGTGTATTTTATAATATGTAAATTATATTTGAATAAATGCATTTAAGCTATACAATTAATACTGTGTTGACATTTCATAACTCTGTGCCAAACACCTTAATTTATCATTTTGTTCATTAACACACCCCAATATACCTGTTAAACTGTTTCTACCCCTAATGGCAGAAACAATTGTATATTTTGACATTAACATTTGAAAGAAATGACAAATGGCTAGGAGTTAAACTTTTCCACTTTTCTTAATGTAAATACGAGGAAATGCCATCAGATAAGAATTTATTTTCTTTGGGTAGCAACATAGAATATATTTTTCAGTCTTTCCCTCTGAAGAACGCTAAGCCTTTTTTTTTTAAGCAATGTTTTTAAAAATTAGAAACACCCCCTAAGTGTTTTTTCCAAAGTTTTCAATAAACACATCCTAACAATTCTTTTACTTTCTCAGACATCAGAGAAATACTGTAAATGAGTGTTCACTTGCGCTGCTCCTTGCCCATCTGACTCCTGAGGGCCTTGCGTGCAGGTGGTGACACATGTGCTTGTTAAGAAGAGTAAGTGAGTGAAAGTCGCTCAGTCGGGTCCAACTCTTTGTGACCCCATGGACTATCCAGTCCATGGAATTCTCCAGGCCAGAATACTGGAGTGGGTAGCCTTGCCCTTCTCCAGGGCATCTTTGTTTGTTAAGAAAGCCTATGGCAAAGTTAACAGCCACCCACCATGCAGGGTGATAGAGCTGCTGGTTACACTCTCTCCACTGGGTTCACAGAGGAGATGCCAAATGATCTTCAGGCGTTTGCTCCAAGTGTGAGAGAGACCGTGTCTAGTCCTGGTCTTTCTCTAGATCCCAGTTCAGTATTCCTCCTCTGTGGCATATCTGGCATGCGTGAGGGCATGAGGCAGCTGATTCTCAGGGAAATGATGTGAGGAGAGCGGTCCCCAGCCTCATGGCACCCTCCGCCCCTTGGGGGGGAGATGTGTGGACTCGAGCAGGGAACCTAGGCCACAGACGGTTGGTGTCCCGAGCAACACAGACCTGGGGGAAGGCAGCAGAGGGAAGGGGGGTGATGGGTGATCTCTCGGGCAAGAGGGACATCACGGATAAAACCTGGAGCTGAAAAGGGAAAGACAGACCTGGGGAAGCATCTGGGAACAATGGAGACCGCTCAGGGAAGCTGCAAAGGCCATTTTTCAACGCGACTCTACCAACAGCCCTGCTGGAAAGGAGTTCGAGGTTGTCAAGGGCATCTTTGGGATACAGACTTGAGAAGCAGTGATGCTGGCTGCTGTTTCCGAGAGATGCCTGTCCTGGCATGTGCACTTAGAGTGGGGGTGTGAACGCACCCGGGTGAGAGCAGGGCGGACGCCCAGCACCAGGGGTTCTGCGTGGCCCAGACTCCAGAGGACCAGCAGCGTGGGCATCAAGTGCTGTGCACACACTCGCTGGTGTCATACAGGGTCACAGTGCCCGACCGCATCCTGGTCCAAACAGAAACAGAAAGTTTCTACGGTGTTTGGCAGTTTGGGAGGGGCCTGGGAACACAGACCTGGCACTTTATCCATGACATGTAAGCAGCAGCAAGGCCTCAGAAGCAGCAGGCAGAATGGTGCTGTCTTCTAGGGATCCCAGGAAGGGAGAGAAAGTTAGTGGACCTCCCAACCTTTGTTCCTCTGCCCCCTGACCAGGACTCCTCCCACGTGAGTTTCCAGTAGGCACTTCAACTGCTGAGTAGATGAGTGAGCTTGTTGGGCTGGGAAAGGACCCCCTTTGAGGTACAAAAGGCCTTGAGGACAGTCCTTCTTCTCATTCACTTGTTACGGGGAGAAAGTGTTGCTTCCTCCTGCAGCTGAAGGAACTGTCTAGAGCTTCTCACACACTGATGGATGGAGGATTTTCTCATCAGCATTTAGAGAAAGTCAAACGAGGTGGTGGAGATGGTTTGGGAGCTGGAACCATGTTGGGGGCATATCTCTCATTCCCCACTACAAGGCCCTGTCTAAACCTCTCCTCCTCTAGAACTTTCCCCACCCCCAACCCCACCAGCCAAGATCTCAGTGCCTCTTTCTAGCTTCTTGGAAGCTGGCCCACCCTTCCCTTGCTGCACTCCCCAGATTGGCTCCTAATTGCTAGCCTTTCCTGGGACCAAAAGGCAGAGGCTGCCCAGCCATCAGCTTTGTGTTTCTAGCTTTCAGAACCTTGCCCAGCAAATGGCACCCTCCCAACAAATGTTTGCTGGCTGAAAAACCCACTGTTTCTTTGATGTGAAAGAAAGTGAAAGTCGCTCAGTCGTGTCCGACTCTTAGGGACCCCCATTGACTATACAGTCCATGGAATTCTCCAGGCCAGAATACTGGAGTGAGTAGCCTCTCCCTTCCCCAGGAGATCTTCCCAACCCAGGGATTGAACCCAGGTCTCCCACATTGCAGGTGGATTGTTTGCTAGCTGAGCCACCAGGGAAGCCCAAGAATACTGGAGTGGGCAGCCTATCCCTTCTCCAGTGGATCTTCCCANGGAATTCTCCAGGCCAGAATACTGGAGTGAGTAGCCTCTCCCTTCCCCAGGAGATCTTCCCAACCCAGGGATTGAACCCAGGTCTCCCACATTGCAGGTGGATTGTTTGCTAGCTGAGCCACCAGGGAAGCCCAAGAATACTGGAGTGGGCAGCCTATCCCTTCTCCAGTGGATCTTCCCAACCCAGGAATCGAACCAGAGTCTCCTGAATTGCAGGCAGGTTCTTTACCAGTTGAGCTACCAGGGAAGGTTTGATTGATACCTAGTGGTATTCCATATGGAAAAGTCACCACTGAAATCTTTTGTCCTTGCATTTTATTTTATTCTTGAACGTAGTCTTATTTTCTTCTTTGCCCTCGCTGGGGTTTACCTGGGCAGAAGAAGCTGGTGCCAGTCAGGAACCAACCCCTTGGCTATGGCCTTTGAGAGGATGAAAAATGTGTCATGGGACTTGCTGGCAGTCCAGTGGTTAAGAGTCCATGCTTCCACCATAGAGGGGTGTGGAATTGATCCCTGGTCGGGGAACTGGGATCCCACAAGACACATGGCACAGCCAAAAATAAGTGTCAGGAGTTAGGGAGGCCCAAAGATCATCTGGTCTGACCTCTTAATTTTGTGGATTAGAACACAGGACTTCGCCAAGTAACCTTGATTTAACCCTCCTGATTCCTGCCCGAGTCTCTTAGTGAGATATTTTTATATATAGAAGTAGGTAGAAATGGGTTTCTTTAACTGCCTGAGTGACGTAAAGATGATACCATTAGAACCAGAAGACCTTGGTTTGAGTCCCATCTCTCCTACAGCTTTGAGCAAGTCAGGTAAATTTCCAACTGCAGTCTGTTCATTTAGAAAATAGACAAGAAAAAGCATTATTATTGTAGTGTCTTCATCCCAGAACTATCGTGAGACATTTCATCTGAAGGCTCTTTGAAATGTGTAAACATCTTATAACGTTAGTTATTGTTATTTTCGTCCCTGTTCTCAGTAAGTCCAAGGCTGTCTGAGAAGGAAGAATACATTTTACAGTTTGACAGTGACTTTCATAAAAATGCCGATAAGGATGGGCAGCTCGAGGACGCCCAGGACTGTGTGTGGCTGGATTCGCATCCACTTGGAGGTTGCCGGGTGGTGGCTGCTCTGGTTGCACAGAAGCCCAAGGTAAAGGGCTCTGAAAGGCCAGGCCGTGCAGGTGCTGCCGAGCATATCCTCCTGGCCCAGGTCCAGATGCCTTCCTTGTCCAGAAGGGAGAGACGCATCCAATGCCCACGTGCAAGAACGGACTAGGATGTGTTCATACCCTTAGGGAGCACAGGACACCATCTCCCTAGGTTCTTGAATATCAGCCGAAGCTTCTCAAGGATGCATTCTGCAAGTCAGGACATGGATAGAACTAAGTAAGTCAGGCAAGTTTAGAGTGCCTCAGAAGGCTGCAAACGTGATTCCTTCCAGTAATGCCAGCCCTTGCTGTTCATCTGAAATCCATTCCAGCTCATCCCTCCAGGACAGGAACAGTCTGGGTCAGGTGTCTGGGGCTGAGGTCAACTGTGCTTTCCATTTGCATTCCCTGGGCCAGCTTTTTCTACTCTGATGGGAAGAGAGCAGCAGGCCCCCCGTGGTCACCACCATGGGTAACGACCAGGTGAGAAAACAAGAGTAGTTATGAACGTGGTCACGGCCCCGGGAGGCCCACACACCTCTCTACTCCCAGCTTCCCTGCCTGGGGAAAATATGTGAGCTCACAGGACCCAGGCCCTGCCCCTTGGCACCCGAGTTTCTATTTTCCCTCATGAATCAACTCCCCATTATTCTCAGGCATGCACTGTATATAAATCAACAGCTTCAGTGGCTGAGATGTACGGTGAGTTGTCTGGGAGTATCACCTATCTTTCAAGTCTTCTTACAATTTCCTTCCTTTGACTCATATGCTCTTTAATTTTATATCATGGAAAAAATTAGACATGACCCCAGAGGATGAAGACTGCCATCTCATCCCTGGCTCAGCTGGCAGAACAAAAGAGGACACTGCTCCCTTGCATCTATTTCTTATATAGCCATCTATAACTGTCTGCCCCCAAAGCCACAAGCCACGTGGCTCAGCTCGACTCCTTCCCACAGGGTTTAACTGTGGCCAGTTGTGTGCCAAGCCCTGTTCTAGGCCCTGGAGAAGCGGCAATGACTTAAAGGGACAGAACCTGCTGCCCTCATGGAGCTTTCATTCTGAGAACTCTAGACGAAGGAAATAAAAGTCAGAGGAAATAAAATTAATGGAAGCATCGTTATTAACGTCAACCACTAATGGTTTAGAAATAAATATCCTTCAAGTGCTTTTTTAAAAAAATAGTTTAAACCATAATTATTTTAAAAGGTAATATATTCTGCTCTCTCTACTTTTCTGTATATTTGAAAAATGTTAATAATAAAACAACGTTCAGTAATATAGGTACCTGTGTCCTCTGCTCCTGTGCCTGTTTCAGGGGAAGACAGTCCCCTCCGACCTCCTGCCTCCTGCCTGCGCTTCCAGAGTGAGTCTGTGGCTGAGCAGGCTTTTTTCCTGGTTTCCCTCCTGTGCACCCTAAGATGCTGGCCCCATGACCTGCCAGCTGAGCCCCGGCNCTGTGTCCTCTGCTCCTGTGCCTGTTTCAGGGGAAGACAGTCCCCTCCGACCTCCTGCCTCCTGCCTGCGCTTCCAGAGTGAGTCTGTGGCTGAGCAGGCTTTTTTCCTGGTTTCCCTCCTGTGCACCCTAAGATGCTGGCCCCATGACCTGCCAGCTGAGCCCCGGCCCGCGGCCCCACTGCGGATGATCTGGGCAGAGGGCGCAGAGGCAGGGCTGACTCAGGGCTGGTGCTGCCTCTGACCCATGAGAGCTTGGCTGGCGTCCCGACCTGGCCCGGTGCTGAGAAGATCAGTGAACCTGCATCCCGCCACCATCTGGACACAGTCTGAACACACAACCTCCAGCTCTTTGAGCCCTGGTTTTCTTTTTGGTGATGAGCGTGTGACAGTCTGTCCAGTCTCATGAAGGTCATTGCGGGGTCAAGTGGGTCGGGATGGAGTTCTGCTTGCGGTGCCTTTGTGTGGCCGAAAATGGTCCTAGACTAGAGGCGCTCATCCCTGGCCAGATTTTAGGATCGCCTCAGCCCCAAAGAACTGATGCTTTAAAACGGCGGTATTGGAAAAGACTCTTGAGAGTCCCTTGGACTGCAAGGAGATCAAACCAGTCCATCCTAAAGGAAATCAACNGTGTGGCCGAAAATGGTCCTAGACTAGAGGCGCTCATCCCTGGCCAGATTTTAGGATCGCCTCAGCCCCAAAGAACTGATGCTTTAAAACGGCGGTATTGGAAAAGACTCTTGAGAGTCCCTTGGACTGCAAGGAGATCAAACCAGTCCATCCTAAAGGAAATCAACCCTGAATATTCATTGGAAGGACTGATACTGAAGGTGAAGCTCCAGTACTTTGGCCACCTGATGCGAAGAGCTGACTCATTGGAAAAGATGGTTACACTGGAAAGATTGAAGGCAGGGGGAGAAAAGGGCGACCGAGGGTGAGATGGTTGGATGGCATCACTGACTGAATGGACGTGAGTTTGAGCAAGCTCCAGGAGACAGTGAAGGACAGGGAAGCCTGGCTTGCTGCAGTTCATGGGGTCACAAGGAGTTGGATATGACTGAGTGATTGAACAACAACAATCTAATCTAGAATAATCTGATCTAACATAACATAACATAACATAACATAACATAACATAGTATATATTACATATGCCTTGATGCCTCACCTGGGCCAGTTAAGCCCACCTCCTGGAGCAGGAGGCCCGCCTCAGCAGTGACAAAGCTGACCAGGTGGTTCCTGCCGGCAGCTGGGCTGTGGGCCAGGACTCAGGAGCACAGGGCCTCTGGGCAGTTTGGAGAGGAGCTGGTAGAGGCAGGAAAGGCAACTAACTTGCAGTGTGTGGCCTATTTTTTGCAATTGCAGTTTAGGGGAACATGGCCGTCACAGGTTTCTGTTTCGGATCTTGGTTGTTTAATGACAGTTTGAACCTGAAGTTCCCCAGGGATCTGAAAACAGGCAGTGCTTGTGGCTTGGTCTGGTCTGTGGGAAGGGGCAGCAGCTGGGTGCTGGTGACAGAGAGGCATTAAGCGTGCTGAAAACTGATGATCTGAGGCTTTACTCTGATAGAAGTACTAGAAATTACACACACACACGCCTCACACAGATTGCTGCAGAAAGTTACCTCCTAGGTGGTTAGATTTTGAGCACTTTGGTTTTTTTCTTGCACTTTAATACATTGTTTGAATATTTTACTGTGAGTAGGTATCCCTTTAAAAAAATAATAAATTTAAAAAAATAAAGTCAATGGAGAAGAAAGCGTACAGAGAGAAAGAGGCAGGGGGAGAGGCATTTTATCATTTGTCAGGATAGCTCTGCTGCTGTCTCACATTGATCACAGAGCGAACAGTGATATTTGCTCCTTAGGAAGCACCGGTCCCCTTGTGAGTCGCCTGGCCTGGTTCCTGGTAATGACTTTCAGTCCTCATCTTGAGTGGCCTTCCCAAGTCCCAGGATATCCTGACCTCTGCTTCAGGCTTCCCGAACAGTGGCTACTGGACCCCTTCCTGAACTTGGCCAAGGGGAGGGCCTTTTTCTATGTTAAGCTGGAGCGTAGGTGGCTTGCAGGGGGTCCCTGCTCAGACATCTCTCCTGCGTGTTGGGAGAAGGCCGGGGAGTCCAGGCACACTCTCCACTCTGTTTCAGGGAGGGCTCCACTGGGCACATGACTGAATTCCCTTGTGCACCCTCAAAATTGCCCCTGCTGGCCAGGAGCGGGGAAGGTACAGGTGCTGTCAACACACCCATGTAATCTGATAGCGTGAAAAAGTAGCAACAATCACTTCATTATAGAAAAAGTGCCCCGAAATAGTCTTATTTGATTATCATCAGTGACTATCTTGAGATTGATTGGTTGATGGAGGAGAAAGCACAGTAGCTTTGTTATCATCTGTCAGTATATCCTATAAACTAAAAAAAAAAAAAGTTTTAAATACACTATTGACCGTTGCCCTGTAAACAGTTACCAGGGCCCCATTTCAAGAATTGTCTACAGCTGTGTCAACAGAGGTTGCCTGTTCCCTACACACCAGCGTGACGGCCCAGGACAGCTTGAGAAACAGATGTAAAAATCCCCGCGTCCAGCCCAAGAGTGGCTGTGGGCTCCTCCTGCCTCGCTCAGAGCCAGAATCAAATAAGGTGGTGAAGGTCCAAGTGCCCATTTGACCTGCAGCTACTCTGAAGGTCTATGAGATGAGATCCCCAACTCCTCGCCCCAGCAAAGCGTGCACTGAGGAAAGGAATCCTGCACTGAAGCAGCTTTCCTTTTGCGCTGTATTTGGTCCCTGTGGCTGAGCTCTTTAACCCCACTGGGATGGGACCATCTCCTTCCTTCTGGGTGAGTGCAGTGGGGTGGCCCCAGATTGAGAGAGGACCAAGTTCTAGTGCAGGCTGTACAGCCTAGAGTGAGCTCGGGTCTGGAACCTCTGAGGTCACTTTACTCTTGGGGTCGATGGGAGCATTCCATGAGCTGGGCCAAGCTGGAGTGCCTGCAACTGTAAATTGCAGCGGAGCCAAAGATGGTTTTGCTCGAACAAGTTTACTCCCTGTTCTGCCCCGTCTTCAGTTGACCACACAGCCCCGGCTGCCCCCTCTGTGGTTCTCCTCCTGACTCCTGGGTGCCCAAGGGGAGGGCTTAGAGGAGAGAGAAGGTGCTAGAGTGTTTGTTTATACGCTTATCCTTGGGCTTCCTTGGAGGCTCAGCTGGTAAAGAATCTGCCTGCAGTGAAGGAGACTTGGTTCAATCCTCGGGTCGGGAAGATCCCCTGGAGGAGGACATGGCAACCTACTCCAGGATTCTTGCCTGGAGAATCCCCATGGACAGAGGAGCCTGGTGGGCTACAGTCCGCGGGTCACAGAGTCAGAAATGCCTGCGTGACTAAGCACGTGCTCACTATTGGTCTCGTCACATTAGCACGTTAGCTCCATGAAGGCTGGAGATCGTCTGCCCATTGCTGTCGCTCAGCAGCTAGAAGACTGTCTAGACCCCTCTGACCAACATTACAAGTTATCAGTATTATGTCAGTGCTGTCAGTGACACAATCAGCACATTATCACTTATATATCAGAAGCTAATCTCAACAATTTTATAAATTAGAAGCTCTCCCATTAAGGAGAAGCTCCTGGGCTCAAGAGAGAAATTTGCATCGATAGTGCTTGAAGGCTCATTGCCCTTTGTTGCTACTTGCCACCGGAACGCTGGGACTTCAGATGGTCCTGTTTTACAGGGCCCTGTTGGCCCACAGCCCTGCCAATCACTGGGTTTGCCCTCCCCTCACCTGACAGCTAGGACTTCTGATGGAAATCTTGAAGCTTCCAGAGCATCTCCAGGAAACTTTCCTTCTCCCTTCGTGATTTTTTGATGAACACCAAAGAAACTTTCTACGCTACAAGAATTGTCTGAAGGCTTATTTTTTAAACCTCTGCTGATCTTGACCCCACTTAGGTTGTCAGATGAGTTCTCCTGCTGGTGATGCTTGGGGGCCTTGGGAGTTCCATAAAATCTTCCTTTAGTTCAAGCTCTGCCTTCAGACCTATCTCAGGGTTTCTTTCTTTCTGTAGGAAGGTCTGGGAGCCAGATCCACGGGACCTGGCATGAAATGGGAGGCATTGTGCCTGCCTGGCATACCGTAAGTGCCCATCACGTTTCTGCTGGATGGTTAAATACGGAATAAATGAGATTTGTTCTTTCCAGAATCTGGAGCTCAATAGGAAGGTGAGAGAGTGTATCAGAAATTTGAAATAGGGAAAATGAAGCTGAGGTTTGGCCTGGAGGAACAGGAGCAGGGAGGTGGGGATGGAGCCAGGCGCCAGCCAACCGGGAACTGGGGCTCGGTGAACTGGCTCCTTCTGCGTCCCTTTTATGTTCTGGTGATTTTAAAGAAAGTTCCTTGTGGAAAGGCCTCCGTCCTGTGTCTCTTCTAAGGGAAGAGGGGGAAGGGTCTGGGAGCTGTGATGAGCCAAAGGTAGAGGACAGGTGGGAAGCCTGTGCGAGAAGGGCTGTGACCACCCAGCCCTCCCGTCCAGCGAGCCCTGCTCTCTATCCTTTCTGCTTGCAACAAACCCTCTATGCAGCTAGGGTCAACTGCAAAGAGTGTACTGAACCCGGCGTGGAGGAAAACACTCAAAGGGAGCCCACTGGGACAGCTCGCCCCTCTTGCAGCAGCAGGCAGCCCCGGGACTGGCATTTTCCACAGTGGGAGATGACAGTCAGGATTCTCTGGGTGAGGCGGGTGTTTCTTAAATACAGGGTTCAGGATGAAAGCAGAAAAGCTGTTGCTACCCCCAGGATATCTTGGAACCATTTCTCCCTGTAGTAGGCTGGATAGTGGCCCCGAGAGATGTACGGTTCTAACCACTGGAAACGCACACGGTCAAAGGGTTTGTGCCTATGTGGTTATTGAAGGATTTTGAGACCATTGGGCCCTACATGCAATCACAAGAGTCCTTAGAAACGGGAGGTGGAAGGAGATTTGACAAAGATGGAAGAGAAGGGGGCAGCGTGAATAGAGAGGCGGAGAGTGGGGGCTGAGACCACGAAGGGGAAAGTGTTGGAGAGAGAGTCCCTCTGAGAGCCTGCAGAGAGCATAGCCTCTGGACGCCGTGATTGAGACCCAGGGGTACTGGTTTCAGGCTTCTGACCTCCAGAACTGCAAGAGAATACCTTTCTGTTGTTTCAGCCACCAAGTGTGTGGTCACAGCAGCCATGGAAACCTGGTACGATGTGTTCATTTAAGACCAAATTACAGGTTTCCCGAAGGTTTGGGACTCCATCTGATTTGTTCTCCCTGTTTAATGTCTAGTCCCCGAATGATCCTGGGCCTTGGTACACACTCAATAAATATTTGTGGAATAAATGTTGGATGTTCTTGAATCTCCTAGTGCAGGGCAATAATTTGTGGTGCTTCCCAAACTTATTTATTAAAAGAACCCTTTTTGCAAAAGCATCTTTTGGGACAAGGGTTGTTCACTTTGGGAAATACTGATGTCTTTTTTGCTGAATCTTCAGGAAGGTGTGGAAGGAGGTGTTGAAATGGTACATCGTATATGCCCGGCTCCTCAGCTGGTAACCATGTTTTCCCTCCGGGAATGGCCAGCACTTTATAAAATGTCCCGTAGTTGGTGGGTGATGGGAAAGGCTCATGGCTGTTGAGCTTAGATTGTGAGGGAAAATATTTATGGGAGTGAATGGCTCCAATCACACATTTGTATTAACAAAAACGTGATGCTTTGAAATGTTTAAATGCTACACAGGCACTATTTATAGATCCTCCGTTGAAAAGGAGAGGCAGTCAGAAATGTCATGCTTGCTCAGCTTTATAGTAATAACACTATTTACTGCAGGGATGCAAATAGAAATGCTAGCAATATTTAGCGTGGCATCCAGCTTTCTGTTTCCAGTGCAAGCTAACGCGGTGTTTTGTGTGTCAACTGCACATTATCAATTACAGTTCTCCTGAAGGGGCCGGTTTCCTTTCTGTTCACAGGAATGAGAGGAGCCCTTACGTCCTTTGCCATCCTCAGCATGTTGATTTCAGGCTTTAAAAAAAAAAAAGCTCAGATTTGTGGGCACTTTGCTGGCTGGGGTGGCGATAGGTGCCCCTCTTTCTCATGACACACTGGTGGGAACTGCTTCTCCCTGGGCCTGTGTTGTTTTGAATTTACTCACAAGGGGCACTCCTGGGAAGGAGGTTAAGGAACACAGGGAGGAACAGGTGAAAGATCTGGGCAACCGGCAGGTGTGTGTGTGTGTGTGTGTGTGTGTGTGTGTGTTAGTTGCTCAGTTGGGTCTGACTCTTTGCAAAGCCATGCACTGTAGCCTTCCAGGCTCTTCTTTGCAAGGAATTCTCCAGGCAAGAATACTGGAGTAGGTTGCCATTTCCTTCTCTAGGATAATCTTCCTGACCCAGGGACTGAACCCAGGTCTCTTGCATTGCAGGCAGATTCTTCACCATCTGAGCCACCACGGAAGTCCAGCCAGGCATTAGTGGTGGTGAAAGCATTTCCAGTGTCTATTGAAGAAAGATTTTGTTGTTGTTCATTGTGTTTGTTCTCCCTCCAAAAATGTAACTGTACTGACAAGTTCTAAGAAGCTCTGTAAGAGAGGGAATTACATACCCAGATGGAAGGAGGTTGCTGAGAAGCAGAGTTATATTTAAACGATTGGTAATGAAAGGTCAAACTTGAGAAATCAAAAGATGTCTAAGAGAGCTTTTTAACACTGAGCTCACAGGAATCAAAGAATGAAGTGTGTTCTCATGTTTGTCTTCCTTTCCAGGAGTTGAGAACATTTAGTTATGTTTTGTGATCAAGGTCAATTACAGTCATGGACGAGGTGGCCTGCATTTTCCCCCGGCTTCTGTGGTGAAGTCAGCCATCAGGGAAGACCAATGTTCTCAGTAGATGATGGAGCAGATGGTAAGGTGTTCTATCGAGTAACTCTTTTCTGTTGAGATACCAATTAAAACATCAGAAATCTAGAGACTCTAAATGAGTGTATAAAAGCTTGAGAGAGAAAGAGACAAAGCTCCTTAGGAGCCATGTAAAAAGAAAGAAGAGGAAACACTTTAAACATATGTGAAAACCTTATTCAACACACACTGTTAATAACAGGAAAACCGTTCAAGCCTCTGTTCCCACCCAGTAAAGTACAATGACAAGAGTCACAGCTAGGATAGAGCTAACCTTCCTTCTCAGATGGAGAAAACAGCCACTGAATCTGGTTGCAGTTTTAAAAACACAAAAGTAGTGATTGCTTTAAACAGAACAATCTAGAAAAGACCAGAAGTTTAGTGGAGGGAGTAGGAGTGGGGTGAGGTGGAGACACAGGACTCCAGAATATTGAGTCATTAAAATAGAGGATAAACTGGAAAAGCAAGTGTTAAAGAAAGACTGAATTTCTCCGGGAATATCATGGAAGGAAAAAAAAAAAAATGCAAGGGACTCAGTTGAAAGTATGGTTTTCCAGAACTAACAGCGAGGCGGCTCATGGCACAAGGTTAGCAATTGAGAGCCACGGCTGATGCTGTTACTCCTAAGGAAACAGTCTGTGCCCCAGACCATCATTTCCCATTATTTCAGCTGTGAGAGAAGAGAATTTCCAGAACTGATGTAAGAGCCGAGACTGGAAACTGAAGCAGTGTGGAGTGTACACTTGATTTCATAGGTATTTAAAGTATTCCACATCTCATTCCAAAAAAGAATCTCCGCTGTGTGGGGCAGTTACATAACAGCCAAGCTATAAATATAAAAAGAATTAGTTCAATCGATGCACAAATAAATGAACGGAGCTCTGGGATAGCAGAGCCATCACTAGAGGTCGGCCGCTTGACAACCCTCAGCAACTCTTCCAGATCTGTCTTTAGGCTAAAAGCCTGTGCCCAGGGGCACCGCTGTAGTTTGAGTTCTAAAGTCCACACTCCTCCCAGCAGGAGAGGGCCCATGGAGGCTGACGGCACAGAGAGGCAGCCGGCTACTGACTCTGCAGTCCCCAGGACAGGGGATGCAGCCACGCTGTCTCAGTGCTGAGTGTGAGATGAACGCAGGCCACTATTCTATCCCTGTTCTTATTTCAAAGGTAATCAACAGCAGTGATGTTCTGCTTTGAAAGTGCTTTAGATTAGAATATGATCAAATGTAGCAGTCGAGACAGTAACCTTCCCCATTGCAGTCGAAAACTACAATGTTCCTAAAAGGAAACGGGGTCGGGGGGTGGGGGAGAAAAAGGAACCTCAAAAAAAAAAAAAAAAGAAAACACAAAAATGGAGATCCTTACCGATTGTCTACTAGGTTTGATAGCAGAAAACTTCATAAACTCCCTAACCATCACCTCATCCGCAAATAGCATTTCCAGCATCACGGGGAGAAGCAATCAGCATCACTGACAGAAAATTACAAACATTTTAAAAAATGATTTCTCTCAGATATGCAAGCTATGAGAAATGGAAAAAAGGGAAAGAGGAGAGTGAAAAATTCTAAGTGTCAGATTTTTCTCAACAGTTACTACTATCTATTTATAAAACTACAAATATTTGTGGAAGCTTAAGTATGACTGTTTCCAAGTGAAGAGACAAAAGAGAAATATAAGCAAAAATACAGTAAGAAAAGTAAAATAAAAATTAAATATAACAATTATGAGAGGATATGCCAATGGGTTACATTTCCCTATTTAAAAAAATTTCAGGTTATATTTAAGAAAAGATCCAAGAATATTTTACATAAAAGATAAAGTAGATGTGGAAAGGGTAAAAATAATTGGATGAGTCAGAAAATATCAAACATATTATGAAAGCAGAATACAAAACAAAATGGAGGAAGCAATAAAAATAAATTTATTATACGACAATATAAGGTAAAATAGTGAAAACAAAAGGTGTTAAATTTTATATGAACTAAAACACATTTCAACAAACTACTTAAAATTACAATATGAAGTTGAAATAAAAATTGTAGCAGAAATCTTTATCTAGTCATAACAATAGACATAGTAGGGGAAAAAATAAATAGTTTGCAAAATTACAATTAATAACTAAATAATTGAAAGAGGAATTTTATAATGTGAATTGAAAGGGAAAACATGGAATATGGAAAGCTTTCACAGGAAAGAAGAATAACAGGCAATTTCAGTAAAGGAAAAATACCTAAAATGTTACTGTTTTATTTTAAATTTGAAAACTGACAGTATCAATGAAAAAACGATTTTAAATATCACCTGGTCAGGGAAGAAATATGAAATACAATTACAAATCATTGTCAAATATGAAAACAAAGGTAGTACCTATCAAATCCTTGAACTGAAAGGTAAGGTATATGTAAAGAAAACTCACTTCTTAAAGGTCTTTATTAATAACAAAAGAAAAATTTCAAAAACTAGAAACACTTCTATAAAAAGAACCAAGCAAAACCTCTGGGGGAAAAATACACGCAAAAGTAAACAAATGTGACAAGAAATATTCTCTGATATATGACAACAGAGATTTCTTTTTGAAAAGAAAAAACAAATTTTAAATTTCACTAGTAAATTCAGTGAGGAAACAAAGTTAAACTAGAAAAAATTTAAAAGCAATTAAAAAAAGACTAAAAATCATCAGGGAATATCTTGTCCATTTACATTGGTGATGCGTTTGGACATTAAAGTAAAATGGATGATTTTACCAAAGTTACAGAATTTTAAATAATATAAAAAGAGGTTGAGAATATGAATAGATCGATTGCTAGGGAAGAAATGAGGACTGTTAGCCAAGAAACTGATTTCCTTGCTATAATGACATATGAGTTAACTGTACATTTTTTTTTCAGATTTTCAATTAGAAAAAGTACAACTCATAAAAAATTAAGTCCCTTATTTCTTAGCTTATTCTAGCAGAAAAAAAGATCCTATTCTTAAGCCTGATAACACTACAAAAAAATAACTGCCTTGAGACACAGTTCTTATAAATGTGAAAATATCTGTAAATAGAATATGACCCTATTTTTAAAGTATTTTTAGCATGAACAGGTAAGGTTTATCAGAGAATCATGCCCAGTTTCATGTACATAAAGTTGTGAATAAAATACACAATTTAAATAACTTCAGATACAAAATTCACATGACCTTAATAAAAGATTAAAATATTTGATAACATTCAATGCTCTTTTTCGTAAAAACTTAAGAATAGAAATCAGAAAATACTCCTTTAACAAATCATATTTCTAAACCCTACCAGCTTGTAATAGAGAAAATTTTGAATCTTTCTATTTAAAAACAAGCAAAAACAAAGATGTTTTTTGTTAAAATTATTTAGCATATTTTTGGAGAGTCTTGTTATCCTAACAGTGCTTCAAAAATGCACTAAAGAGTCAATACTATAAACTGAAAAACAGAATTTTAGGTTGAACCTGAAGAAACTAAGGATTCCAACTAAAAGTATTGAAAATAAAAAGATAGTTCATGAAAGTGTTCACATAAAGATGAACTCCACAAATCTCCAAAGCATTGCTAGTAAAAGGCAGAAGAATCTGGTAATTGGTTTGAGGCAGTCCCATTCATCATATCAGCAAAAATATATACTATATCAGAATCACCCTAACTCAGAGTCATGCAAACAAAACTAGAAAATGCTGATTTTAGAAAAGAGATGTACAGAAAAAAAAGGCTATATTTTCCACATGTTAATTTTAGATCTGATTTACTTTCAATTAAGCCTACAAAAATACTCATCAAAGTATGACAAAAATTATTCCAACTTTTGTTTGAAAAATAAATACGCATGATTGGCGATTACAAGTTTTAAAGACTTGACCTCGTAAAATATTGAAAACAAATAAAATGCATGCTTATCAAAAAATTTTAGAAAGCACACAATAATATAAATTTGAAAATAAAAATCTTTATGGTTTTGGTTTAAAAACAGAAACAAATTTAAACTCAACAGAGAATGTAGGAGCAAACTTATATATACTTGGTAAATGATAAATATTGACAAAGCAAATGGAGAGGTGATGATTATTTAATGAATGCTTTGGGAATAATTAGAAATCAAAATGAAGAAAAAATTAACTCACACCTACACATAATAATAAAAAGTGAATGGAGTAAATGGTAAATTAATACTGGTAATAATAACAAGAAAACTAGGAGAAAACAGAATAGAACTATGTATGAAAATAATTTTGATGATTCAAGCAACAGAGAAAGTAGGTTGATGGAATTCAATTTCTAAAAGTCTTCTATAGATATAAAATACTTGAAACAAATGATAAGCAAATGTTTCTTATTTAAAATAGATGAAAACTTTTTATAAATGGATTAGAACAGAACCAAGCCTCAGTGCTCAAGAGACAAATGTTTGAAGAAAATGGATGGTTTAAATTAAACACCAATAGGAAATCAATATCTGATGAACCAACCACGTTTTCTAAAATTTAAACAAATTCAAACTGAATCAGTGTGCCATTATTTCACACCCACCAATTTAAAGTGAATGACAAAATTTATTGCTAGCTGGGCTTTGGGGAAACAGGGAACTCTTGTTTGTGGATGACAATAAGATTTGCTTTGTTTCCTCTGGAAAAAAATCTGATAATGCATATTGCAAACAAACAAAAAAGCTATTCCACTCATAAAGATTTGTCTCTCAGAATATATCCCAGTAAAATTAGTTTTTAACAGGTCATGTGTAAAGATATTAATATCTTTGTTTAAATTTCCAAACACTGAAAACAATTTAACTGTACAGGAAAGGGGAATCGTAAATGTTGAAATGAACTATCACAGTAGTTAGTTCTGGACTGGATGGATATCCCACCAAACCATACAGGATGTTGTCCAATAAAAGAATTATTCTACTAAAGAAAGTTTGAAAGTTACTCCTTTCCAAGAAAACAGAAAAATTTAAAGGTGATTGCAGATAACATTGAAAAACTGTAAAAAAAAAAAATTAAAAGTGAAAAAAGTAGAATATAAAAGTATATAAAATGTATGAAACTATGGATAATGATATGAAGTCCATTAAAATATGGATAAAAATCAGAAAAAGGCTTAAATAATATAAATAATTGAAGATTTGCTCAAATGAGGTGGATATTGTTTTAAATTATTTTATTAATAAATAAAATTAAAATCTTAAGCTGAAAAATAGAAAAGGAAAGAATGCGTTCTTAAGCCCTGACTCATACAGAAACCATGTGCTTTTCGGTAGACATTTCTCATATCACACCTTAACAAGATCGCTACTGAAATCAGAAGTACATTTACCGTATTGGGGGAACTAAGCAAAAGAAAATTATCTCGGATCAAGGATCTTTTCTACTTCTCCAATTAAATTCCTGGGGGCCTTTTTCCTTGAGCAAAAATTGCTCAAAGAAGAATTATGTGTTATTCAAGCAATCTGGAAACCAAATTTCTTTTGACTTATGGATGGTTATAATGATCCAGTGTGTATGTTGTTTCTGATATCAGCTAACGTGATATTTAAATATCTTTCTGATATTTTGTTTTAAAAATAAAACATATTTCAATCAGAAACTGTACCATTCTTCCATCTTTTAATAAAGTTGTGTGTGTGTCATAAAAATACATTTGAAATATGTTTATACATTTAATAACAAATTGTTTAGGATAAATGGTATTTTTTAAAACAAATACCATTCACACTTTTCATTCTTAGAGTATCTACAACATTGTCATACAGCATCTCTGTGCATTTTAACCCCTTACTTTCAGAAAGGGAAAATGTCTTATGCTCTTCTCAGAAGGGTCATTTGAATGGAAACGCTCTCTGCCATTAGTTCTTTATACATGTTGCATTTTGACATGACACTTTCACATCAGAAAAGTCACAGATCTGACAGAGTGGCTACGTTTTTGGAAGAGCAACTTGGGAGAATGCTCAGGACCTGGGGCCAGAAGTCCTGGGTATGAATTGCTATTTTGTCCAGTTTTCCAGGAATCTCGGAGTCTGCACATATAAAGCAGGGTTAAAAGGAATGACAATGCTATACTACCAATTTCACACATTAGTTCTGAGGCTCGAAACAAATTCTAAAAACCAGATCACACATGTAAAGGTTAAGGTATGACACAAACCCATGTGACTGCTTCATTAATATCTAAAGACAGTATTTTTTATATTTTAAAATCTGAGTGCAATTCAAGAATTGAGCACTCGGTCCAAAGTCACCATATTCCGGGCACCGGGGCTGTCTGCCAAGTCTGTCCTGCCTCTCTTTCTGAGCTCTCGAGAGAGAGGACACAACCCCCTTCACTGCCAGCTAACCTTCTACACAGACCCAGAATCCTCACTGCCCCGCAGCACCCACTGGCTTTGGATGGCAGTCTGGGGATGGGCAGCAGCCTTACTTGAGAAGGACTTCGCCTCTTCCTGCCCATCTGTGAGCTGCATTTATACCTTTGCTGTTTCCTCTTCCTTAGGTTCCAGATTGCTCCACCTCAGGCCCTCAGAGGTTCATTAGAGATGCACCTCGAAGAATAAATGACTCTGTAGTTGATGAAGTGGGTGAGGAAAAGCATTTCATGGCTAAAGGAAAGGCAGGAGCGATGATAAAGAAACTGGAAAGGGAGCACTTAGATGTGGCTGGAGGAGTGAGGGGTCTTGGAAGGTGGGTGGGCAGCGCCAGGTGTAACTTCCTCAGCAAGCAGAGCCCGAAGGGTGGCTCCATCCAGATAGGAGTGGCAGAGAATGGCTAATCATTCTAATGTACCAGATCGCTATTGATTTCTTCCTTCTTTTTTTTTCTGTACCAATACTATCATTAGCCTAACAGTTTTAGAATCACATCCTTTACAGGGAATTTATTTTCATTAATTTTAGAGATGTTTATCAAATGTGACACTTCACTGTTGGAGAAGATGCAGTAAAGTCACAAAATGCAATAAAATTCCTGCAAGGCGAATAGTACATATACATTAGAAGATTTGTTTTTAAAGTTCATATTCTTTGACCCAGTAATTTTGCTTTGAAGAATTTATCCTAAGGAAATAATGAAATGGTCATAAAATGTATGACAAGAATGTCCACTACAAAATTATTTAAAATTGAGAAAGTACTGAAAACACATTATATATCCAACAATAGTTGATTGATTTAAATAAGGTTCACAGATAAGAATGGATGCTACTGATTGTTAGAACTGAGAAAAGCTTGATCCTGCACTGCCTGATGCTGGGTGTGCATCTGCATCCATACACCTATGACCAGGGGACAAAATGCACAGCTCATTGTTCAGGTTCATTATCATGGCACGTTGAGATAGCAAGTGGCTTTAATTTTATTTTACTTTATAGGCTTTCCAAGCTTTCTTTAATAAGTATTTTTGCTTTATTGGGGGAGGGGCTTGAAGTAATTGCCTTTTAAAACTTTCTTTTATTATGGTAAAATATACATACCATAAATTTTGCCATTTTAACTATTATTATGTATACAATTTAGTGACATTAATTACATCCACATGTTATTTAATTATCACCACTATTTCCAAAAACTTTTGCGTCTTCTTCAAACAGAAACTCTGTACCCAAGAAACAATAACTCCTCCTTCCCCTCTTCTCTCAGCCTCTGAAAACCTCTGATCTATTTTCTGTCTCTGTGAATTGCCCATTGTAGGTGTTTTATATAAGTGAAATCATGTAATATTTCCCCTTTTGTATCTGGTTTATTTCACTTACCGCATTTTCAAGGTTCATCCATGTTGTACCATGTGTCAAGATTTCCTTCCTTTTAAAAGCTAAATAATATAGTATTGTAAGGATATACCAAATTTTGTTTATCCATCCATCTCTTGATGGACACTTGAATTGTTTCCACCTTTTGGCCATTGTGAGTAATGCTGGTGTATACATATTTGTTCAAGACTCTGCTTTCAATTCTTTGGGTATATACCCAGCAGAGGAGTTGCTAGCTCATGTGGTAATTCTGTGATTAATTTTTGAGGAAGCTGCTGCTTTTTATCAGGAAAAAATGACATATTTTAAACCT
The DNA here is from genome assembly GCA_006410675.1 of Oreotragus oreotragus. Lineage (NCBI taxonomy): Eukaryota > Metazoa > Chordata > Mammalia > Artiodactyla > Bovidae > Oreotragus > Oreotragus oreotragus. Next base: position 146,712 of record SJYX01009032.1, read on the forward strand.
CAGTGTGACTCAGCTTTTAGGAATATAGTATAGGAAGGAACAGTTTGATGTTGATATCTATCAGTTGTAAAATTGATTGCCTCAAAATGTTCTGGGTTTGACATGTGCCCACATCAGCTAGAAACTTATGCCAACTTTAGAAAATGTCAATATAAATTTAATTTATCCAAATATCCAAAAGAGCTCTACATATGCCAAGTATTTCAAGGCTAGACGCTAAAAGAAACTTTGTGATCACTAACTCTTTTTGGAATGCTTTAAGTTGCAAAATCACCCCTGAGAAAACCACATCATTTACTTTATTGCAATCTTTTGCCAAAACTTAGATCTTTTCCTCACATTTCCACACATGAAATTTTCAGTTGCAGGCAGACTCTAAGTTTTTTTTTTTTTTTTGAGTTAGGTATCTAATTTAAAAAAACCAGATTGCCACTTTTAAAATTTAGTCCGAAATGCAATTCTGTTTGAGGAAATTTTTCTTAGGTAACTCATCAGAAAAGCATGACTGATTGCTTATGGTTTGAATAGTTTAACAATAAGAATCATGGAATTTAATAAAGTCTACTGTTTTCTCACAAGTTTAAGACATCTACAAAGAATCCAACTCAAACATGATGTTTAACCTTTCTGAAGTGTTTCCATGAAATTTTTTTCTAATTGAGCTGGCAAACAAAGTAAATCTGGCCCACAGTTTTCAGGACAGGGGTTATCTCTTGTTGTCTGCTTTGAAAATGCTTATGCAGACAGAGAAGGTTCTAGAAACAGGAGAATGGATAGCATGTGGAGAGGAGAAAAAGAATGTTTGCAAACACCTGAACTTCAATTTTTTCTAGCTGTACAAGCTAACTGTATAACCTAAAATCACAGTGACCTAGGATGTATTCCAGAAAAAAAAAAGCAGTGTTTTTATGGTGGAACAGACATATAAAAAAATAGACATACAGAGAGTGGGGACATTGGGAAGGGGATGTAAAGGCAGAAATTTAATAGGCAAAAGATTTACATCTAGAATGCATAAAGAATTCCTAAAAGTTAATAAAAAAAAAAGACAAACATGTCAGCTTAAAAACTGACACAGTGTTGAACTGGTAATAACCAGGAAAGGAAAGTAAGCAGAATGGACAATAAGCATCTGAAAATATGCTTGACTTCACTAGCAGCCAGGGGACTGCCAATTAAAACAGCCGTGAGAAAGCATTTTACACCCACGATGCTGCTAAAAGCCAAGTTTAACAGCATCAGGTAACAGCACTGAAGCAGGGAAATCAGGACTCTTCTCTGCTGATGGAAGTGTAGATTGGTGACGCCATTTTAAAGGGTAATTTGGGGGAAATCTACAATAGTTGAAAATGTACATCTCCTGTGACCCAGCAATTCTACTGCCAGGTGTGTACTCTAGAGAAACTTGCGCTTAAGGAAATAAGTGCAAATTCCTCCACTAAAAACAGCAAGTTGTATGGGGAAAACGGGGTTCGGGAAGATCACTCAAAAACTGTGGAACTGGTCACACAAGAACTAACAAAAACAAAAACAATTTTTAAAAATCATAACAAATACAGGACAGTTAATACACTGTTGGCATTTGCTCCTGGAGTCCCAGACATCTGTCCTTCCAGGCTCTTTCCTTCCTGGACCGCTAAGTGTGGATGTCCTTCAGCAGAGGGTATTTTCATAAAAATTTAAAATATGACTCTGAGGATAGCCTTCTTCATTACTCTATGGCTTTAATACAAGGGGGAAAGCTTCTGATTCCTTCATCTGCACTCCTGTCGTTATCTGCAAAAGATATTTCTGTAGATTTTCAGCTCAGGTCTGTATTCACTGCTAAGACTTTCTCTTTCAAGTGCTTCAGAATAGTAACATGTTGGGGAAAATCACATATGAGCCAGTATGACCTCCTGTTCTACCAACATCCTTCCCTTATTTGCTGCTGCTAACTCGCTTCAGTCGTGTCCGACTCTGTGTGACCCCATAGATGGCAGCCCACCAGGCTCCCCCATCCCTGGGATTCCCTAGGCAAGAATATTGGAGTGGGTTGCCATTTCCTTCCCCAGTGCATGAAAGTAAAAAGTGAAAATGAAGTCGCTCAGTTGTGTCCGACTCTTAGTGACCCCATGGACTGCAGCCTACCAGGCTCCTCTGTCCATGGGATTTTCCAGGCAAGAGTACTGGAGTGGGGTGCCATTGCCTTCTCCATCCCTTATTTGCAGTGGTATGTTTAGTAATTTATACAAATGTAACCTGAGTCTAATATGGATGTTCATTACAGCATTGTTTGTCAGGGCAGGGGGTCCCTGAATGTCTTTCACTTGGAAACAAATAAGGAAAACGTGGTGTATACAAATCGTGGGATGTTACATAATAACTAAGACAAATAAACTAGAACTATGTGTGCCAATGTGGGCTTTCCAGGTGCTGCAGTGGTAAAAGAGTCTGCCTGCCAATGCAAGAGATGCAAGAGACGTGGGTCCGATCCCCAGGTCATGAAGATGCCCTAGAATAGGAAATAATCAGCTCCTGTATTTTTGCCTGGAAAATTCTGTGGACAGAGGAGCCTGGTGGGCTATATAGTCCACGGATCACAAAGAGCACACACACATAGATACAGACATGCATGTGCCAACGTAAATAGATCTTGAACACATACGTTACATTTAAAAAGCAAGATGTTTAAATTTAAAAAGCAGAAAAAGTAAAACGTCTTAAATCGTGTAAAATAATATTAAGGATTACTCAGTAGTAAAAGTACAAAAGTATAGATTGGAAAGATACATTCCAAACAAATAATCATCACTTTCTCTGCAATAGGTAGGAAGAGAATGAAACCTGTTTGTAAGTTTTATTTTAAGCAAAATGAAGATTCTCAAGCAAAAATGAGAAAATCTTATCATCGGCTGCAAATCCTGGCTCATGGGTAATGTGTCTTTTCAAACATTTTCTCCTTTTCTTTCCTGCATTAAAAATTTCCCCAATTGAAGAAAGTAGGAATTTAGCTCAGCTGAGCAATTGTACTGAGTGCTTCCATGTGCACACATAGCCTTGAGTCACACTGATGGAAGGAGTGACCTAACGTTGCCCATGAATCCTTTGCAATGAGTGTGGTTGGTAAGAGGGGTCTGAGGGTGCGGAGATGAACACCCTACCCTATCTCTGGGACACAGGGCGACTTGTTCCTGAGACATGCAAGGCTTGGTGGGCTGAGCGGTGCTCAAGGGGGAAGTTTTCCTTTAAAGGTATGACCTACTGTAGAAATACACGGTTTTTTTTGGAGGGGGAGATGAAAGATGTTTTGTTTCTGTTTTTAGCTCCTTTCCAAATGAAACCTCAAGTACAGGAGACAAAGGAACCTAATGGTGTAATCAGAAATGGCACAGGAAACCCTAACTCTCCTATTTAAAAATGTTACTGCAATGAGGTTGAATTCAAGTTCATCCACAGAAAAATGTTAATGATCCGTTGCTAAATAAATTCATTTTGTAAGTAGTGTATTGGAAGCGGTAAAGGTTCTCTGTGTCTGGTTAAGGCAGAACTTTTAACATTGTAACGTTACCACTTAGGGAGCCCTCCTACCCTCTCCTTAAGGCTGTAGTTTCCCCATCTGTCAAAGTCGCGGTGGTAGTGACCATCTCTGTCAGCTGAGGAAAAGGAGATGGTACAGCAGGTGCAAAGCCAGCCCCAAGTAAGCACTCTGCAAGGGTAAGCTCTGTGTCTCCTCTTCTGGAGGAATCTGCTACTAGGAAAGCAATGTTATGTTACACTAATTACAAATGGCCACTATCTGTTCTTTGATGTAAAATTTATTTCATTGCAATTTGTTATCCCAGTAAAACTTATTTTTATGACTTTGAAAAGAATAAAAGATGCAGTCTGTTTAGGAGTCTGCATTTCAAATACTTTTCTAATTCTCACAATTTTCTTATATCACAGGGGTAATGAACTTGCAGTTCAAAGAATGTTCACATAGGGCCTTAGGAGTCCTTGAACCCGAGAAATTGCAAAATTGTATCATTGAATAGAGGTAGATTTTTCAAGGGAAAATGTCCATAACTTCTGTTAAGTGGATCCCCGCCTCAGCCACCGCTGTAGTGTTATGTCTTTCACTATACTCTACCTTTTCAATTATATACAAAATGTAACAATTGCTGCCTACCTTTATGGTAATAAAAATGGCTACGGAGGGGGATGGGAATTAGATTAAAAAAAAAGAGAATAAATCTGTAAATCAAGAGAAAAGCCTGGTGCAGAGCTACAAAAGTGGGATGAACACCCCCCACTCCCCAATCGGTGACCCACTGAAAAGCAAGAAGCAAGCAGCGGTCCAGTGGCAGCAGATCCATGATAAGCAGGTGAACAGGATGACATCTGTAACAAGAGTCAACATACCATCTTTTTTTTTTTTTTCCTGTTGCATACATTTTTTTCCTACTGTCACAGTCATGAACCAAGAGGAAATGTTTAAGAAAAATTTAACGTCTCTATTGCAAATGTCAAACTTTGGAGCTAGAGGAAACATCTCTGAGCTTCACGTGCTGCAGATCCAGGAGGGGCAGAGGGGAGCTCTGGTTCCTGCGAAAAATGTCCAGACTCTTCTGGCCTCCTTCACTCTCACCCCCATAGGCTGGTATCCCCAGAACAGGGGGAACTGCCCTTTGCCTCTCTCCCTTGGGCCTTCAGTGATGACTCTGGAGCCCTTTCTTGGCTGTGGTCTTTGGATTTGATCAATTTTCCCATGGGCAGGGCAGGGTGGCTTCAGGGGCCTCAAAGATTTCCTCCTCTGGTGCTGGATGCTCCCTAGAAACAGTTTTTACTTTTGCCACGTGGACCTTGGCTACTTGGCATCTAGGGAGCCCTACAAACCCCCTGCTTGGCCTTCGCCTCCATCTATGGACTTCAGGCTGCTCCTACCCACCCCAACTCTCCACCTCATTGCCAGCCACATGGTACCATTTCTTTGGGGGTATCTTGTAACAGGCAGTGATTTTCAAACTTTTTTTTAAAGTAGTGGAATTATTCTTTCCAAATGAACTGCTGAGCCAAAATCCAACCCATAAAACAGCTTGAAGCAAAAAGCAGAGCTTGGATAGGGAACTGGTCATATCTTGACAGACTGCGCTTCTCAGCCACAGAGCCACTCTACAGCACCCCACAAACCCCAGGAACACAACCGAGAAATGCTTGGGAGAAGGGAGCAGAGCAGTCACTGGTCACTTGCCCTGTCAAGCTTCTTGATTGTACAGAGTGAAATCCAATTCTAGGCCCCCCGATCAGTGAAGGAATTCATCAAAAGGCTGCTGTAAAGCTAAGCATTATAAGGAAGGCTGGGATAAACAGGCGCAAAACCAGAAACAAAAGGTCTAGATCAGCTGAGTTTCTGAGAAGAAGGTCATGCATGAACATACAATTTATGTACCACGCAATTCCAGGGTGCCAAGTGCTAGATTTGCGTGGTGTACAAGCTGCACAGCTGTCTATGACAACCCTAAGCAAGGCCTTTGGGGTCCCTTGGGAGGTGATGTTCAGAGAGTCAGCAGTGCAGAACAACAGTGTCCTTCCTGCTCCTGTGCGCCAAGTGCTTTACCTATTTCATCCTCTCCACAGTTTTCAGAACATCATACAAATCATTGGGAGCCCTTATTAAAATGCAGATTTCTACATTCTGTCCCCTGGGATTCTATCTGATGATAAAAGTTCTTGGGTGGCAGCCTGGAAATTTCCATTTTACAAGAACTCCAGCTGATTCTCATGGGGGTGGTATAGAAAATACACTTGGAGGAACACTGGTGGACATGCCAAATTTTATACAGACAGGGCAAGTTTCACCTACAGCCAAGATCCCACAGCTGGCAAATTTGCAAAGAAGGGGTTTGAACCCAAACCCTTCTGGTTCCAAAGCATGTACACTTTTCATTAGACTCAAGGTACCATCTCTTTGTACTTGTTTCCAAAACTTTAGTTCCCTAATGTCCCAAATATCACTTCATATGTTTGTTTCAAAGTGATTTTATTAAAAAAAAAACAGATTTATTTTAAAATAAAAAATGTTTATTTCTATAGACAATTGGTGTCATTTGCCACTTGCTGCTGCTACTGCTGCTAAGTCACTTCAGCCGTGTCTGACTCGTGTGTGGCCCCATAGATGGCAGCCCACCGGGCTCCCCTGTCCCTGGGATTCTCCAGGCAAGAACACTGGAGTGGGTTGCCATTTCCTTCTCCAGTGCATGAAAGTGAAGTCGCTCAGTCATGTCTGACTCTGAGCGACCCCATGGATTGCAGCCTACCAAGCTCCTCCATCCATGGGATTTTCCAGGCAAGAGTACTGGAGTGGGATGTCATTGCCTTCTCCGTTGCCACTTGCTATAAATGGGAATTTGCTATAAATGTCACAGATCCCAGGCCTGCAGCTAGAAGGCAAGAGCTTGGCCCATCCTGAAAACAACCAGGCTCAAACAATGCAGCCTCCACATGGAGCTCACTTGCTCACTCCTCCTTACTGAAAAACAAGCAAATGAACTTGACATTCATATCATACCCATAAGGTGTCCTTAACTTGACGAGCACACAGGGACACAGAGGTGAGGTTTCCCCACTGTTTTTTCATGCTGCTTGAGCTATTTGATTCCTGGGTTGAGGGCCCACAGCCCTCTCAAGTCTCAAAGGAATCCATTATCCAAAAGAGGGTAAGAACTGCAGTTGAAATGAATGTTTTCAGTCTTGCTTTTCTCTTTANCACAGGGACACAGAGGTGAGGTTTCCCCACTGTTTTTTCATGCTGCTTGAGCTATTTGATTCCTGGGTTGAGGGCCCACAGCCCTCTCAAGTCTCAAAGGAATCCATTATCCAAAAGAGGGTAAGAACTGCAGTTGAAATGAATGTTTTCAGTCTTGCTTTTCTCTTTAGAACCAACCCCTTGCCTAATCGTCAAGAATCCCTCCAGGTGTGCTTTGGTCAATTTCATTCTTCCCAAGTGGGACTCGTTTTGAAAGGACATTTTGCCCATGTTTCCAAGATGGCCCCCTGGAAAGGTACAAGGCACCAACAGAAAGTCTGTGCTCTGAATGCATCATGACATGCAACATCTTGTCCTTCAGATGTCTGCTCTGTAACTAATCTGTACCTTTGGTCTGGATGTTGCAAGAAGTTGCAGCATTTCCCTATAGCTTTCATTTAAAAAAATTATAAATGGAATTATAAGTTTTTATATAATTTATAAAAATGACGGGAACATCCATCTAAATCCATAGATGGATGGCAGATGGCGAGAACCAGGTTTGCCACTGTTGGAGCAGGGGAAGAGGTCAGAGTGACCCATTGTTAATGGATTCGATCTGGCGATTCCGTGTGAGACTTTACTATTAGTTCTTGCTTGGTTTAACCTAGAACCAGTACATGTGAATACCCAAGTTAGTACACACACATGTATTTCCTCGTCCTGTCGACTGAGGGGGCCTGAAAGCAATGACACTCCAGTAGCAACAAGCACACCCAGTGCCTAGATTTTGGTTTCTGATAGAATTCTCCAACAGAAGGAACCAGACCTCTTGGAGAAATGATTGCTTCTAGGACTGGGGAGGCGGGGAAGGCAATGGCACCCCACCCCAGTACTCTTGCCTGGAAATCCAATGGACGGAGTAGCCTGGTGGGCTGCAGTCCTTGGGGTCGCTAACAGTCGGACAGACTGAGCGACTTCACTTTCACTTTTCTCTTTCATGCATTGGAGAAGGGAATGGCAACCCACTCCAGTGTTCTTGCCTGGAGAATCCCAGGGACAGGGGAGCCTGGTGGGCTGCCGTCTGTGTGATCCCACAGAGTCGGACACGATTGAAGTGACTTAGCAGCAGCAGCAGCAGCAGGACTGGGGAGGAGATAGAGAAGATCTGAAGTATCTCGAAGTGGCAAGAAATAAGGAGGAGCTGAAAACAACAACAACAACCTCTGCGAACAAACAAAATGCAACAATGAAGACATGTCAAAGGGACCCAAAGCCAAATGAAGAGCTCCAAATAGCCAAAGCTGGAACAAATTGGGCAAAGCAAAATAAAGTTGAATTGAATTACACCCCCAAATATGAAATAAATATACATGAGTTCATACTGACACAAATAATAGCTAAAGAAAGAAATAAATGGGGAGAATAAACTAATCTCCCATGGAGAAGAACTCTAAATAATTTATGAAGAAACTCCACCATGAAGGAGAGGGAACCTAACTTCCCACTCCTTAAGCATAGTGACTTTTTCCAGAAAGGACCATGTAGAAAGAGAGGGAGGGAAAGAGTAACAGTGGGGAAAATTGATAAATTCTCCCTCAACCAGGTGATCCAGGCTAGCATCAACAGCGATGTTGGGATGCCTGTTTGTGTCCTTGACATGACGTGACAAGATGGCACTTGCTTCGTGGCTTTCCTTCCCGAAACACATTATCCCAGTCGGATCATGAGAAAAACACCAGACAAATTCCAATTGAGAACATTCTACAAAACATCTGACCTGTACTTTTCAAAGCTGTCAAGGTCCTCAGAAATACTCAAAGCCTGAGAAACTCTCACAGTCAAGAGAAGTCCAAGAAGACATAACCCCTAAATGTGGCATGGGGCCCTAGATGGGATCCTGGAGCAGGAAACAGAAATTACGGGAGAACTGGAGAATATTCAAATAAAGTATGAGCTTTAGTTAATAATGGTATATCGGTGTTGGTTCATTGCTTGTGACAAATAATTGAGATTGGGGTGTACAGGAACTGTCTGTACTCCTTGCCAAAATTCTCTAAATTTAAACTGTTCTAAAATTAAAAGTGTATTTAAGAAAAGGAAAATGAAAATTGTGAAATGATTCAACTGTTCAGAAAGTAATTGAATAGACACACAGGTACCCATTAGCTAGGTTTAACAGATACTAGCATTTTGCCCCATTTGTCTTTCCAAGAACCATTTCCATGCATGTTACATATGTATATTTCCACGAACAAGATATGCTGTTGCTTTTGTGTTAATAGTTACATGAATAGTGCATGCATGCATGGCTAAGTCACTTCAGCCCGACACTTTGTGATTCCATGGACTGTAGCCCTTCAGGTTCCTCTGGCCATGGGGTATCTCCAGGCAAGAACACTGGAGTGGTTGCCATACCCTCCTCCAGGGGATCTTCCCAAACCAGGGGTCAAACCCAGGTCTCCTGCATTTCAGGCAGATTCTTTACCGTCTGAGCCACTGGGGAAGCCCTCGTAAACACTAGCATGTGGTTATTTAACTTTTGCAAATTGCTCCTTCATACAATATTAGTTGTTAAATTTATCTCTGTTGATCATGATTACTTATATCTAGTTCACTCATCTTGACCTCTGTATAGTATCTTATTGTAAAAATAACACACCATTTTTCATCCTTCCCCTGAGGGACAATTAGGGAATTTTTTTTTTTTTTACTGTTGAAAATAATGTTTCTGTGAATACTCTTACATGTGTCTTCCAGTGCATATGTCAAAAGGTTTTAAGATATACTCTGTATGAGTGGCAGTGTTGGGTTGTAGGGTAGGTATAAGAATNGTCTGTGGGATCACACAGAGTCGGACACGATTGAAGTGACTTAGCAGCAGCAGCAGCAGCAGGACTGGGGAGGAGATAGAGAAGATCTGAAGTATCTCGAAGTGGCAAGAAATAAGGAGGAGCTGAAAACAACAACAACAACCTCTGCGAACAAACAAAATGCAACAATGAAGACATGTCAAAGGGACCCAAAGCCAAATGAAGAGCTCCAAATAGCCAAAGCTGGAACAAATTGGGCAAAGCAAAATAAAGTTGAATTGAATTACACCCCCAAATATGAAATAAATATACATGAGTTCATACTGACACAAATAATAGCTAAAGAAAGAAATAAATGGGGAGAATAAACTAATCTCCCATGGAGAAGAACTCTAAATAATTTATGAAGAAACTCCACCATGAAGGAGAGGGAACCTAACTTCCCACTCCTTAAGCATAGTGACTTTTTCCAGAAAGGACCATGTAGAAAGAGAGGGAGGGAAAGAGTAACAGTGGGGAAAATTGATAAATTCTCCCTCAACCAGGTGATCCAGGCTAGCATCAACAGCGATGTTGGGATGCCTGTTTGTGTCCTTGACATGACGTGACAAGATGGCACTTGCTTCGTGGCTTTCCTTCCCGAAACACATTATCCCAGTCGGATCATGAGAAAAACACCAGACAAATTCCAATTGAGAACATTCTACAAAACATCTGACCTGTACTTTTCAAAGCTGTCAAGGTCCTCAGAAATACTCAAAGCCTGAGAAACTCTCACAGTCAAGAGAAGTCCAAGAAGACATAACCCCTAAATGTGGCATGGGGCCCTAGATGGGATCCTGGAGCAGGAAACAGAAATTACGGGAGAACTGGAGAATATTCAAATAAAGTATGAGCTTTAGTTAATAATGGTATATCGGTGTTGGTTCATTGCTTGTGACAAATAATTGAGATTGGGGTGTACAGGAACCGTCTGTACTCCTTGCCAAAATTCTCTAAATTTAAACTGTTCTAAAATTAAAAGTGTATTTAAGAAAAGGAAAATGAAAATTGTGAAATGATTCAACTGTTCAGAAAGTAATTGAATAGACACACAGGTACCCATTAGCTAGGTTTAACAGATACTAGCATTTTGCCCCATTTGTCTTTCCAAGAACCATTTCCATGCATGTTACATATGTATATTTCCACGAACAAGATATGCTGTTGCTTTTGTGTTAATAGTTACATGAATAGTGCATGCATGCATGGCTAAGTCACTTCAGCCCGACACTTTGTGATTCCATGGACTGTAGCCCTTCAGGTTCCTCTGGCCATGGGGTATCTCCAGGCAAGAACACTGGAGTGGTTGCCATACCCTCCTCCAGGGGATCTTCCCAAACCAGGGGTCAAACCCAGGTCTCCTGCATTTCAGGCAGATTCTTTACCGTCTGAGCCACTGGGGAAGCCCTCGTAAACACTAGCATGTGGTTATTTAACTTTTGCAAATTGCTCCTTCATACAATATTAGTTGTTAAATTTATCTCTGTTGATCATGATTACTTATATCTAGTTCACTCATCTTGACCTCTGTATAGTATCTTATTGTAAAAATAACACACCATTTTTCATCCTTCCCCTGAGGGACAATTAGGGAATTTTTTTTTTTTTTACTGTTGAAAATAATGTTTCTGTGAATACTCTTACATGTGTCTTCCAGTGCATATGTCAAAAGGTTTTAAGATATACTCTGTATGAGTGGCAGTGTTGGGTTGTAGGGTAGGTATAAGAATTCAATTCTGCCAGTCATCCCTGTGAAAAGCTGGTACAGTCCAATCCTTAATTTTGCCAACCAGCTTGCTGAGTATATTTTCCTGCTTATTGGCTGTTTTGGTTTCTTCTGTGAATTGCCTGTTTATAGCTATTGCGTTGTTGTTGTTTTTTTTTTTTTGTACTGAGTTGCTTAAAAATTCCTTACAGAATACATATTTAATTTGTTACAAAGGTAATGCAAGATTCTTGGGTATCTTAATCCAGTGAAGACTGCAGCAGGCACACAGGGTCTCACAAAAGCCAGCTGTCCATCTCTTCAGAATTTTGTGCTCAGTGATCTCACCCTGGTTGCTTAAATTAGCCATAGTGGAATTTCCTTGATTTTCTAATCAAGGAAAATTAGAAAGTTCTAAAAATCAGGGCTCCCACTCCCTACTTTGACATAGCCCACTGTCGGACAAACCAGTACACTGGTTATCCTAACCTCCACCTGAGTCACACTTGCCTCATATATGATTGGTTTGAAAGCAATCCCTGACCTCCTAACTTGACTTTCTGACCTGTTGGAACTCGATTTTGGACCTCTTTCAGGAGCTATTTCATTAGCTATATTATATTATATTATATATATTAGCTATAATATAAAATACATACAATATCCTATTAAACTAATGCCTCTTCAACTTTGAAAGAAAGAAAGTGAAACTGTTAGTCATTCAGTTGTGTCCGACTCTTTGCAACCCCATGGACTGTAGCTTGTCAGGTTCCTCTGTTCACGGAATTCTTCAGGCAAGATTACTGGAGTGGGTAGCCCCATTCCCTTCTCCAAGGTATCTTCCTGATCCAGGGATTGAACCCAGGTCTCCTGCATTGCAGGCCGGCTCTTTACTATCTGAGCCACCAGGGAAGCCCAATACATCTTCAACTTTGAAGCTGTTCACTATTCATTTAAAGCAGAGGGAGGCCCCTTCAGTGGCCATAATACACAATTATCCAAGCCCAGAAGTAGAAGCCAAATATCTAGTGATCCTGGCATTGGAAGGGACCTCAGATGTTACCATGCTGGCCTCTGTTAACCCAGTGCTTCTTTGGACAGTTTGCCCAGTAGGTGTGGATCCAGTCTCTGCCTCCTGATGCTGAGCTCTTTCCCCACAAGGCAGTGTTGCAAGCAGAGCCTGCAAGATAATGGTAGTTATTTGTTTTTGCTGGAAAAGAAGAAACATTCTTAAAAACAACGGATACCTCCTTTCCTTCCCACTGGGTTAGCTCTGCCCATTGGAGTTACCTGGGTCAAGCCTCGGAATCATTTTCCAAGCGTATGAAAACAGATGTCACATGAAACTAAATGTCTGTATGTCTTAATCACCCCTCATGGGATACAGGAAGCAATCCTTTGCCGTTCTTGCCCTGCGCCAGTATGGCGTTCTCTTGTGGATCTGTGGTCCTCCACAGACAGACATAAACACGCGGATTCTCCAGATGTGGTCTGCACACTGTGGAGCAGCAGAGAGCTACATAACTTTAAGGTCTCACTTATTTGCAGCGGGTCCACGAGGCCAGCAACAGAGTTTGGTTCTGTTACGGAGCCTGACACACTGATGCCTCTCAAATTATTTTTTTCACTGAAAAAATGTACGAAGATATTCTATAGAATAAAGCTTCTCCAGAACTTAATATCCAGAAGAGACCATTTTGCAGGAACATTCTCAATGATCAATAAGGGGATTATTCCTTCTGTGCGTCACCTGTGACCACTTGCTCTAGCTGCTTCTGTGGTGATATTTTTGTTCATCTTTCCATATTTGTAGTCTTGGAACATATATGGGAATTTAGAACTGGTCAAAAAAATGTGTTCTGCTCTAAGAAACTCCAATATGTGAAAAACCTAGGTTAATAAAATAGGTTAGGAAACAATTATTCCTTGAGTCTGGCTTCTGTTGCCTGTGCATTGATTTATAGATAACTAATTATTTGACAAAGAAACTAAAGGTAGAAACTATACTATGGGATACCAAGGTACCACTCTCAACTAGAAACCAAAGAAAGAAATCATGGTATTTTTAGAAGCAGTAAGGTCTACTCCAATGCGATCATTTCATGGGGGAGAAAACAGAGCCACAGCGACCGGCAGAGTCACACTGCTTTGCAGAGTGGGGCGGGGCACGCTGCTGACAAAACATCTCAGGGCTGGTGGCTTTAATCAGAGTGAAGAGAAATTTTGATTTAACTCCACTTTTCAGGTACTTCTACGATGCATTTCAAAGATGAAGAAGCATCTTTTGTGCTTTCTGCCAGCCAAGCATCCTTAAGCCTGAAAGTCAAGGAGTCAAGACGGCAGACCCATCTCAGAGATCAAGTGAAACAGGCAGGTGAAGAAATATGGAGCCAGAACAGGGCTCTGGGTACGGCTTGCTTTCCCACAGATGATGGTGGGGAGGTGAACACCCCCACATCCTCAGGCCAGTGCCAGCTTGTGGAAAGCTGGGCAGCGAGAGAAGCCTCCCAGCCTCCACCTTGGATCCATGGTGAGCACAAGGGTGCCTGTCCCTCCTGGCTCAGGCCTGGGTTTTCCAGGAACTCCCCTTACTGATGTTTCACCAGAACGGGATTCTGGAAGTAGTCTCCCAAAGACGTCCCTCTGTCCTTGTCCACATGTTTTCTGAAACCTCCACCTTGCATTTCAAGTATTATGGAGGAATGCAGCACTGACGGCCCCATGAGCTGGCTGTCCCTGAGCATCTAAATCTTCTCAAGGTGAGTGTAAACAGATCTCAGGGAGACTGGGACTCACATTGCTGTGGCTGTGTAGGCACTGGGAACAGCTGGAGATCCCTTATCTCTTTCCTGCCCCTGGGTTGCTTTGTGGAGACCCCTTGGTGGCTTCTTCAGCTCAAGCCCTTTGTAGGGGACCTTGGGCAGATGTATCTCTGAAAGTGTATTTATTTGCAGAGACAGCTGTGGGCACGGAGGTTGGAGATGAGCTCTACTAACTCACACAATAGCAAAAATGGAAAGCATTGTGCTAAGCTTTTTTAGAACAGCTGCAAAATTTCTAAATTACATAATGGACTCTTTAAAACTTAAAATTTAGATATAATTGCACACAACAAAGTGCATCTATCTTAAGTGTACAGTTTGACTTGTTTTTGATGAATGCGTACGCTATCTTGCTTTTGAGGCTCATCTATACTTTTGTATGCATTTGTAGTTCTCTCTTTTTTATTGATACCCAGTATTGCGTTGAATGGATAGATCACAATTTGTTTGCCCTTTTCCCTTTTGAGGTACATTTGGGTCGTTTCTAGTTTTTTGCTATTAGGAGCAAAGCAACTATCAACATTCCCATATAGGTCTCTTTGTGGATGTATTTTCATTTCTTTTGGTTAAATAGCTAGGGATCATGAGTTAGGTATTTATTTAACCTCACAGGAAACTGCCAGACAGTTTACATAATGCACTCAATTAATGAACCTGATTACTTATGAAGTCAATTCTCTGACATTTTTTGTACCATGATTTGTTTTTGTCTTGAATTTCATTGATAGGATATGGGTAGTTATTCTTTGAAATATGTCCTTAAGAATAAGACCTTGATTAACTGTACAATTTTAGTGATTCTTTAATGCTTCTGATTTGTATATACAAACAGCTTGGAATCTGGAAGAATCCTGCTGGACACCTGGGATGATCTTTCACGACTCTCTCCCATAATTTTTTTCTTATTTTCTTTAATATCTTATACATACAGAAATATGTGTAACATATGTGTTGGTTATAAGCATAACTACAAAATGGAAATCTGTAAGTCTACCACCCCATCCGAGGATGAAAGTGTTTCCAGGAATACTGCACGTGCTTAGCCGTTTGCTCCACTTCTCCTGGAAGTAACCAAGATCCTGGGTTTTGAGCTCTTCATGAATCCCCTTGCTAAGACAAAACCAAAGCAAAACAAAAATATTATAGCCTGTATTTAAATATTTTGCTGTAAAATTTGCCTCTTGTTTTCCTTGCTTTTAAGAGCTTTGTCAAGATGGGAGTATGTGTACAGTTTTTCGGAACTTGCATCTCTTTACCTAACGTTGTGTTTCAAAGATCTGCTGGTGTTCCATGTGGCTGTAGTTTATTCATTTACTGTTGAATGACATTCCTTTCTGGGAATATATTACAATACATTGTATTACCTGCCAACTGTCATTTGCAGTGTTTCTAATATTTTTTACTCCATATATATTACACTGAGCGGGGGTGGGGTGGGGGTGGGGGTGGGGGAACCTGGGACATTTAGCCCAGTAATTTGAGATACAACTCCTTTCAAGTAAAAAGTTTTTATAAAGTGAAAATGAGCAACCAGCTTCAGTTCCAAAATAAGGGAAATTTATAGGATACCTGAGGAAAACTGCATAAAACAAAACGTGTGACACATTGGCAGTGTAGTTATAAAGACTCCAATTAATGTTTTACTACGTGGTTTTATTTCCAAGGTTGAAAAAATAAGTTTGACTTTGGTATGTAGAATGTAATAATTGAAGAAAATACAAATCACCTTTTATGTGTAATCAAGGAAGAGCTGAAAGGCAATCTAAATTTTGATTCTCTTTGTCTAAATATTAAGGCATATAATTAAAAATCTAACTTAACTATCTAAAATAATTTAATCTTATTGACATCTTAGTACTTTAGGATAAAACAGCATTTTAAAAAAATCACAGAGGAAAAGTCATTTTCTTAAAAAAAAAAATCCTGCAATCTAAGTAACTGTATGCATTCCTCTTTATTCCATATATCTCTTATGTTCTCAGGGACAAACGAATGAATTTAGTAATACTAAAACTATATTGCGTAGTATTTAAAGATTTTATATTAGCATCACTCCTTTAAAAACTCAACTCTAAACTTTTGTCTTAATTTAGATGTATTGTAAAATCCTGAATACTAAATATAATGAAGATATGATATTGATATCCCTTTACGTTTAATTGCAAAATGGATCTGTAGGCATCAAGACCAACTTCAGGTAGGGTATTGTCTGGATAAATATTTTAAAATAAAATTTAAAAGTATAAGTAGATCAAATTTTAATTCATGTGGCAGTGCCTACTTTAAAAATGATACGTGCTAAGTTTCAATTTCTTTTTAAAGATTCTAATTTCCTTATTTCTTTGTTAATGTCCAGGAATATCTAAAACTGGAACATTTTAAAATTAGGCTGAATTTCAGTTAAACAAAACAATCCCATATGAATGACTTAAGTAAGAAAAGATTTATTTCCTTCTATCTAACTGACTCACTGAATTGAGCTAAAAATTTCCAAGAGGCAAATGATGTAGGGAATAAATATAGGGGGGAAAGGGCTAGGTTTCCATTATAATAGCTTTTGATTTGTTTTCAGCTCTTAATTAAAACAGTTATTTACGAACGATGGGATGCATACTGTAACGTGGAAATCTTTTATAATTAGAGTAAAAAAGGAAACCTACTTTCCTTTAGAACAGATCCGATCTTACCAGACAGCTTGATTATTTATGAGACAAACACTTCTACATCTCGACATCCACAACTCTTATTAGCCGTCTTCTTTTTATTTACTGTTGACATCAATTAGCCTGAGTCATGAAGCCGGACCACATTAAAGGCGACACGTGGTCCAATCACTATGTTTAAAAGTCCACGTATTTCAAACTCCTCTCTCTAGACCTCGCTGGGCTGTTTCCCGCTTTAAGGACCTGGTTTCCGCAGCATTTATTCATTAGATGGCAGTCCAGGGGCAGGCTCTCTTTGGGGAAACCCCTCCTCGGGCACCTTCAAGAAAACCACGGAGGAGACCGGGCGGGCGCTAGTTTCCAGTCCTTTACGGAGCAAAGGAGGGAAGAGAGACGCGCCCGGAAGGACGCGAGCAGGTGCGGGTGGGCTCCCGCAGTGGCCGCTCTGCGAAACGGCGCGGCGTGTCCGCGTGCCGAGAGCCGGGCCAGGAGACTGCGGCCCCAGGCCCCGAGCGCATCCTCCGGGGGACCCCCGGCACGCCCCCTTGGCCTGCGGGGGCCCCCGCAGCCCCGCATCGAGCACGCGCCCTGGCCGCCGCCCGCAGCCGCCCACGTGGTGGGCCCGGCAGAGGAGCGAGTCCGCGAGCCGCTCCCCGGACCCGCCGCGGGTCTCCGGTGCCGGGCCGGCGCAACCCAGCTCGGCCGGCCCCCGGCCCGGGCCCCCAGATTTCCTCTCCCGGAGGGAGGGGACACTCGGCGGGCAGGTCCTCCCCGCGCCCGCCGCGCCCCCTGGCGGCTGCGGCGGGGACGCGCCCAGGGCGCGCGGGGCGGACCGTCTGAGCCCCCCTACGCCCGCTCCGGGCCCCCGCGGGCAGTCTCCCCGGGCTCCGGGGCCCGAGCCGCGCCCTTCGCCCTGGCTGCCCGCGAGTCCCGGGACTGTGGGCTCTCCTGGGGCGACGCCGCGGCCGTCCCGGCCTTGCGCCAAAGTGCCCACTTAGTAGCCTGGTTTGGGGGGGGCGCCTCTCCTTTCTCCCAGGTATGCCCCCCCCGCCACATTCGAGCTTTCCAGCAGGCTGCGAAAAAATGCCGCATGCACGCACTTATTTATTTATTTTGCAACAGCTGCAAGACACAATGAGGCTTTTCAAGAACCGGGGCAACGCGCGCTCCAGCCGCGCTGTTGTTGTTTTCAATGAAC
>SJYX01009032.1:183136-237880 GCA_006410675.1 Oreotragus oreotragus
AGCTGTATATTTGGGATTTTCTGTCTAGCATTACCTCAGTAAGATTTTCAGCAACAAGTGGTGTTGGGTCAGGATGGAATTCCTAGTTACATTTCTGTTCATCAGCCCCTTTCTGGGGAGACTCCTTTATTAAATGTTTCCTTTCTCCCTCCCTGAGTCACTTGAAATTGTTCACATTCACCCGTTTCTGGCTCCACCCTGGTCCCGTCCAGACCTGCAGGGACTCCTGGAGGAGATGCTTGCTTGGCCTCTGGGCCGGGCATTCTGACTCCAGCGCCCTCCCTCTGCTTTGATGGGCTTGCCAGCCCCAGATTATCAGCTTGCGCCTTTTGTGGTGCTGCCCCTTGGTCCACGAATCGAGTCCAAGGCCCTGTCCTGGGCTGTAACCCGCTCTTACCGAGACTCTGCTGTAGGGGTCCCGTGTGAATTCCTAGGACTCAGTGGGCTGTGGCTGCACCGTAAGCAAGCCCATTCCTAGCTCCATGTTTTGCTCCATCTGGAGTGCTCTTCCTCTTTACTCATGTTGCCAGAAAAGGTCAGAAAAATTGGGATTGGAATCTCTTTTTCATTAAAACAAACAAAACTCTAGGTTTCAGATCTGTGCAATAAGGACAAGACTGTAACTGTGTAAAGATGGGACGCTAAGTTAATTCCTGTTCCCCAAATACCTTCCTAGAGTTTGAGTTCATCTGAGATGCCATCTTTTAATTTCTAACACAGATTCCTTCTCTTTCATGGAGTTTTTCTTGATTACCCTCGTTTCTGTAGACCTGACTTCCCACCTGTTCCTTTTGAGGTTGTACCCTCTGCTGTGCCGGTTAGCAGTGATTGGTTTTTCCCTGGGACCCAAGCTGTTGTCATTTCATGAGGGGGTAGAGAGAAGTGCAGGCAGAGGGCTTGGGTTTGAATCTCAGCTCCTCAGTAGCTAAGGCCTCAAGCCAATTGTTTAATCTTCCTGTGCCTCAGTTTTCCTCCTCTGTAAAGTTATCATTCGAATAGAACCTACTCCAGACCTTTATTCTTAAAAGCAAAAAGTGGGCTGATGCATATGTCAGGTACTTAGGCTGGCATATCCTAAGCCCTCCAGCTTTTGTTTGCTACTGCTCTAATGGGCACGGCGTCCTTGAACAGAGTTGTTGTTTGGGTACTGCCAGAAATACAGGATGCCCTTGACGTCCGGCTTCCATTGTCGTTTAAATGTTATGCAGAGCCTGGCCCATAGTAGGTGCTCAATTAATGTTCTGTCCTGAGGCTTTATTTTGCTAAGGTGCTTACTTAACAGGATTGCAGTTTGCTTGTTTAACAGTTTTGTGAGTTTTTTTTTAACCTTTTTTCATTAAACAGTGGCCGGTGCCCACAGTACACGTCCATTTCAGAGGTCTATTATGCTTTCTCTCTCTAAGCATTTGTCCGTTTCGGCTGGTGCCCAAGAAGGGTCCAATGTGCGTGTTGTCCGCCTCACCAATGCGTAGGCGCCATCTAGTGGCCAGAAAGGAAATTCGGCCCCTTTGGTGCCTAAGGATGAAGACGGCCTCTGTCTGGCTTAGGTTCCCGGGAACCCAGTTGCAGGAAAATGTGGGGGCTGCAGGCTTCTGTAGGACCTGTTGGGATATGGTTTTCAATCAAGGTTGCTCTGCTGCATCAGTGAACTAGCTGGAGAGAATTTGGGTCTCCCTAGGTGGTGTGAGCAACTTTTGACAAAGTTGTATCTATCTGGCGCACCCTTTACAGTTTGGGATTTAAGATGTTTTTACAGGACTTTAATAAGTGACAAATTCTCAAATATTCCTTTCGAGGCTAGAGGTTTAAAACATCTATTGATTCCTTTTTAAAAACTTCCCATTGCTCTACTTAAAATATGTGGTAAGACTTTAATTATCGTTCTTATCTGTCACCCCTTGGGCAGGTGCTCACCAGCCAGAAATCCTGACAGAGAATAGTAACACACACTTTCCTTGCTGCTGTTGGGTCTCTCTGTTGTATTTTGTTAGACATTTTTTCTGTGTTTGGTTTGCTGCTCGTTGGGTAGTTTCGGAATCTGCTTTCTCACTTCCTTGGTTGAGGCTACACTAAGTTAGTGGATAGGTGGTTCATTTAGAAAGTGTTAGGCTCATCTCTCTGTGATTGCTTTTGGCTAGCTTTAATTTGGAAGTCATTGGTTTGGCTGTCTGATAGAGGATTGCAACTTGCCATCCTCTGAGACATTTTGAACAACAGCTCTGGCTGTTTCTGAAACAGACTGGACCCACTCAGGTCTCTTTGCCTTGGCAGGTGGGAGCCCCTGTGCCAAGGGGCTCTTGGCAACTTTATTTCCTCCTCTGATACAACTGTATTACCAGCTCATGCCCTGGCAGACTCCTTTCAGAATTAGCTGCAGCTCTTCCTGTCCAGCGGCCTCGACCCCCTGCCGGCTGGATGGCCCCACAGATCTCTTTATACCCCTGTTAGTGTGTCATCCCCAGACTGTTGCACTCTACTGGTCAGGGAGGCGAGCGGCACCTTGGTTATTCTTGAATTCTGAGCTCATGCCTCAGTGCCTAGCACGTAGGAAGACCTCAACGAACAGAAGACTTCTTAAAGGGGCACACTCAGTTCCCCCATGCCCCCTTCACTTTGAAGCAACGTGAACAACACATTTATTTTCATCTTGTCGTGACCACTCTTGGCTGACAAAGGTCCATCTAGTCAAAGCTATTTTTTTCCCAGTAGTCTTATATGGATGTGAGGGTTGGACATTAAGGAAAGCTGAGCGCTGAAGAATTGATGCTTTTGAGCTGTGGTGTTGGAGAAGACTCTTGAGAGTCCCTTGGACTGCAAGGAGATCCAACCAGTCTATCCTAAAGGAAATCAACCTTGAATGTTCACTGGAAGCTGAAACTCCAGTAATTTGGCTACCTGATGCGAAGACCTGACTTGTTGGAAAAGACCCTGATGCCGGGAGAGATTGAAGGCAGGAGGAGAAGGGGACGACAGAGGATGAGATGGTTGGATGGCATCACCGACTCAATGGACATGGGTTTGAGTGAGCTCCGGGAGAGTGAAGGACAGGGAAGCCTGACATGCTGCATCCACAGGTTTGCAAAGAGTTGGACACAACTGAGCGACTGAGCACCAACCTGATCACTCTGCCAGCTACTACAAGGAACCTGGAAGCAATACAGTTATCTTTAACATCATGGTTTAATCAGGCTTTTTGTACACTGGGGTGAGTGAAAACCCTAGAACCCCTGGAAAGGTCACTTGTGAGTCCAGCCCTGTGTTGAGGCTGCCTCATCTCTCAGGCCTTGTTCCAGAAGTTCCCTATAAATGTGGTTCAGTCACTCACTCGTGTCCAACTCTTTGCGACCCAGTGGACTGTAGCCCACCAGGTTCCTCTGTCCATGGGGGTTCCAAGGCAAGAACCCTGGAGTGGGTTGCCATTTTCTTCTCTAGGGGGTCTTCCTGACCCTGGGATAGAACCCCATTCTCCTGCTTCTCCTATGTTGCAGGCGGATTCTTTACTGCTGAGCCATCGGGGAGGCCCTTGGAGGGTTGAACGCATCTCTCTCAGCACCGGCTGTGTCCGGGATGGGCTGCAGGCTGTGTGGAGCCGCCGGTTGGAGGCAGCCTGGGTCCCGCCGTGTGGCGTGCTGGGCTCGGCCTGAAGCCGCGGGGCAGGCGGGGCGTCCATGGGGCTCCCTCTGCCACTCCTGACCCTCACTCTTTCCCCTCCGAACGACTGCGAATGTCCAGGCTGTTCCTCGAGGAGTTTCCCGCCTTCAGATCCAGAGACAGCACGCAGAGAGACGGGGTTCTTCAGAAGGTCTGGCTGGACTGAGCGGGGCTGCCGTTTCTTGCACGGTTTCCTTGACGAGGCCAGTTAACTTTCGCCTTGACTCCTGGCGGGGACGATAGCTCACCTTAAAGACTCCTGTCACTGAAGTGCGCCCTCTCCTCCAGGGCCGTGGACGAGGCCTCTGGCGGCCTCGTTGTGGGGCCACTGAGGTTGGAAGCCTGCATCCTGCATCCCCCAGAAGTTGATGGAATGATAGGTCTCCTGAATGTAATTAACACCTGAGAGATTACCCTTGAAAGCTTCATACCCTTAGGACTCTAGTCTGGTGGGATATTTCTTACAGATAAGTGGAAACATAACCATTTGAACCTGGTGCGTTAATTTCAGGCATAGCTTGTTTAAGAGTGTCTTGAAAGCGCCACGCAGATGTTGAACAGGGTGGAGGTGAGCTCCATCCGTACAAGCCAGCACGGCGCCTGCCTTTCGTCTGCCCTCCTCACGGAGCTTCTGCCTTTGAAGCCACCCCCCCCACCACCCGCCGCCCTGCCCAAGGCCCCAGCCACAGGCAGCCCCCACAGGCGCAGGCAGACACTAGAGCCTGAGTGTCCCCATCTGTGGTTCACCGTGCCAGGAGGGATAGTCTTGCATCCCAAGTGCCCAGCAGGACCGGCTCATAGGGAGCGTCCAGCAGGTGCCTGTTTTAATCTGTCTCTTCTGTAGGCCCTGGTGGCCCTGCAGCCTCTCCCTGGAGGACTGGCCCCGTTTCCTGCACTTGCTGTGATGTTCTGAGCTCCTGAGACAGGTGGGCAGACGGGGTGGGGGTCGTCAAGCTTCTGAAGAGCTCGGGCGGGTGCTCCAACTTCAATGCTCCTTGAAGGTTTGACTCTCGGGTGCCCTTGGACAGGCTCCGGGGGGTGGGCAGGGCTGCTGGAGTCTGAGGCCGACGGGAGAGCCGGGGGAGGGCTCAGCCCTGTGAGCGTCAGGGTGTTCCTAGGGGGCACGTGGGGGGCCGCTCGGATCGGTGCTGGTGACCCTGTGAAGGCACGGTGAGGGGGGCCCTGGGGGCCGGGTCACACCCCGACCCATCAGAAGGGCTCCCCGGGAGCAACACCCGGGGCATCGGAGGTGCCAGGGAAGGAGAGGGTCAGGCTGAACCTGGGGGGCCACACACACTCCTCTTCTCTGGAAACAAAAGGGAAAGCTTTTCCGGTGCGCTTGCGTGTGCATCGCCGGGCGCTGCTCTCCTGCTTTCCAAGGACCCAGCCCGGCCGCAACCCCAGGTCCCCTCCGAGCCACGTGCTGGGCCCTGGCCGTGGCCTGAGGTTGGAGGCTGGCCGCCCGGAGCAGGAAGGGCTCATTTGTTGGAAACAGGAGGCCAGTTAGGTGGCCAGCTCCCGGCTTTGCTACTGGTGCTTTTTAACTTGAACGCGTATTGATGATGTTTTGAACTCGACCGGCACATTGTTATTCCCCTGAGAAGCAGTCACTGGTCCTTCACAGGGGTCAGGGTGAGGGGGGGTGGTTAGTGCTGGAAGATTCCTGCTGCCCTTCCTGCAACTGTTGCCACTGGACAAATAGCCTTAGAAACAAACACGCCAGTTCTGGAGGTCGCCTGGAGGCCTGGGGCGACTTTCCTGCATTCAGCGTGGTGACTTCCAAATTTTAAATCCCTTTTGCCTGTGGGAGCGAGCAGACCTAAGGGGCGCCGTGTCCGCCTGCTGCGGCCGGAAACTGCGCCTTCTGGGTCCAGAACGCCCTTCTCCCCGGTGGTCTTTGATGCTCCAGGTTCTATACGGCTCGGGCTCTGTCTCAAATGAGACGTCTACTGATGGGCTGTGCCTGGACACCTTGTTTTCCTTCTGTACCCCCAGTTTTCTCATCTGCAAGATGGGAGCTGGTTAATGGCACCCATTCCGAGGACAAGTCCAAGTATTTCCTGGGCAGATGAACATACATTCCTTGGAATGGCGTGCCTGTCATCTGCACTAGGGGTCAGTCGTATTATCGTTATTAAGGATGGAAGAAACAGATGTTAAAAGTCATCTACTTCTTTAAAAAGTGATCAGTGCCCTCCTGGTGCATATGGGTTCTGACGTTCAACTTTTAGCATCATTCGCCTTCTCTGACCTTCACATCAAGACTCTAGCAGCTTCAGCTGACTTAGAGGAGTTTCGTGGGCACTGGCTCCAGCCTTTCGTCTCTGGGGATAGAAGGCACCTCCGTCTGTTGTGTTCGTCTCTCTTCCTGTCATCCCTGTTGCCTCCGGGGAAGGACGCGAAACATGCTCCTCCAGGAGAGGCAGTTATCGAGCCCCAAGATAGCGCAGGCGTCGGGGCCCACCGGACAGTGAGTCACTCCGCAGTGGCATGGAGCGTGTACAGCCCTGCTCTCTGCCTTCCTCGAGAGTGGCTCGGGGGCCAGGTGGCCTTCTGGGGAGGAAGGTCTGCATGAGGAGTGAGGGGGACATCATAGCCCCGCCTGCATTTAGGACACAGATCCAAAACACGTGACTCTACTTATCCAGAAACACTAGTTCAAATATTCAAAATACTGGAAAAAGTGAGAACGTGTGGTGTGGGGTCCCAGCTGCCAGAGGTCTCAGCGAGGGTGGGAGCCAGCCCCAGAAATGGTGAGAGTGAGCGTGTTAGTTGCTCAATCGTGTCCAGCTCTTTGCCACCCCCATGGACGGTAAGCCCGCCAGGCCCTTCTGTCCATGAAATTCTCCAGGCCAGAATACTGGAGTAGGTAGCCATTCCCTTCTCCAGGGGATCTTCCCAAGCCAAGGAGTGAACCCAGGTCTCCCATACTGCAGGCAGACTCCTTGCCATCCGAGCCTCGGGGAAAGGTGGTGCCTCGTTAGTAAGTTCTTTGCCGGAGAGCCGCCTCCAGGAGGGAGAGGAGGAGCTGCCCCTTTTGCTCTGCCCGCTGGGGTGGTACAGGGTTTCTGGTTCCTGGGATGGAGATCGGGCTGAGTCCTGCTTCGGGAGCTTGTTAGCTAGGTTCGGGTGCTCTCATTAAGGGGCTGTTACCTATGGGAGTGTTTCCTAGGGAAGTGTGTTTTGCATCCAGGCCCCTTATTCAACCAACTTGAAACAATTCACAGTAAGAGCGCTTTTCTTAGCGGGAGAGGAGTTATTTCTTTTGGTTTACAGGTTATTCCTTGAGGTCAGTAAGCGCGAGACAAGATGGGCCACTTACTAGTCATGAAGGAAATGCAAGGAAAACCACAGTGAGACACCAGTTCACGTCTGCGAGGACGGTGATTATCCAAACATTGAAAAGAACAGGTGTTGGCAGGGGTGTGAAGACGGTACAGCCGTTCTGCGTTGCTGGTGGGAAAGTAAATGGGGCAGCTGCTGTGGAAAGCAGCGTGGGGGCGTCCCTGGAAAAATTAAACATGGAACTGCAGTCTGATCAGCAGTCCTACATTAGCATATGCCCGAAGGCCGTGATCGCAGGGACTCGGAGATATTTGCACACCCATGTTCCTGGCAGGAAATAATTGTTTGCGGTAGCTGAAAGCTGGAAGTGTCCGTTGGTTAAAGGAAAGGTGGCCCGTATAAGCAAACAAGTATTATGCAGCCTTAGAAAAGGTAGGAGGTTCTGACACACGCTACAGGAAGGATGAGCCTAGAGGACGTTATGTTATGTGAAAAAAGCCAGGCACAAGTCAGCGAATACCATATAATTCCACGTGGATGAGGAGCCTGCAGTTGCCACATTTACAGTGACAGAAAGCAGCAGGCTGGGAGGATGGGGAATTAGCGTCTGATAGGTTTGAAAGTTTGGTCGTGCAAGGTGGAAGGAGTTCCGAGGACGGATGGTGGCGGTGTCTGTGCAACAGTGTGAATGTACTTCATGCTGCTGTGGCTCAAGGGGGCTTCCTTGGTGGCCCGGTGGTGACGAATCTGCCTGCAGTGCAGGAGACCCGAGTTCGATCCCTGTGTCAGGAAGATCCCCTGGAGAAGGAAATGGTAACCCACTCCAGTGTTCTTGCCTGGGAAATCCCCTGGACCAGGAGTCCATGGGGGTCGCAAAAGAACTGGACACGATTTAGTGACTAAGCAGCAAGACGTCGTGTTTATTTTTACTGCAGTTTCAAAAAGTCTGGTTTCTTGAGTATGTGCCGTGCGGGAGAGCAGGCACGGAAAAGCCAGCCCCCGCCCATGGTGGCCGTGGTGGCGGAGGCAAGCGAGGGCTGTCACAGGTGCCCCGGGAGCTCAGGGGCTGTGTGAGGTCAGGAGAGGCGTCCCCAAGAAGTGTGGCTTTGCGCTGAGCCACCAGGGGTGGGTCTGTTTGCCATCATGAGAGAGCATCTCCGGTGGCGCTTTCCTTCCAGGGAAGGCAAGTCAGGAGTCAGACTCCCGTGCCATCTAGCCACAAATGAAATTTATTACTAATCAGCCATGTGACGTGTAATTGCTTTTTCATTTTCTTATTTTTCCAGAAGAGAGATTTGTTTAGATATCTGGTTCCCTCACTGATTAGACTAGAAGTTTTTCATTTGCCTTGACAGCTCAATTTCTTCCCGCTCGCGGACTCCCCCGCCGCATAGGGAGCCCTGAAGGAAAGGGCTTGACCCCTGCGAGCCCGGGTGGGAGCGTCTCCTCAACGCAGAGGAGGGAGCAGGGGCCCTGGGGTGTGGCCTGAGGGCCAGGGCACGTGCTGCCGGTCCAGGCAGGCCGCCTGCCCCGCACCCACAGCTGCTCTCCGGGCCTGCTTCTGGTCCTAAGTTGTCACCCTCTGGCTTAACTGGGAGTCGGGGCTCAGGCCTGGACCTGCCTTGTTCCACCCAGAGCAGGAGGCCGGCGAGCCCGCCTGGCCGTGAAGGGAGTCCTCTCCGCTCCGCTCAGTTGAGCAGGCTCTCCGTGTGGACCCCGCGGGAGGAATCTTGCTGTGGGCAGCTCCGCCGGGCGTGGAAGTTGACTGGTACTTTCTCTGCGTCTCGGGAGTCAGCCAGAGCGACCACTCTCGTCTTCCAGGCAGGAGGAGGTGCCAAGAGGGTGGGGTACTGCTCCCCAGCCTGGCGATGCGCTCTCACAAAGCTGGGGGGAGCGGCTCAGGTCTGCATCAGCTCAGGCTCTTGTATCAAATCACCGCAGGCTGAAGGTTAAACAGCAGACACTTCGTTCCCACAGCTCTGGAGGCTGGAAGTCCAGGATGAAGGCGCTGGCAGGGGCAGTATCTGATGAATGTGTACTTCCCAGCTTGCAGATGGCCAGCGTCACGTGGCAGTGTCACGTAGGGCCAGAGGGAGGCAGGCGAGCACGCTCCGGTCTTCCAGCCCAGGGGATGCTCCTGCCTCGGTGGGACCCCGCCCCGAGGTGCTGTGACCTCCCTGATACCATCCCGCGGTGGGGGTTAGGGCCTCAGCATATGAGTTTTCGGGGGACACAAGCATGCATTCCATAACGATGGAGAAACATACATTTATATGAAGTTCTTGGTCAGTTTCGAGAGTTGGCTTCGGGTTCGTTTGGAAGAACGAAGGGAAACCCAGCACCTAAACGTGGAGGCTTTTAAGATGGCCCTGAGCGCACTTGGCCTCTGGTGCTTTGGCCAGATGCGCGAAGTGTACAGGTGGTCTTCTGGGCACGCGGTGCTCTTCTTAGAGTGGATGCTGCGTGAGAGGAGCGTGGTGGTCGGGAAATCTCACAGGACCCGCTTCCGCCAGTTTTGGACGAGGGAGTTGCTGCCTTTGAACTCTGCCATGGCTCCTGGTGGGCAGTTGTACTCCTGGACCGCTTCACTTTGAGTTTCTGAAAGCCCAGCTCCTTGGTGAGGACTCGGCTTTCCAATGGGATGGAATGCGGTTCAGAGGCCCTCATCTTAACTGCCCGCCACCCCCAGGGTCTGTTTTGTGAATGTGACTCCGGCAGTAGTGAAGGGCTGGGGACGTGCTGGGGATGGAACCCCCTTTCAGCACGTCCACGAGGCTGGATGACTGGGGAGGTGACTGTTAATTGTTTATAAGCGTGGACTGTTTACAAGTCGTACTTGCTATTTTCAGTCTGACCCTGCTATTATGTTGTTTTGTTTCTGTTCACAGCTGAGTTTTAAGCTGGGTAGGATTTAAGGGTGAGTCATTCCCATGACAGTAAAATCGGTATCGATCAAGCCTTCCCGTTAATCCTGCGAGCAGTTTAGAGACAGATGAGGCGTCTTAAGGCTTCTGCTGGGAGGATCCCGAGCGTGCAGGCCGCGGCCTGAGGTCAGGCTTCCTCAGGACTCAGCTCACCGCTCTCATCTCCCGGTCTGGATCTGGCGCACTGCTTGGAGCCTCCGCTGCCTGAAATCGGGGCGTGTTTCAGTGAAGAGGATATGAGCCCCTGTCAGGGTTGCTTCCCTCCACGCAGAACTCTCCCTGGACCACTGGTCTGAATGTTCAGTGAATGTGGGCCAGGCTTTTGTGGGGAACTTACGATCCCTTTCTCGCCACCCTGAGCTCTGAATTGAAGTCCGATTTGCCACCTCGTTCCTGCTTTGGTCAGAAAGTTGCCCCGAGGGTCGTGTGTGCCTAGCAGCTGTGGATCCTTCTGGATGGAAGGACAGAGAAAGGTTGAGGGTCACGTGTCTGGGCAGACTGACGGGAGCAGGACTGCAGACAGGGCCGAGTAATTTCTGAGGGTTCGGCCCCGGCTCCCACAGGGGCAGCGGCTGAAACGCTCACACCCAGCTTCCTTCTGCCTCCCGGCCACCCTGCGAGGAAGCTGCCTGAGGCCTGGGGGGCACCCTGGCTCCTGGCGGGGCGGTGGGCCCTGTGCACTGCCTTTGGCCTTCTCTCCAATGCCAGGCCCGCCCTGGGCACCGTTGAAAGCAGACAGGGCACTGCCTGGATGTGGGCAGCGGAGCGGAAGGGTCTGGTGAAGCTTGTACTGCAGAGAGGAGGTGAGCAGGTGGCTCAGGGGCTCGAGGGTTAGACAGCATCTGGTTGGGAGAAGTTAAAGAGGGACAGTAGGAGTGTCTGGGTGTTCAGGGACGTGCCAGCAGTAGGGAGGTGTCACGGGAGCAGCCCCTGCCTTGGAAGGGCGTGCCGGTGTGGCTGCAGAGACGCTCCTGGTAGCGGAGCGGGGTCGTGATGAACAGGACCAGCGGGGGCGGGGGCACGGGCAGTGGGAGCCCAGCAGGAGGTCCTGGGGGCTCCTGGAGGAGGTGCTGGGAGGACCAGGGCTTACTCAGCCCGGGGGTGAGCTGGGTGAGGGCTGAAGCATGTGTGGTGTGGCCCAGGGAACAGGCTGGAGGTGGGGGCGGAGGGTGAGGCTGGGGGCAGGTTGGCGCTGGTGTCGGGGGTTCTCGGAGGCCAGGCTGAGGGACGTGATGGAGTCTCATGGGCAAAAACAGTCCATGAAAACCGGTTCTCTTACTTGGGTAAGTTGAACTAATACGCTGGCGGCCCCTGGTCTTTGTGAAGTAATCCAGAGCCTTTTTGGGGAGATGCTGGGAGATGTCCGGCTGGGGAGACGGGAGAGGCTGGTCCCTCCGCTGTCCAACCACCACCATCACACCGCGCCCCGGGCTGATTCGGCTCTGTCTGGCTTGCCGGAGTTACTCATTTCTGGACCAGACAGAGGCCTCTCAGGTTATCACGTCCGATGGGAATAAGCAGAAACGTCCATTCTTTCTTCCTTTCCTTCCCACCCCAGGTTAGCATTGTTTTAAATGCATCATCACATGCAGCTTGCTAGTGGAGGTGGTGTGTCTGACCTCTGTAGAAAGTAACTGGGGATGTTTTCCAAGCCCTGGCAGCTTTCTGGTGCTCGGGCTGTGAGGGCTTTGGAATGGGAAGGCATTCTGGTTGAGTCGTGGAAGGAGGGAGACCTTTGCAGGGAGGATGAGCGTGTGGCCCTTCCCCTCGGATCAGCATAGTAAACGCCTGTGCAGACGTTTGTAGGGTGTCTTTGTGGAGAGCGAGCCCTGCACTGATGCTCAAGCGCCCTTAAATTAACAGGTGAAGGAGCGATGCCCCGCTCAACTCTGACATCTGAAAGTGTTCGTGCAACTCTGTTTCGTGGGCCTTTGAGTTTTACTCAGATTTAGTAGCCTCTGTCAGGTAGCGTCTTCCTTGAAAACCAGTGTGACCATATGCATCAACCATTGGGTGTTCTGAGATGTGAAATATTTAGTCCCAGGTCTGCTGCAGGCTCCACACCGGGTGGGAATGAGGGGGCTGAGGCGTGAGGCCAGCTGTCTGTGCCCACCAGGACCCCGCGCCCGCTTCTCCGGAGCAGCATCATAAACAAAACCCCGTTTGTAGACAGTGAATTCCCACTGAACCTTTAATTATGGGGGCAAGGTATATGTGCTGGTCGGGGCACGGAGCCAGAGGTTAGGGGCTTACTCACTGCTTAATTCTCCCTGGCCTTTCTTGCTCAAATCTTGGTTCTTTTAAGATTCAGAAAATAATGCAGAATGCCTAAGATTTCTGAAATTCCTAGCTCTGGAGACTTGACGACATGAAAGAGCCAGGATTTCAGGCTGGCCATTTCAGCATCAACCATTTCCCACTTCCTGATGCATAGCTTCCAGGATTTGTAATGCCTGGGGACATTTGTTTCCCTCTCTCGTTTAAAAGCAGCCATTGAAAGAAAAAGTAAATAGCGAAATACCCGGCCCAGAAGTTCTACTTCCTGTTGTTGTACTATTGAGCTCTGAAAAATAGCTTTGCAAGTTTAGGCTCTTGTTTGGGCTGTTACAAAGGAATTCTTGAGATCTTTTTGTTTGGACAGGCTGTATGAAGGCGATAAATTGAAAAAACTTCAGTTTAATCAGCCCAGAAGTGCACAGGTGACATTTTAGTTTCCTTCTTAGCTTTATGGTGGGTGTGAATATGTGACTATAACCCAAGGAGTAGTGAGTTTGCTAGTGCACACACATTTGCAACAATGTAGCTGTTTCCCTCATAATGTTTATTTTTGAAAGACTTACTTGGGTACAAATGACACTTTCTGAATAGAAAAGAAGTGGGAGTGTTTATAATTCTTGCAACAAGGGAGAAAGATCCAAAGTAATCAAGAAAATGATGGAATGTCAGACTTCCCCTTTCCCCACCAACCCATTCCATGAAATGAAAGTGTGGAGCCGCAGAAGGGTCTCACGTTCAAATGCTTCCGTGTTACAAATTTTATTCCTCCTGTTTGAAAGTTCTGATCGAATTTGTGATAAGAGTCACAAGATTTTGACAAGTACAACAATCTTTTCAGCTTTAAGGGATGATATCTTGGCCACTGAAGGGGTCCTGATTGTGTAAACTAATTCTGGTCCCAGAATCATTTAATCCATGGTGAATGGACCCCCTACCCACAGGCCCCCAAACGCAGGTGTCTAAAAAGCTGAAGCAGGATATCTAGTGATAACTTGATCTAGGCTTTCATGAAGGTGAACGACAGTTTCTGGGTAGAATTCCTAATGTCCAGCTCCCCTTGTGTGGTTTAGTACCTGTTCTTTGCAGATAATGGGCTGCGTTTGCATCTAGGAGCATGTGAAGGTGCTGCTGTCTGCCTTCTCTGGGGTTATAGTCTATGGCATCTATTTGGAGGGCACGTGGTTTTACACAGTCTGGTTAATTGATATATTGGTGGAACAGCCCCTCTTCTGGGGGACTCTTCCTAAAGATCATAAGCGGGAAAATCTTTCCTCAGCTGCCCAACCGATGGGGGGATAACAGCTCTCTATCTCTAGTCTTTGGGGGGCTGTCTCAACGATTAAAAAATGGGAAAGAGTACACAATCCCCGGGTATGACTTTTAGTTTTTCGTGATTTATTTATTTATTTATTAAGCACAAAGACCTTTGAGTCTTAGTAGCCTTACACATGGGCTTCCCTTTAGCTCAGCTGATAAAGAATCCGCCTGCAATGCAAGAGACCCCGGTTTGATTCCTGGGTTGGGAAGATCCTCTGGAGAATGGATAGGCTGGCTACCCACTCTAGTATTCTTACCTGGAGAATTCCATGGACAGAGGAGCCTGGTGGGCTACAGTCCGTGGGGTTGCAAAGAGTAGGACACGACTGTGCCACTCAGCACAGCACAGCCGTACACATCATCTTTGGAAATACCACCTTTTGAAACAGGTGGTGACTGCTGGATCCTCCCACGCGAGGTGCAAGCTCTGGTGCAGTTAGACAGGCCTGCCTCACCTCTGGCCGATGAAGAAATGTTTCCAGTTTTTGCTCATGGTAGAGAGAGCTCTTGGGAGCAGGGTGTTTGGAATTAGCAGATGGAGCACCAGCTCTTTAGACTTGCTGCTTGTTCTGCTGACTAGGTACTGTGCACACACCTGACAAGCAGCCCCTCTGTGTCGGGCTCTGCTAATTGGTTTCTCATTTTGTGTGTTTGAGGCCAGCATGTTCCTCTCTCTGGAAATCTAGCTAGCTCCCCTTTCTCTTCAGGCAGTGAACTTTACAGTGTCATTGCAGTTTTCTCTAGGAACGACTTGCACACACTGGGGAGCCCTGTTTCTGTCGTCTGTGAAGGCCATCCTGGGGGTCAGAGACAAGTTCAGTTGGCAGAATGAGTTGGTGGTGGTCTCTGAACGGTCAGAGTGTTAATGCTGTCTATAGCAAACCTGTGTCTTTGGGGGAAGAGTGGATTTTAGACGTGCTTTAAAATAATGACGGCAGAATGAATCTGATTCTTGTATTGAGACAGGGAGGGAGGGAGGGAGTGAAAGTCGCTCAGTCGTGTCCGACTGTTTGTGACCCCATGGACTATACAGTCCATGGACTTCTCCAGGCAAGAACATTGGAGTGGGTAGCCTTCCCTTCTCCAGGGGATCTTCCCAACCCAGGGGTCGAACCCAGGTGTTGAGATAGAATTTGTTATCAAATCGTAATCGCATGTGTCAAAAGGATAAAACGGTAGTCACAATCACTTTAACCTAAAATTTGGGAAAGAGAAACTGAAGGCTCCATGAAAGCAAGAATTGTGCTCACTGTTGGGTCCATGGTACTTGGCACATGGTGGGTTTTATGAAAAGCTAAGAGATGGATGCCAGAGAGTTCTCAGATCACAGCCCCAGCAAGGCTTCTTGCCTCCTTCCACACACTGCGCTCTCGGTGGAGTCCACTGCCTCCTGTAGACGAGCCTGCGGTCGAGAGGGTTTGGTGGCAGTGAGAATTGATTCAACAATCATGTGTGCGTACGGCAGTACAACCGCTTCACATATTTGACCTGTTTAAAGATAATATGCCACTACGATGAACAATGAACCTTTAATTAGGGGCAAATTTGTCTGCCACCTTATACTACAATTATTACATTTATTGCTTTTTTCAAGTTATAATAGTAATAAATGGTTATAAGGGGAAAATTGGAAACTATCATTAGGAAAAAAGGAAAATAAAAATCATCTGTAGTCAGTGTAGAGGTAACTGTTAATAGCTCGTTGTAATTTCCTGAGGTCTTTTTTTTTATCTCCCTCAACTTACCTGTGTACGTATATATTTAAAAAAATAAAAATGAGTGTTCACTATACACAAATTTTTATCCTCATTTCCCTGCTGCTTAGCATCACGTTGTGAATTTTTGCCTGCTACATTATATTTTTATCATCTGGAATCTGGTCTGTAGTTATTAAAATTGTGTAATTGCTAGATTTAAGCATTTTACAATTTGTGCCATTAAAAATAATATGACAAAATCACGTGTACTATTGTTGTTACTACTCTTGACTCCTAAAAGTTGAAAGAGTGGAATACTGGGAATTTGTTTAAGTGTGTATGCTTTTCATCCTAGATAAATATTGCCAGATTGCTTTCCAGAGAACTGTAGTTTAAACTCCATCAACAGTACCCAGCACCCTGCTCTTTGTCAGTATTGAATGCTAAATTGAGCCTCGCAGTTTTAGTTTTAAAAAAATGTAATCTCACTGCTTGAATTTCCTTTTAAAAAGTTATTGATGAGCTCTTTTTTCCATTTCTCGATGGGCTTTCTATCAGTTCACCCTGACAGATTTGTGTGGGCCTCTGTATCGAGGACGTTTACCCTGTGCAGCTCTTTACCCTGTGTTCTCCGTATTGCTGGTGTCTTTCCTAGTCTGCTGTCTGTCTGTCTGTCTCTTCACTTGTTGACGTATACAGTGTTTCATTTTAATATGGAATACCAGTCTGTTCATTATGGTCTTTCTTTTGCTTGGAAAGTTTGTACCCGTGCCAAAATCAGTTCAATTTTAGCTTATGTTTCACCTTTTTCTTTTTAAAATTTTTATTTCTACTTTATTTTATTTACAGTACTGTATTGGTTTTGGCATACATTGACATGAACCCGTCATGGGTGTACATGAACTCCCAAACATGAATCCCCCCCCCCCCCCCACCTCCCACCCCACATCATCCCTCCGGATCATTCCCGTACACCAGCCCCAAACATCCTGCATCGAACATAGACTGGCGATTCGTTTCTTACATGATAGTATACATATTTCAATGCTGTTCTCCCAAATCATCCCACCCTCTCCCTCAGAGTCCAAAAGTCTGCTCTACACATCTGTGTCTCTTTTGCTGTCTTGCATACAGGGTCCTCATTACCATCTTTCTAAATTCCATATATATATGTTAGTATACTGTATTGGTGTTTCTCTTTCTGGCTTACTTCACTCTGTATAATCACCTTTTTCTTTTAGTTCTTTAAAGCTTTGAGGATTTATTTTGTATTTCAATAAAGCGAGATACCTTGCCTGTTGAATATTCAGTTTTCCCAACATGGTGATGTTTTGTTTTCTCTTCATTGGATTACCGAAAATATGTTCTATGATAGGGTCTGATTAAGAACTATCTTTTCCCGCTGATCTGGGTGCTGTTGGTGGTAAAATCATACTGTCTTATATATGGTAGCTTCATCCTGTATGTTAACATCTTCCAGAAAGACTCTCCACTGAGTTAAATACTTTTGGAGAGAGATTCTACATGAAGTTGTGTGGGTGTGTGTGTGTTGTTCTGTCTTGTTGCAAGTTGTCTTCTCCACCACCCTCCTAAAACAGAAAAAAATCCACTGGGTTTTGGTTTGGATTGTTAATAAATCAGTTTGGAAGAAAGTAACAATTCCAAAATTTGGACTTTTCAATCAAGGACATTTCATGTCTCTCTATTTATTCAACTTTTATTTATCTGTTAAGAAATCATAGGATGGCATAGGGTTTATATTTTTCCTTCTGGGTTATTCCTAGGTAATTAACACTTTTGTTGCTAATATGGGCAGAATCTTTATTTCCCTTTATGTCTTTTAACTGATTATTGTTTATGTGAGAACAGGTATGGAATTTTGTGTATTTATCTTGTATTTACCCAATTCATTGATTGCTCTTATTATAGTTTCTTTTTTTTTCCCCTAGTTGATCCTCCTGATTTTTCTATGCAGAGTGACTGATAACCAATAAGGATAATTTTGTCTTCAGTTTTTTCAGTACTTACCTCTGTTTCAGTTATGTATCATTTCGGAAGATAAATGGCTGCATTGGAGGGCTGCTTTTTTTCACTGATAACCAATAAGGATAATTTTGTCTCCAGTTTTTTCAGTGCTTAACT
Organism: Oreotragus oreotragus; assembly: GCA_006410675.1. Taxonomy (NCBI): domain Eukaryota; kingdom Metazoa; phylum Chordata; class Mammalia; order Artiodactyla; family Bovidae; genus Oreotragus; species Oreotragus oreotragus. The sequence continues at coordinate 200,430 of SJYX01009032.1, forward strand.
CTGTTTCAGCTATGTATCATTTAGGAAGATAAATGGCTGCATTGGAAGGCTGCTTTTTTTCTAGTTTAGGAAGTCTAGAGGAAAGCAGCCTGTGGCCACTGCAGTGTGCTCAGTGGGGGTATGGGGGACCCCAGTCCAGGCTTCTGTTTCTCCATCCATCCATGTGCTTTGGTCCTCATGTCACAAGATGGCTCCTGTGTCTCCAGACATCACATCTGTGTTGCAGGCAGAAACAGGAAGATACAAAGGCAAAGGGCAAAAGGGCAGAATGACTCACCTGCAAGCCTTGCTTAACCAACTGTCCCTTCCTCACATGGCCACCTGAGGCTAGTAGGTGGGAGATAGTTAGTGGGCCTGCTGTGGGGGATGGGCCAACCAAGCAGCATTCATTGGCTACAGGGTCTTACTGCATTGGTTAGCTCATCTGAATAGTATTATATGCTGATTATGGAGAGGTGTGTGTGTGTGCTTAGTTCCTCAGTCATGTCTGACTCTTTGTGACCCCATGGATGGCAGCCTGCCAGGCTCCTCTGTCCATGGGGAGTCTCCAGACAAGAATACTGGAGTGGGTTGCTATACCTTCCTCCAGGGGATCTTCCCATCCGAGGGATCAAACCCAGTTCTCCTGCATTGCAAGTAGATTCTTTACCATCTGAGCCACCAGGGAAGCCCAAGAATACTGGAATGAGTAACCTATCCCTTCTCCAGGGGATCTTCCCAACCCAGGAATCGAGCCAGGGTCTCCTGCATTGCAGGCGAATTCTTTACCAGCTGAGCTAACAGGGAAGCCAGTTATGGAGATATTGTCCTTTTGGGTTATAGTAATGGTAATGGTATTCTTCCATATGTGTGATATCCTTTGGTTTAAGAGAGATTTTCATCATGTTGAAGAGCCGCCCCGTTTTCATGGGTGACTAATTAGGGATGGGTGTTGAATGTCATCAGATGTCATTTCGGTATCCATTTAGACTCAGATGTTGTTGTTATACCCATTGAGGTGATGTGGGAATTGACTACCTGGTAGTAATTCCTCAAATTCCTGAGACAGACTGTTTTTGATTGTGGTGGGTAACTGTTTAGATTCCTAATTTAATTTGGTTTGCTTACATTTCATCAAAATTTTTAAGCGATATAATTTTGTGGTTCTGTTTGTATGCTCTCTTCTCCCAGTTTTGCTATCAGCTTTATGCTAGCTTTGTAAAATGAATTACCAGTGATTTTTCTTTTTACCGTTTCTGCAACAGTTGATATAGTGGCAATATAGTGGAGGCGGATATTTTTAAAATGGATTGTTCTGTAACAACTTAAAAAAAATTCTTCCATGGCTATTGGTTTGTCCAGGTATTTTTTTTAAAATTAATTTTGGTAAGTTAAATATTTCCAACAAATTAGTCTCATCCCATTTAAAAATTAGTTGTCTGTAGAATTTTCTTTGTGGTGTTCTTTCCTTGGTATCTGTTTTCCACTCTTTCTGTTTTTAGGTACTTTTTAAAATTTCTGATTAGACCTGCTGGAGCTCTGTTTTGTGGCTCCCTCCCTCCCGCAAAGAACCAGAATTAATTACTTCCGTTTTTAAGCTTCCTTGATCTTTTGCTTGTGTTAGGATCTAGTCTCTTCAGGACCGCTCGGGNAATTTTTATTTTTACTTTATTTTACTTTACAGTACTGTATTGGTTTTGGCATACATTGACATGAACCCGTCATGGGTGTACATGAACTCCCAAACATGAATCCCCCCCCCCCCCCCACCTCCCACCCCACATCATCCCTCCGGATCATTCCCGTACACCAGCCCCAAACATCCTGCATCGAACATAGACTGGCGATTCGTTTCTTACATGATAGTATACATATTTCAATGCTGTTCTCCCAAATCATCCCACCCTCTCCCTCAGAGTCCAAAAGTCTGCTCTACACATCTGTGTCTCTTTTGCTGTCTTGCATACAGGGTCCTCATTACCATCTTTCTAAATTCCATATATATATGTTAGTATACTGTATTGGTGTTTCTCTTTCTGGCTTACTTCACTCTGTATAATCACCTTTTTCTTTTAGTTCTTTAAAGCTTTGAGGATTTATTTTGTATTTCAATAAAGCGAGATACCTTGCCTGTTGAATATTCAGTTTTCCCAACATGGTGATGTTTTGTTTTCTCTTCATTGGATTACCGAAAATATGTTCTATGATAGGGTCTGATTAAGAACTATCTTTTCCCGCTGATCTGGGTGCTGTTGGTGGTAAAATCATACTGTCTTATATATGGTAGCTTCATCCTGTATGTTAACATCTTCCAGAAAGACTCTCCACTGAGTTAAATACTTTTGGAGAGAGATTCTACATGAAGTTGTGTGGGTGTGTGTGTGTTGTTCTGTCTTGTTGCAAGTTGTCTTCTCCACCACCCTCCTAAAACAGAAAAAAATCCATTGGGTTTTGGTTTGGATTGTTAATAAATCAGTTTGGAAGAAAGTAACAATTCCAAAATTTGGACTTTTCAATCAAGGACATTTCATGTCTCTCTATTTATTCAACTTTTATTTATCTGTTAAGAAATCATAGGATGGCATAGGGTTTATATTTTTCCTTCTGGGTTATTCCTAGGTAATTAACACTTTTGTTGCTAATATGGGCAGAATCTTTATTTCCCTTTATGTCTTTTAACTGATTATTGTTTATGTGAGAACAGGTATGGAATTTTGTGTATTTATCTTGTATTTACCCAATTCATTGATTGCTCTTATTATAGTTTCTTTTTTTTTCCCCTAGTTGATCCTCCTGATTTTTCTATGCAGAGTGACTGATAACCAATAAGGATAATTTTGTCTTCAGTTTTTTCAGTACTTACCTCTGTTTCAGTTATGTATCATTTCGGAAGATAAATGGCTGCATTGGAGGGCTGCTTTTTTTCACTGATAACCAATAAGGATAATTTTGTCTCCAGTTTTTTCAGTGCTTAACTCTGTTTCAGCTATGTATCATTTAGGAAGATAAATGGCTGCATTGGAAGGCTGCTTTTTTTCTAGTTTAGGAAGTCTAGAGGAAAGCAGCCTGTGGCCACTGCAGTGTGCTCAGTGGGGGTATGGGGGACCCCAGTCCAGGCTTCTGTTTCTCCATCCATCCATGTGCTTTGGTCCTCATGTCACAAGATGGCTCCTGTGTCTCCAGACATCACATCTGTGTTGCAGGCAGAAACAGGAAGATACAAAGGCAAAGGGCAAAAGGGCAGAATGACTCACCTGCAAGCCTTGCTTAACCAACTGTCCCTTCCTCACATGGCCACCTGAGGCTAGTAGGTGGGAGATAGTTAGTGGGCCTGCTGTGGGGGATGGGCCAACCAAGCAGCATTCATTGGCTACAGGGTCTTACTGCATTGGTTAGCTCATCTGAATAGTATTATATGCTGATTATGGAGAGGTGTGTGTGTGTGCTTAGTTCCTCAGTCATGTCTGACTCTTTGTGACCCCATGGATGGCAGCCTGCCAGGCTCCTCTGTCCATGGGGAGTCTCCAGACAAGAATACTGGAGTGGGTTGCTATACCTTCCTCCAGGGGATCTTCCCATCCGAGGGATCAAACCCAGTTCTCCTGCATTGCAAGTAGATTCTTTACCATCTGAGCCACCAGGGAAGCCCAAGAATACTGGAATGAGTAACCTATCCCTTCTCCAGGGGATCTTCCCAACCCAGGAATCGAGCCAGGGTCTCCTGCATTGCAGGCGAATTCTTTACCAGCTGAGCTAACAGGGAAGCCAGTTATGGAGATATTGTCCTTTTGGGTTATAGTAATGGTAATGGTATTCTTCCATATGTGTGATATCCTTTGGTTTAAGAGAGATTTTCATCATGTTGAAGAGCCGCCCCGTTTTCATGGGTGACTAATTAGGGATGGGTGTTGAATGTCATCAGATGTCATTTCGGTATCCATTTAGACTCAGATGTTGTTGTTATACCCATTGAGGTGATGTGGGAATTGACTACCTGGTAGTAATTCCTCAAATTCCTGAGACAGACTGTTTTTGATTGTGGTGGGTAACTGTTTAGATTCCTAATTTAATTTGGTTTGCTTACATTTCATCAAAATTTTTAAGCGATATAATTTTGTGGTTCTGTTTGTATGCTCTCTTCTCCCAGTTTTGCTATCAGCTTTATGCTAGCTTTGTAAAATGAATTACCAGTGATTTTTCTTTTTACCGTTTCTGCAACAGTTGATATAGTGGCAATATAGTGGAGGCGGATATTTTTAAAATGGATTGTTCTGTAACAACTTAAAAAAAATTCTTCCATGGCTATTGGTTTGTCCAGGTATTTTTTTTAAAATTAATTTTGGTAAGTTAAATATTTCCAACAAATTAGTCTCATCCCATTTAAAAATTAGTTGTCTGTAGAATTTTCTTTGTGGTGTTCTTTCCTTGGTATCTGTTTTCCACTCTTTCTGTTTTTAGGTACTTTTTAAAATTTCTGATTAGACCTGCTGGAGCTCTGTTTTGTGGCTCCCTCCCTCCCGCAAAGAACCAGAATTAATTACTTCCGTTTTTAAGCTTCCTTGATCTTTTGCTTGTGTTAGGATCTAGTCTCTTCAGGACCGCTCGGGAGCTACTTGAGGCCAAGCACCCTGTCTCCTTTCTCTGCACGTAACTTGTTTGACAGTCTGCCTGACGCATGACACACACCTACTTGTTTAATTCTTGCTTTGCATCCACCATCAGCAGTTACTGTTGTTATAAGGGAGATGTCCGCTGATTTTGTAGTCTGTGGAGTGGGTGTGTTGCACTGACCTTGCAGGCTTTATGGAGAGGAAGATGCTGGCATATTTGGATTCATCCCGAGGGATAACCCCTTGATAGACCAAGTTGAGGTAGCGTTGCCATTTGCTGGGTGTTTGGGGAGCTCCGGAGGGCAGCTTGCATATCCTCAGGTCGTAATGGGCTGCAGAGGTGGGACACCATTGCGCTGGGCGATGCTCTGTGATGGTGTGAAGAGCGGCTTGGGTCCTCTCCGGCTCCTGCTCCAACCTCAGGGCCGTGCAAGTCTAGCTCAGTTTCACTTGAAAATTCTGCTCATGTCTCTGGCTTAGACCTGCATCAACCCCAATTCTTGAATTTAGGATGGCTCGGACATCATCTGAATTATTGTCTGTTACATGTAACTGGGAGGAGATTGTCATTATTCAGCATGAGTGGGTACAGGAGGGCAAGTGCTGGGATCTGTCCTGGGTCGTGTGAAACTGACCCAGGGTTTTGAAGGGGGCCTGGCACTGTCCCCTTTGCGGGGGGTGATGGTCCCTGTAGGGTGGAGAGAGACTAGGGAGGGCTTAGCTGCCCTTGAGGGTGTCCCCAGTGCCGGGTTCCTCTGGGGGCAGGATGGTAAGTGAACGGCAGGGTGGACGTGCCAGCAGCCTGCACCCTGGACCCCACAGGGCCCTGCTGTACCGTCTGGCCCCAGAGAGCCTGCCGTCGCCATCTGCTTTGACGTGGTTTTGAGTAACTTGCATCTCCCAAAGGACACCAGGGCTCTTGCATCCACAAACATGGTCTGAGTTGTTTTCCAGGAAGGGCTGGAACATTCTAGGAGAAGTGTTTGCTGAGGGTATTCCTGTTGGGTGAACTGGTGTTCTGGTTAGGGTCCGAGGACGCCAACCTTCACGTTGAAAAAGCATGTCTGTGCTCTTGGATTATTTTTTGTGGGGAAAAGTGTCAAATAAAGAGGAGTCTTTAAAGAGTTGATTCAGAAATGTTAGAGATTTAATTGAAGAACTTGTCTACATTTTTACATTTCCCTTAGGGACGTAGAAACTAACATCTTTCTCTGGGATGCTTTTGAAATTTATGTTCAATGGCTTGTTTGGGGAATCTCAGACTCAATGGCTGGTAATGCTGAACTTCTCTTGCTCTGCATTTTGCTTCAAGTCGGCTGTTGGGCAGCCCTTCCTCCCTAGAGTCGATTAACCTTGTGTGTCAGTGACCTCCTTCCAGCCAGTGTATCCTGCATGCACTCCCTGATACTGGGGTGATTGCTTTAACTTTCTCTCCCTACATGGTTACAGGGGTTCTTTTAAGAGCAAGGGGCAGGTTCTTTGTTTCCCTAGGATCTGGCAAAGTGCCTGGCACATAGTAGGTGGTCATTAAGACAGGTGGAGTTGAGTTGACGTTGCAAGGATTTTAGAGGATTGGACTAGTTTGACTTCAAAGGGAGATAAAGTGCCTTTTCAAGGGTGCACCTCAGCGATTCCTCAAGTGATCTGGATGTTTACTTTAGGATTCAAAAAGTAAAGTGTTCCATTTAGTAAACTAAGTCTTTCACAATCTGATGTTATCCGGTTCTGTTGACTCTTCTCCGGATTTGGGGACCGTTCCCGCTTACAAGGCAGGGAGGGGGCTGGCCGGTCCCCTGGCTCCCGCGGATGTATGCGTGCTTCTGCGGGCCCTGTCCAGCTGGGCTACCGCATGTTTACTGCCATCAGTTTCTAAGGGATGAGGTAATCTTAGCTCAGCTTAGTTTCATATACAATAGTTTTGCTTGTTGAGGAAATTGTTGTCTATTGAAGTTTTTAAGATGTAAGGGATGTTATGAACTGCAATCAAGTGGGTATCCTCTTATGTAAGTGCATCTGACAAGCCAATTTCACAAGCACATCTCATCAGTCACAGTTGGATGGCAAGGTTTATTGTTTAAAGTTTTCTGTTGTGTGTGTGTGTGTGTGTGTGTGTGAGTTGAGTATGGAAGGGAAGCCTCTATATAGAAACCAAATGCTTTCAGAGGCGAAGAAATGGCACGAAGGCATGGATGTTTAGACATCTGGACATAATTTCTCATTTCTCCTGCTCTCATTCTTGGTCTCTGGGACACTGAGACAGCTGTTAATTGAACTCCTTGTTCAAAATCCCGAGCAGTAATGAGATGCGAGTGTTGTGACCACCTGGTGGGTGTGGATCCCAGAATAGCTGTGCAGGCTGAGGAGGCCACTTGGAGCAGCATCTTTACCAGCTCGGCCTCTGAGCTGAGCCAAGTGCTTTTGTTCATTTGCAAACAGTGCTGCCCAGCCCTTAGCCAGTTGTTAAATCACTTTGGATGTGTTGACAGCCTCCAAAAAGTCACAACTTGAAAAAAAGTTCAAGCTTGAAAAAAAGGTAAGGAAATGATCTCCTAGGGAGACAAGTTCTGCCTAAAAAATGAAAGCTTTAAAGACACAAATTCTATGTTATAAACAACTTGTAATTTTGATCTTTTTCAGTTGTAGCTCCAGCAGCCTCTACGATAGATCTAAATACGTTTATCACAGCTGGAAAAATGTTTTATTGTCATCTTTGTTTATCATAATATGCCACCTACTCTGGTTGTGTCTTACTGTAGCTCTGTTCCTTTGTTTTATGTTTTTTCATAGAAGGGGGCAGATGAATGTAAACTACACCTAGAAATTGAAACAGGGAAGGAAAAAAAAAAAAAAACCACGATGTATTCAGCCAGCGCTCTTTCCAGGTTCTAGACGTCAGCTGGCAGCCTCCAAGCTGTGGTTTATTGAATAATACTTAATACTTAGCACAGCCCTGAGTGAAGATCTTTTTATGGCCTTTTCTGAATGTTTTACAAACATAACTAGAGCTGATCCAGATGAGAGCAGGGAGCTTTTTTATTTTCTGTTTTAGAAGGAGCAATAGTCATTGGGATGCTACCATTTAGTGAAAAGGAGGGGAATTGTACTTGGAGGAACTCCTCCCTCTGCTGAGAGCATGCGTGGGGCTTGGCCTCACTAAATCTGGGCTTGCATTCCACCCAGTGTTAATACTTAGTGACTGATTTGCAGCAAATTAATGTAGCCCGCCTGAGCTTCTAGATGTTTGGGATACCCTGTTGAAAGATGGTCCCACAGTATGCATTCCACATATACGTTTTTTCTTCCTTTTCTTATCCTCCAAACTTGAAATCTTTCCTGTATGATTTTTCAGAGCTTTGATTTTTGCCCTGCCACTCTGCAGATAATTGGGTGCCATTTGTTAACATAATTTGAAAATTGCAAATTCATTTTAATAATATCTTAGGCCAAGTATAATGAGGAAAGTCAGTTTTATGGCCCCAAATCATATTACAAAGCTAAATGGAAACCAGTTTTAGATAATTCTAATTTATCCGTTTCTTGGCCCTTCCACCCGACGTATACCGGCTGATCTAGGCATACACTGACTTAACCCTGACAGTTTGGGTAGGAGGACAGAGGAGAGATTGCGTGAACCACAGTTGGCGGCTGATTTTGTGTTTGTCATTCATTGCCTGGTACTTGCTGAGACCCACTACTCCTTAGACCTTGGTTGGGTGGACCTTTGTGAAAGAGAATAAATACAGTCTCTGCCACCCAGGGGCTCATAGTCCAGCAGCAAGTGAGCCTCTAAACCTGCAGGCAGATGGATGCTGCCAGGGTCCCATGGCCAAGCAGAGAGGGAAGGGTCAAGTTGGCACCAAGGTGAGTGTTGAAGACTGGTGTGGAGAAAATGAGTGTTTTGCCTGAAGGAGCTCCTGGGAAGCCTGTGTACCTGGTGTCCTGGAGTTTGGGAACCTGAGGTGGCTCCAGGTACTGTCCGACAAGGGGAGTCCGGGAGCTGAGGCTGGCGGCGTTGGCACAGTCAGATCATAAGGGCTCCAGGGAGGTTAGGTTTTGTCTGGGAGGCCCAGGGAGGCTTTGAAGGACTTGAAATGGAAGAAAGGCGTTAGATTTGCATTTTCGGAGCGCCGCTGTGGTAGCAGGTAGCGGGTATGTCGTGGTCGGTTAGGCCCAGGACCCAGCCCCCAGCCAGGTGCTGTGGGGTTGTCGGGGAGGAGGTGGCTGTGGCCGCCAGGACTTGGCATCCATGCCATTTGGCTCTACGTCTGTCGTCATGTGATGGTTCAGTTCGGACAAAGGAATAGAGCTCTGAAAAGTCACAGCTGCGGAGCTCTGTCTCATTTTGGCTTTGCCCTCTCCGGCTTCGTGGGGAAGGCTGCAGCCGCTCACCTCTCAGCTGGAGACAAAGCGCCTATGACCCCCTCCCTGGTTCGGGGGGACTTGAGCAGATGAGGACACGTGGCAGGGTAGCTCTCTGGAGGTGTGGGCTTGAGGAGCCTCGCAGGCGCTGCGCGTCTGGTTTCCGGAAAGCGGTGGGCGCTGCTGGAGAGGGCCCTGGGCCCTGCTGGCCGAGGGCTCAGCATGCCTTGTTGGCGTTAAGGGGAGGACAAGGTGGCTGTGGCCTGGGCCGCCAGCGTGTTCTCTGTTGACCTGAGCGTGGATTCTTGCTTCGTGAGCAGAATGCAGGGTTTAGCCCTGGCCCGGGTGCCTGCAGGGCAGTTGTGCAGAGCCCTCATTCAGGCTTCCTACACAGACTGATACTGGGGGTGTGTTACAACGCTCCTATTCCATGCATGTACCATTGTGCAGAATTGGCACATATGGGAATGACATTATAATGCTTTTTTTGGTGGGAGGGCAAGGCTTACCTCTGCTGGGCGAGCTGCTTGTTCTCTGGAAACATCTCTTCTTGGCGTCATGAGATGAAGGCTTCTTTTCTGCCCTGCTACCAGCTAGTGGGGGGATTTTGAGAAAGCCACCTGATTCCCTGCACCTCAGTTGATTCCTCTGTGAAGTGGTGTTATATTCAATAGATGCTTAAGACCCAAGAGTACTTGGTTAGTGATCTGTGTCTCAGGAGACCCAAAGATGAGGTTCAGGGCTCTTGAAATTGCATGCAGAGTCTTTATGAGTATAGGTTTTTGGAGAAAAGACCCTGGTTTATATCAGGGAGGGAACCCAATCCTCAAAAAGAAACCACGATTCACCTCCGAAGCTCCCTTGAAGCCCCCGTGTTCCACGCATCAGCATCTGCATTTGGAAAGTTCCCCCCTGGCCTGGTGTTCCTGCCTCCTGCCTACCTCTGTGAGGTGGGTAGTGACTTTGGCTTGCCCAGTTGTCAATGTCAAGTAAACAGAAGCTCAGCCAGTGTTAGCAAAATTAAATCACTCCGGGGGAAAAAAAAAAAAAATCAATGTTAGTGAAATTAAGTCACTTGATTTTAAAAGCAACTTGGAATAGCAATTTTTCATATTTATTGTGCTGTTTCCTCCCTCTAGATGTCTTACGGTTCTCTCTGTTTGCTTTTGATGTCCTTTCAAGGAGCAGCAGCTTTGGGCAGTTGCAGTAGATTTTCAGATACTCCAGTTGGGGACCCTGGGGTTTGTCCTAGGTTGATTAATCAGAAAGAATTAATCCAAAATATTCAAATGTATTTACTGCAGGAGGAGACCTTACATAGTTTAAAGATGATTCAGAAGGCAGATTCGGATCTTGCCATCCTTTCCTGTTGTATGGGTGTCAGTTACCACATTCTCCCAGCTCTGCCGGGAAGCTACAGGGAGAGCGGTGTCCACACTCGCAGATCCTGTTGGACAGAGAGTGTTACCAGTGGTCCAGCTAACAGCTGAGGAGGGCTGGGGGGCCACAGCAAGGGTGCTGCTTGACAGCACTCCCCCCAAACTCCCAGGGGCGCCAGGCAGAGGGGTGGGGGTGCGCCCTAAAGGCAGAATCATAAACTGTTTGTCGGCTCCTTTGGGTGTGGTCCAGGGACAAGGAGATGGAAGAACAGGTAAGGAATGAACCGTGAGGATTTGTTGGCATTTTGATGATGATGATTGTTTAAAGATACATGCTTCTGATAAAACACTTGAGCAGAAGGTAAGGAGCAAAAGTGCTGAACTCCTCACTCTTCTCAGAGTCCTCCTCCTTCCAGCTTGTTTTCCAAAGGTAAGCTTCACAGACACCCACTACCTGGAGCAAACATGTCATGTCCTGGGTGTGTCTTTAACATAGAAACTGTGCAGTTTGTAGTTTTTCAAGGTAATCTGTCTCAGATAGCTTCCCGTGGCAGAGAGAGCTACTTTGTTTTTAAAATGGTTTTGCATGCATGCACACACAATATACGAATGTGTGCTCCTTGTAAAAATTAAAACAAGCCAGAGTCACAAAACAGAGGTGGATGCGTTCTTCTCCTCTCCTTCGTGTCTCTGAATCCACCCCTCCTGCCCCTGGAAGTAACCGTTGCTTACCGCTCAGTGAGTCTCTTACAGGCGTTCTCGCCTGTGTGTTTATAGACCAGCTGGCAGGTGAGAAGGGAAGCCGCCACAGAGCAGTATCAATAGTTAAAATTAACAGCGGGAACGTCCCTGGTGGTCCAGTGGTTAAGAATCCACTTTCCAACGCAGGGGATGTAGGTTCGATCCCCGGTCGGGCAGCTGGGATCCCAGCTGAGCCCTTGTCCCACAACTAGAAAGTCTGTGCACCCCAAGGAAAGGTCCTGCATGATGCAACCAAGACCCAGCATAGTCAAAAAAGTAAAACAACAGAAAATGTAAATAGGGCCCCTCTTGTCACGAGTGTCTTCCTCCCTCTGTGTCACGGTCTCTTTTTAAAGAGAACTTCTTCTGTTAGAGCAGTTTTAGGTTCCCCAGAAGTTGCCCTGACCCTACAGAGTCCCTGTGTACCCTGTTACTATTCCGTGTTGCCATGGTGCGTGCCGCAACTAAGGAATCAGCTTTTCCACATCACTGTTCATTCATGAAAACTCAGCGCTTTTCTCCAGATTTTGCCGTTTCTGCCCTGGGTTTCTTTTCTGTCCCGGGACCCCAGGCAGGACCCTGCATTCATTCATTTAGCTGTGTGTCTGTCACCTCCTCTGGCGTGTGGCGATTTCTCAGACATCGCTTGTTCTTGATGGCTGTGACAGTTTTGAGGAACACTGGTCAGGTTTTACACAGTGTGTTCCTCAGTTGGGTTTTGTCTGATGGTTTTCCTGTGAGCAGACTGGGGAGGGGGAGACCCCAGAGGTGAGGTCGCAATGTAGTCAAGGAACGCAGTGTCAACATGACCTGCCTTTGGCGATGTTAACCTTGACCTCCTTGGCTGAGGTGGTGTTTATTGGACCTTTCTATTGTGAAAGGACTTTAAAAAATCAGCAACATGCTGATACTCTCTGTTCTTTGTAATCCCTCTCACTGATCACTGTAAGGAGACCTTGCAGTTTCTTATTTTTTAGGGCGTCCCAGGTGGCGCTAGTTGTAAAGAACCTGCCTGCCACTGCAGGAGACATAAGAGATGCGGGTTCAATCCTTGGGTCACGAACATCCCCTGGAGGAGGAAGTGGCACCCCACCCCAGTATTCTTGCCTGGAGAGTCCCATGGACAGAGGAGCCTGGAGGGCTGCGGTCCATTGGGTCGCAGAGAATTTGACGCGACCGAAGCTGCTTAGCATGCGTGCATGATTTTTTTTGGCTGCAGCTCCAGATCTCAGTTCCCTGACCAGGGATCCAGACCGTTCCCCTGCAGTGACTGTGCAGAGTCTTAACCACGGGCCACCGGGGAACGCCAGCGGTTTCTTTAAAAGGTGGACATTTGGGTTGTTTCCTGGTTTCTGATTTGTAACTAAGATTCTGGGGAATGCTTTCACATTTATCTATCTGCCCCACCTTCTGAGAGGGATGGGTCCCCAGAAGAGGAGTTCGCAAGTCAAAGAGCTTTGGGCACTTGAGCATTTAGTCAGATGGTGCGGTTCAAAACAGCCGCACACTTGCGCTCCTACCAAAGGGAGGAGCGTCTCTGCACTCCATCCTCACTCAAGCGTGGTGTTAGGAGACTTTTAATTGTTGCTCTTCTGTTATGGTAAAAATACTTTGGTTCTCATTTGCCTAATTGTGATGCCCTGGAGGTCTTACTGTAGATGGAGGACCACGAATACTGGAGTCTCCAGGAGCATTTGCGTTACCAAGCTCTGCTAGAAATAACAAAGAAGATAGAGATCTCTTCTCCAGGAATCAGAGCATTTCTCTGAAGGCTTTCCCACAGGCCCCGCATTTAGAAGTGGGGAGCACTCAGTACGTGTTCCCCTGAGTTTGTTGCTTTCTATCTGATACCTTGGAGGCAGCTGTTGCCTGCTGATGTGGGGGTTCTGACGGGAGAAGGACGGTCGTCCTGCCCTGAGTGCCTGGGCCCCGGCGAGGAAGGCCTGGAGGCTGCGGCGTGTGAGCAGCGGGGGGACCTTGGGCCCCGGTGTCCAGCCTTTGCTTGTGCTTCTCCTCCCGAGGCACTGCCCCGGAGCGGGAAGGCGGGACGGTGTCCAGCCCTGCTGCCGATCCGTGAGGACCCCCTCTTCTTCCTGCCCCGCCGCCCGGGCTCGCCGCCCCCGCCTCCCGCCGCAGCGCCGTGCCGTACCCGGGAGCCCCGTTAGCCCCGCAGGCAGGCCGTGCTGACCCCACCCGGGAGGGCCGCCCCGCGCATGGGGGACAGGATTTGCCGATGATTGAGACTTGAGGCTTTGGTTTAGGCCCTTTCCTCCTCTGGGGAGCAGCTTCATTTTCATCGCGTGCTCGGAGCTTGGTTCTGTGCAGCCCGTGAACGCGGCTGCAGTCCAGGAAGCTCTGTCTTCAGCCACGGGACGCGGGGAACACGGCTGCAGAGGCCTCCCTGCGGAGGCTCCGTGCGTCCCTGATAGAGGAGCGTCCCTCATTTCCCTTCTGTCCAGGGTGGCATTCTGAGAGGCGCACTGGGCCTTGTCCTGAAGAGAAGACGTGGGGGAAAGTCTGGGCTCTCCCAGAGCACCTGAGGGGAACCGCCCGGCAGCGCCCTCATCTCCTTTCTGGTCTGCATTTGGAAGTGTGTCCGTTATCCGGTACCAGGGAGCTCTTGAAGGAACCGCGTTGCACGAAATTGGCATACCTTTATGTCTCCAGGTTTTCTTTTTTTAATGCATGGTGGCTCTTGCCTGTACCATGCTGCTGACGTTTAAGCAAGTTTACACAGTGCGGACTGGGTCGGAGGGATGCGTGAGGGGCGTCCACCTGCTCCGTGCCAGGCTCTTCAGTCCTCCGCCACAGCCCAGTGGGTGGGCTTGCCTGTCACCCTCCACCAATGAGAAGGAGCCCTGGACAGGCCCCAGGCCCCCAGATGAACCGCTGTGTGGCTTTGGAATATCTGCCGCCTTCTTGGAGTGAGGGGAGGTGGCAGCCTGGCGTTTTGGGACTTCAGCCTGTAGGGCTCCTTCCTCCCCCACCCCCAGCGCCCCTGAGCCCGCCCACCTGGAAGGAGCTACCCCAGCAACCGTGAGCCGACCCACCCGGGAGGTGCTCCCCCAGCGCCCCTGAGCCCACCCACCTGGGAGGTGCTCCCCCAGCACCCCTGAGCCCGCCCACCTGGGAGGTGCTCCCCCAGCGGCCCTGAGCCCGCCCACCTGGGAGGTGCTCCCCTGGCCCCAGTGTCCCTGAGCGCTCCCCCCTGGAAGGCATGGGTAAGAGGAATGGAAATGCTGTGGCTGCATCTGGCCCCTTACACCTCACTAAGTGGTTTGCTTTAGTTTTTAAATGGTCAGATATGTGCTTCATTACTGAGTAGTTAGAAGTGAGGCTAGAAACATTGTGTATCTCTGGAAAGTAAAGTGTTAGTAAGTATGTGTGCTGCTGCTGCTGCTGCTAAGTCGCTTCAGTCGTGTCCGACTCTGTGCGACCCCATAGACGGCAGCCCTCCAGGCTCCCCTGTCCCTGGGATTCTCCAGGCAAGAATACTGGAGTGGGTTGCCATTTCCTTCTCCAATGCATGAAAGTGAAAGTGAAGTTGCTCAGTCGTGTGGACTCTTAGCGACCCTATGAACTGCAGCCTACCAGACTCTTCCGTCCATGGGATTTTCCGGGCAAGCGTACTGGAGTGGGGTGCCATTGCCTTCTCCGAAGTATGTGTGCTAAGTCACTTCCATCATGTCTGAGTCTCTGCGATCCCATGCTTGCCAGGCTCCTCTGTCCATGGAATGCTCCAGGCAAGAATACTGGAGTGGGTTAGCTTTCTCTTCTCAAGGGAATCTTCCCGACCCACGGGCTGAACCTGGGTCTCTTATGTCTCCTGCATTAGGCAGGCAGGTTCATTACCACTAGAGTAACCTAGGAAGTATAACATGAGGCTTATAAGCATGGTATAGATCTTTAAAATCAGGAACATTTGAAGAAAGACATTTTTCTAAACTATTTATTTTGTATTGGGGTATAGCTGACCAAGAGTGTTGTAATAGTTTCAGGTGAATAGCGGAAGGACTCAGCCACTCAGCCATACATACACAGGTATCCATTCTCCCCAAACTTCCTTCCCATCCAAGCTACCTCCTAACGCTGAGCAGAGTTCCGTATGCTGTGTTATACATACAGTAGGTCCTTGTTGGTTACCCATTTTAAACATAGCAGTGTGTACATGTCCTACCAAGCTCCCTAACCAACCCCTTCCCCCAGTCTCCTCCCCCTCCCCCCTGCAGCCATAAGTTTGTTCTTTAGTACTGTGGGTCTCTTTCTGTTTTGTANCAGTAGGTCCTTGTTGGTTACCCATTTTAAACATAGCAGTGTGTACATGTCCTACCAAGCTCCCTAACCAACCCCTTCCCCCAGTCTCCTCCCCCTCCCCCCTGCAGCCATAAGTTTGTTCTTTAGTACTGTGGGTCTCTTTCTGTTTTGTATGTAAGTTCATTTTATCATTTCTTTTTAACTAAGTGGTTTGCTTTAGAAGGCAAGTGTTGCTCAGTTTCTCAGAGTTCTCTGGGTACTTGAGGACTGTATTGTTTTCAGCCTGAACTTGTAAAGGAAAACAGAATGAGCTTCTCAACTACTGTGAAAGAACATACAAATTTTTTTCGTTGGGTGATAACTCTTTCAACATTAGGGCATCTTGGTGTGATCTGAATTTCAGCACCAAATAAAGAGTGTGTGTACCAAGTTCCAGAGGGCCGGGCCGGCTTCTCTGTGACTTGCAGAGGAAAGTTTGACTTGCTTATAAAGAGCAACTGATAGGTGGAAGGAAAGCTATTGAGAATTGAGATAAAGGTGGGCATGTGCTTCCATGGGAACTCGGGGTGAAGAGCAGCAGTCGTCTGATGCAGTTGAAACCCTGCGTTCCAAATCTGTGAGCCCCACTTCTCTCCTCCAGGGAGAACTTGGCCTGGTGTTGGACAGAGTGTATTTTCTGTCTTTATTTTTTCTCTGTGGCTTGTGAACAAAAACAAGAATTTGACGATCTGCAGCGAAATTAACTTGTGGCGACAGCGTATGCTTTTCCTCAGAGTATGAGGTCGGAAACAGTAGCGGTTTCCCCCCTCGGCAGGATTTCATGCCTTTCCACGTGGGTTGAGGTATCTATGAGGCTCTTACAGGAGGGGTCCGGGCTTCGGGCTGACGGAGGTCTCTACTTCCCAGCCCGGGCAGGTGGCTCTCCAGGTGTACCAGTTGTGGAAGGACCCCTCTTTCGGCGACAGGCCCTGGGCAGTCGCATCCTTGCCAGCCTTGGACTGTCTCTCAAAAGGAGTTTTCTGCTCAGAATTGTGTGAGGGAATCCGTATTTTAGCCCCATCTCTGGGCCCTAGTGACAGACCTATCCTGGGTGGGTCCTTTGTTGTTGGTCAGTGTTCTCAGGTATGAACAGGACAAAGGTCGCCCCCACAGTTACCAGCAGTGGGTAAAGTAAGCTTACAAAGCCTCTGAAATGTGCCAGTCCACAGAAACCTTCGTCTCCTCTTTAGCCCATTCTGACTCCAGATAAATCCTACTGTGTGTTCTTACACGGAACCTGAAGCCCCTGTGCTGCCCTGGTCCTGGATTCTGCATTTTCCTTCCCGCTCTGCCTTGCACGGAACCAGCCAGCCTCCTCCTGGGACCCTCGTGTGCTTGCTCTCTGCAGCCGTTCCCCGTGGGATAGACTCTTCATGGCCCTGCTCCTCCTGGCTGGCCCTGGGGTGCTCTCCTGTTTCCTCTCTTCTGAAGTGCAGAGGCAGAAACCCCATTTTGGGGACCCCTCCTCTGGCCCCTTACTTTACAAAGTCTCCTTGAGTATAGTCTAAGACGGCCTGGCTTTTTTTTGGCAGTCACAACGCCCCATCATCACATACAGAAATTATATCCAATTAAATCTCCTAAGTCTTTTTCACACCTCCTACATTTGTGCATTTCTTTTTTTGCACCCAAGTGTCCAAATAACATTATTTCCTCTCTATTGCAATTCCAATCTGTTGATCTTTTTAGCTCATGACTCTGTCATCCAATGTATTTGCCATCTCTCCTGGAAACTTGTCATCCTTGATTAGATAAACATTTTATCTGTGCCATCTCTCAAGTAATTGATGGAAATGTGGGAACATACAGACAGAGCCTTGTCGCCTTCCACTAGAGACCTTCTTTGGGCCTTTCTCGAGTCAGCACTTTGAAGGGTAAATTGTGCATTTACCAAGCTCTTCAAATGTAGTTTGTCGTGTTTTACCTTGTTGACAAGGATATGATGAGATTTTTAACAAGGCCCTGTAAATGAAGTCTAGTGTCCCCCCAGTCTACCAATTTAAAAAAATCCTCAGACTAAGAAGGAAAAAAAATCCCCAATTGCCAGGTCATTTTTGTCTTATGATGGTTTATGGTTTATGGCCTGCGGCTTCACTCTGCAGCAGTGTTTCTCTTCTCTTTGGCTGATACTCCCGAGAGCACAGGGAGGGACTGTTACTCTGGCGGCTGGGGTGTCGGGCTGTTATCTCACGCAGAGTGGGATTGAACTGCTTGGGAGAAAGGTGTTTCACTGATCTTTGGGAAGCCAAGGCCTGCAGGTGCCCTGGGTTGGGATGTCCTCTCCTGGCAGGATATGGGGAGTGTCTTCCTGGAGGCTGCTGTCCAGGCACTGATGGCATGGAGAGAGAGATCCTGAATGCAGAGGGCACCTGCCAGGCCTGCCTCAGTGGAGGAGTCAGGCTGCTGGCATGGAGAGAGAGATCCTGAATGCAGAGGGCACCTGCCAGGCATGACCAGGGATGCGACCGGCCTCCAGATGCTCTGATAAGAGCAGCTAACGCAGGGTACACAGTCCGTCTACCACCTGGGACCCAGGAGGACCCAGTGGGAAGGAAGGCGGGTCGAGCCAGAGCCCTGCCTCAGACAGGTGGGGCATTGAGAAATGCGCTGCCAGGCCAGGCATGACTGGGGCGGGGGCGCTGTGCCCAGGACAGCCAGAAGACGTCAGGGCACACACGGGCCTCAGGAAGAGTCCTCCGTGGAAGCGGGCTCTGAGCACACCAGAGGTATAAGTGGTCAGACAGGTGGGCACCTGCACACGTCTCTATATAATGTGGGAAGAAGCTAAAGACCCCAGTTGCACGGCTGCATTTCTGCCAACTAGACTGTGGCCAACTTCATCCGATGTGACTCAAGGGCAGAATTCTCACGCTAGTGCATCAGTTTCCTAACTTTCGACGTTCCCAGGTGGTTTCCTGTAGCCAGATACACCCGCACATCCTCGCAGCCCTTGTCTTAGAAGGGTGGTGAGGTAACCAAGAGTTACCTGGTCTCTGAGGACTGACTCGGTGCCCCTCCCTGTCATCAAAGGCCCCAGTCGAGATAAAAAACTTCAGCAACTCAAGGGACTAACCTTCCACACCACATTGATGAGAAATCGCCTCACAGTGCAGAGGGAACAGGTGTGTGGGTTTTCCGCCCCGAGCATCAGTTTGTCTGGATAACTGGCTGATTGAAAGAGTGCAGGTCACTGAGGGAACTGGAGAACTGTAGAGACTAGGATAATACTCTTGAAATGAGGATGTGAGCTCTTTAACTGCAGTGATACATGTTCTACAAGAGATGGAATGGGGGCCACAGGGCTGATTCTCATTTAGAAGGCCTGCCTGTTCCTGAGTAAAGGAAGCCTGAAATCATAAGAGAGAGGGGAGAGAAGGCAGACAGAACGCTTATTTTGCAGGTCAGGGTGTAGCACATCTGCTTCCCTCTCCTGGGCCCGGCCCTACACCTCCAGCAGGGGCTGGGCCCCGCAGCATCGTCCGCTGGCTACACAGATTCAGGGTTCAGAGGCTGGGGTGCCATCCCACCCACCTGGGTAGTGGGGAGGCCCCCCAGGGCCTGTGGGGGCCTGAGTGGGTAGCTGTAACCAAGAAAGGCTGGTCCCTGTATGCTGCTTTGTCAAAAAGGCAGCCAGCCGTCAGAACTGGAAATAACTAGAAAGGATGGGAGGCTCTCATGAAGGCACTTTTAAAATATAGAGACTTAGAAAGAATATCGGGCTTTCGATATTTTAAGATCAGAAAGGGATTTGGAGTAACCGTCAGAGCAGGCAAAGCTGTTTTTAATGAAGACCCAGGAAAACGGTTGGTGCACCTCCGTGGAAGCAAACCCGGCTTCCTTCTTCAGCAGCCTGTCTGGCTCCAGATGCTTTATGTGATGGGGTTGCTGGGGCTTGTGTGCGTGTCGGTCTCTGAATTAACTCCTGGTGAAGCTTGCATTGCTCTGTTGGCAGGCAGGATGTAAACACCTTACTGGTCTTTGTCATTTCTGTGCCACGTCATAGCGCTCTGGTTACACGTTCAGAGCCTTCAGGACTACATCTCATGTGTGCATCGTTTTTGGGTTTGTTTTTATGCATGGTAGACATGGCTCTTAGGCGGGGGCAGTGGATTTGTTCATTACACGTTGAAAATCTCACTTAATCTTTAATTTCTGTCCCCAGAGTCACGTGTGTAATGCAGTCCCTTACATTCTGAAGATGGCCTTCAGTTATTGAATGCATCAGGTGCCTGGGACCGTAGTCTGTGTAGAATATCTTGGGTCTGTAGTCTGTGTAAGAATATAAACGTACATACACAGTACAAATACGTTCTCATTGATACACAAAGATAAAAGGCTTAACATGAATTGTATCTGTTTACATTTACACAGAAAATTCTATTTTAACAAACTCTGGAGTATCTGTAGTGTTTGTTATCACAACATTGTCTTTTCTCCCTTCCTCTGAGTTTTTGGTTGTTGCCGTCTGCTGACAAGTGGGTAGAAAGAGACTCATGCCCCCACTTCCCGGAGGCTGTGCTGAGATGCTGACTCAGAGAAGGGGCTGCAGATTCAGCCGCCGTGGGTAGGCCGGGGAGCGCTAGGGACGCTCCACCTCTGCCCCTTTTTCTTCGTCTCTGCTGTGCTTTCTGCACAAGTCTGTGGGCTTCCTGTGGGGATTTTCTGGTAAAAGTCACACTGAGAACCACAGGTTCACGGGCGTGTCGTCCATCACGTAGCGAGTATAGTCGGGGGGAGGGTACTGACAGGTGAGGGTCTTAAAGGATCATTTTCTGGGGCGCTAGCTCTCACAGGGCACCCTGGCCAGCAGGCACTTCCTGGAAATGCCGGTTCTCAGGCCCCTGCACCGTCTTCTTTTCCCAAGCCCTCCAGGCAGCTTGGGTGCGCACTCAGGGTCTTGAATTCTGTCCTCCAGCCTGCAAAATGCAGCTGACCCACTGAGCGCTTGTCCTGGTCTGCTTTCCAGCAACTGGTCTGCTGTTCCCCTTGTTCTCGTCCCTGGCTCCCGGGCAGGGCCCCTGGGGTTCCCCTGAACTGCTGCCAGCCACCTCCAGGTGTGCGCCTCCCCTGCCCTCCCCCCTTTCTCAGCAAGACCCTGCTCACCTTTCAGATCATCCTCAGTGATCCCTTCCCCTGCGAAGGCTTCCTGAACTCCCAGAGGTGGGATGCCTGGCTCCCTTCTTTGCGATCCCTGAGCCCTGTTCATTGACTGTTAAAACTTTTATCTTGTTTAATTTGCCCTTGGCCCGAGAGGTTTGTATCTCCTTATACAAAGCTCAGTGACAGACACGAGTCCCCTTCTGACCTCTTGACTCAGCGTGGCTTTTGCAGAGTGATAGGGTCCGGAGGGAATTTTGGTAGTACTAAGTGACTGGTTCTGAAGAGTTCATTTTTTTAGGGAAGTAGAGAACCCTTACCCTGGGCCACAGGCTAAGGGAAGTAGAGAACCCTTACCCTGGGCCACAGGTTTGGTTTGTAGGATTTTCCCATCAGAACCAGAGATGACAACTGGCGTTCTTATGAGCAGGTTTTTCTTTTTCATTATTTGCCTCTAGACCTGCAGGAAAGTGATGCTAATTATGCTTCCCGATGTCTTTTATTTCCAAGTACAGCCAAGGCTGTCCCATATTTTTAAAGAAGAGGTGATCAAAGTGGAGAACATTTTAATTAGGTAACTACCTTGGCTGTTCTTTAATGAAGCTGGTGTTAGAAGGCTAATCCACGGTTTTGTTCATTTCTCCCCATTGCGGTATATTAGTTGTTTAGATTGGGGCAACACAATACATGAATGTGTTTTAATTAATGTTTAATTTATGTAGTAATATTGCCTCAAGCTTCCTATTATGATAGGAACACAGAGGTCCTCATCTGATCCTTTGGTAGGTATGAGCCGCCCATTTTGCAGCTGTGGAAGATGAGGCTTAGAGATGGGAGCAGTATGACCTGTTGGGGTCAGGAGCCAGGCTATATATATATATAGGCTATATACATATATATATATATAGGTGTGTGCCTCCTATATATATAGCCTATATATGTATATATATATATGTATATACATAGCACACTCCAGGGCTCAGACCTGAGTCACCCGTTTTCTTTTTCTAGGACCCAGGATTGTGTTTAATGCAGAGCATGCAATAGCATTGGAATTGAGTTTCTTGTGTAACTTTTCCAAATGTTAATACCTAGATACACAGCTTTTGGGGGTTTTCTCAGCCAAATGCTTTTCATTAGCCCTTCTTATATGAGCAGTTTTCAGGGATTTGTTTTCCAAAGATGTATAGTTTGTTTATGCCATTTACTCAAGTCCCTAGAGCAGAAATACTGCCTTTTGATGTTTTCATGAGGAATTTGTGGGGAGTAGCATTTCTGTTGGTGGAAAGGCTGTTTAAAATGGTGTCTTAGGGGAAGTGAGCCCTGCCCTGCCCCTCGCCAGCCTGGCTGCCTGCGCTCCGGCCCCTTCCCTGCGGCGCGGCCCCCGCTGGCGCTTTAGTCCCCCCCTTGCCCGCACCTGGGCTCCCTGTCCCCTCGGTTCCCCGTCCGTTTCACTTCTGCTGCGGCTGTTCACCAGCTTCGGGGCTGCACCCCAGCCCCGGCCCCCACCTTCCAGCTGTGTTCTTTCTCTCTGCTTCCTACTTGCCTCCAACTCCACGAGCTTCGGTGATTCTTCCCAGGCCAGCCTGTGCTCTCGCGTGCCAGCGACTTTCCTAAGGTTTGCGAGCCCTTTGGCGCTCCATTTCTTTGAGAAGGGAAAAGAGGTGTTTTATGATCTCCTAGTCGCCAGTGAGTAGCAGCAAGGCTGTGCCCTCCCTTCCTTTGCAGTGTGGCGCGTTCCCTCCCTCGCGCTTGTGTTATCTTGGGGCACAGACGAGTGTCTTGTATTCGCTTCCCTGTTTGTGGCCTGCGCCCTCTGAGCATGGTGCGGTCACTCGTGGTCCAGCTGGGTTTTCCCCTCTTCAGTTCCTGTCACAGAACATCCCGAAGACCAACAGTGTCACCCATGGAATCCGAACCAGCTGGTGGCTGGGTCCTGCCTTGGACTTGTCTCTTCTTAAAGAAGAAGCGGGTAGTTTTCCTGCCTTTTCCCCTTTCTTCTGTAAATGGCAAAATAATGTCCAGTGCGAGGCAGTGCTTTGATCTGAAGAAGCTGTTGGTCCTGGCTCTGAAGTGCGGCTCTGTGCATGGAGTGGTGTATACTGGTCATGGAAGGGGCCTAGGACGGCATCATGGGATTCCTCCCGTGTCTGTCTGGGGGCCACAGGAAGGTTCTGCAGACTTGGGTTTTGTGTCTTTGTGCTCTCTCCTTGGGTACTGAATTTTCTGGTCTATTCAAAATGATCGCAAACAAATTCATTTTAACACTTGCTAATATCATCAATATATGAATATCAGTATGAATACAGCAATAATAAATTATATCCAAGTACTCCTGCATAAAAACTCCTGTTTTTTAGGAGCAAACTAATATACTTAATTTATAATGGCATGGAAAGACTATGAGTGCTTAGAATGGGCATTGTTGTTGTTAAGTTGCTAAGTTAGGTCCAACTCTTTGTGACCCCATGGGTTGCAGCATGCCAGGCTCCCCTGTCCTTCACTAACAAACTCCTGGAGTTTGCTCAGATTTATGTCCATTGAGTCGGTGGTGCTGTCTAACCATCTCATCCTTTGCTGTGTCTTTGTCCTCCTGCCTTCAATCTTTCCCAGCATCAGGATCTTTTCCATTGAGTTGGCTCTTTGCATCGGGTGGCCAAAGTATTGGAACTTCAGCTTCAGCATCAGTTCTTCCAATGAATATTTAGGGTTGATTTCCTTTAGGATTGACTGGTTTGAGCTCCTTGCTCTCCAAGGGACTCTCAAGAGTCTTCTCCAACACCACAGTTCATAAGCATCAGTTCTTAAGTGCTAAGCCTTAGGACTGATCTAGACATCACCAGATGGTCAATACTGAAATCAGATTGATTATATTCTTTGCAGCCAAAGATGGAAGAGCTCTATACAGTCAGCAGAAACAAGACTGGGGGGTGACTGTGGCTCAGATCATGAACTCCTTATTGCCAAATTCAGACTTAAATTGAAGAAAGTAGGGAAAACCTCTGGACCATTCAGGTATGACCTAAATAAAATCTCTTATGATTATACAGTGGAAGTGACAAATAGATTCGAGGGATTAGATCTCATAGACAGAGTGCCTGAGGAACTATGGACAGAGGTTCGTGACATTATACAGGAGGCAGTGATCAATCCATCCCCAAGAAAAAGAAATACAAAAAGGCAAAATGGTTGAGGAGGCCTTACAGATAGCTGAGAGAAGAAGAGAAGTGAAAGGCAAAGGAGAAAAGGAAAGATATACCCATCTGAAAGCAGAGTTCCAAAGAATAGCAAGGAGAGATAAGAAAGCCTTCCTCAGTGATCAATGCAAAGAAATAGAGGAAAACAGTAGAATGGGAAAGACTAGAGAGCTCTTCAAGAAAATTAGAGATACCAAGGGAACATTTCATGCAAAGATGGGCACAATAAAGGACAGAAATGCTATGGACCTAACAGAAGCAGAAGATACTAAGAAGAGGTGGCAAGAACACACAGAAAACTGTACAAAAAAGGTCTTCATGACCCAGATAACCAGGATAGTGTGATCACGCCCCTAGAGCCAGACAACCTGGAATGCGAAGTCAAGTAGGCTTTAGGAAGCATCACTATGAACAAAGCTAGTGGAGATGATGGATTTCCAGTTGAGCTGTTTCAAATCCTAAAAGATGATGCTGTGAAAGTGCTGCACTCAGTATGCCAGCAAATTTGAAAAACTCAGCAGTGGCCACAAGACTGGAAAAGATCAATTTTTATTTCAATTCCAAAGAAAGGCAATGCCAAAGAATGTTCAAACTACTGCACAATTGCACTCATTTCACACACTAGCAAAGTAATGCTCAAAATTCTCCAAGCCAGGCTTTAACAGTACATGAACCGTGAACTTCCAGATATTCAAGCTGGATCAAGAGATCAAATTACCAACACTGGTTGGATCATCAAAAAAGAGAGTTCCAGGAAAACATCTGCTTTATTGAGTATACCAAAGCCTTTGACTGTATAGATCACAACAAACTGAAGTTAACAGTACATGAACCGTGAACTTCCAGATATTCAAGCTGGATCAAGAGATCAAATTACCAACACTGGTTGGATCATCAAAAAAGAGAGTTCCAGGAAAACATCTGCTTTATTGAGTATACCAAAGCCTTTGACTGTATAGATCACAACAAACTGAAGAAAATTCCCCAAGAGATGGGAATACCAGACCACCTGACCTGCCTCCTGAGAAATCTGTATGCAGGTCAGGTAGAACTGGGCATGGAATAACAGACTGGTTCCAGATTAGGAAAGGAGTATGTCAAGGCTGTATATTGTCACCCTGCCTATTTAACTTATACGCAGAGTACATCATAAGAAATGCTGGACTGGAAGAAACACAAGCTGGAATCAAGATTGCCAGGAGAAATATCAGTAACCTCACATATGCAGATGACACCACCCTTATGGCAGAAGGTGAAGAACTAAAGAGCCTCTTGATGAAAGTGAAAGAGGAGAGTGAAAAAGTTGACTTAAAACTCAACATTCAGAAAACTAAGATCATGACATCCGGTCCTATCACTTCATGGCAAATAGATGGGGAAACAATGGAAACAGTGACAGACTATATTTGGGTTCCAAAATCACTGCAGATGGTGACTGCAGCCATGAAATTAAAAGACGCTTACTCCTTGGAAGAAAAGTTATGACCAACCTAGATAGTATATTCAAAAGCAGAGACATTACTTTGCCGACTAAGGTCCGTCTGGTCAAGGCTATGGTTTTTCCAGTGGTCATGTAGGGATGTGAGAGTTGGACTGTGAAGAAAGCTGAGCGCTGAAGAATCGATGCTTTTGAACTGTGGTGTTGGAGAAGACTCTTGAGAGTCCCTTGAACTGCAAGGAGATCCAGCCAGTCCATTCTAAAGGAGATCAGTCCTAGGTGTTCATTGGAAGGACTGGTGCTGAAGCTGAAACTCCAATACTTTGGCCACTGGAACAAAGAGCTGACTCATTGGAAAAGACTCTGATGCTGGGAAAGATTGAGGGCAGGAGGAGAAGGAGACGACAGAGGACGAGATGGTTGGATGGCTTCACCGACTCAATGGACATGAGTTTAAGCCAGCTCCGCGAGTTGGTGAAGGACAGGGAGGCCTGATGTGCTGCAGTCCATGAGGTCACAGAGAGTCGAACACGACTGAGCGACTGAACTGAACTGAAGCCTTAGGAAGAAATAAAAAGTACAAAACAAGAAAAGACTTTCACGTTGAGTCATGGCCCAAAGCTGGGTGGTATGACTGGGTTGGAAAGCGTTTCTGGGGCAGAACCTGATGGAGACCTTGCTGTCACTGTTTCCCCTCAGCTGACCTAACTCAGGGGTGGGAAGCAGCCCTGAGGCTCCCCTGGCCCTTGCTGGGCAGCCCGCCTTCACTGACACTGCCGTGAGCCTTATGCCAGGCTTGGGAGACAGAGCAGGAAGCACGCAGGGCAGAGCCTCTGCCTTCGGGGGGAAAACAGCTAAACGTATCCTTTCAGGTACTGACACTTTGCAGGCTTGAAGAGTGCTCTGAGATGGGTGACACAGAGAAATGAGGGAGGAGGCGGGGGCGGGCTGGTGGAGCTTTGGTGTGCGGGCACAGCTCCGAGGAGGGGGCGTTTGAGTGGAGTGGCTCAGGGCGGGAACGGGGCAGCCGTGGGCTGGGGTGAAGGAAGGAGCTTGGGCGCTGCGGCGCGCTGAGCCGGAATGTACTCGATTGAAGAGGAGGCAGGGACGGCTGGGGGTCGGGGTGGGATCCTGGGCAAGCTGTCGTCCAGGCCAGGGATGCAGTGGCTCTGATCAGAATGAGGGCAGTGGGCGGAGACAGATGGGCGTGGAGAAAAGCACACCCACTGCGCGCGTGTGTCAAGCGCGTGTGGACCGCACACAGGCTCAGTTTCAGGCTCTGCAGGTAGAACTGTGGGCTCCATGGAAAATCCCTTCCTGTCCTCCCCGAGCTGCTGTTGTGGTGGAAGTGGTCAGTGTGGGAAGAAGGACCAGGGCTTGGTCCTGGGGAGGGTGGACACACTCTGAGGTGGGGAGGAGTGGATGGTGGGAGTGAGGAGCTGTGTGCTGCAGAGAGGGGGCCTTGTGGCAAGAAGACCACCTGAGCCACTCAGCTTCCCACAGGCTTGGGAGCTGCGGCCAGGAGATCTGAGATGGTACTGACAGTAAGACAGGTCATAAACATGAGTTTAAGCTGTGTGATGTGGTCATTAGATCCATGTATACATGGCAGAACGATCGCTGATGTCAGATCCATTAACACCTCCATCCCCTCTCCAAATAGGACTTCTGCATGTGTCTCTGCAAGTATATATGATACAGGACTGTTCCGTGTGGTCACCAGGCTGTGCATTCCCTCCCCCAGCCCTACTGGCGTGTTTGTACCGTGGGACCAACATCTCTCCCAGCTCCTGGCTATCACCATTCTACTCTGTTTCTATGAGTTTGGCTTTTTTTTTTTTTTGNTGATCGCTGAAGAAGGCTTTCTTATCTTTTCTTGCTATTCTTTAGAACTCTGAATTCAGATGCTTATATCTTTCCTTTCCTTCTTTGCTTTTTGCCTCTCTTCTTTTCACAGCTATTTGTAAGGCCTCCCCAGACAGCCATTTGGCTTTTTTTGCATTTCTTTTCCATGGGGATGGTCTTCATCCCTGTTTCCTGTACAATGTCATGAACTTCATTCCATAGTTCATCAGGAATTCTGTCTATCAGATCTAGGCCCTTAAATCTATTTCTCACTTCCACTGTATAATCATAAGGGAGAACAGGTTTAGAAACATAGAAGTTATTATAATAAGAAGTTTTGCCAATGAGCAGGAAGATAGAGAAAAGTTAAAGGATGGTGAATTGGTAATGATCAGTGGACAAAAAATGATTCTTACATTTGTTATGACAGAATGAGTTGGAGAAGAGTAGCAGGAAAACTCTAAAGAAACACAGAAGAAGTCCAACTTTATGGGCTTCCTCGATAGCTCAGTTGGTAAAGAATCTACCAGCAATGCAAGAAACACTGGTTCCGGAAGATCACTTGGAGAAAGGATAGGCTACCCACTCTGGTATTTTTGGGTTTCCCTTGTGGCTCAGCTGGTAAAGAAGCTGATTGCAGTTCACAAGACCTGGTTTTGATCCCTTAGTTGACTGGGCTAATAGTTTTAGCCAGATATTATAATTTCTGATTTTAAGAGAGTCTGAAAAATATTTAACGTAACCGTAGTATCAGCAGTGGCCAGAGGACTGGACAAGGTCAGTGTTCATTCCAATCCCAAAGAAAGGCAATGCCAAAGAATGTTCAAACTACTGCACGATTGCACCGATCTCACACACTAGTGAAGTAACGCTCAAAATTCTTCAAGCCACGCTTCAACAGTACATGAATCGTGAACTTCCAAACGTTCAAGCTGGATTTAGAAAAGGCAGAGGAACCAGAGATAAAAAGGCCAACATCTGTTGAATCATTGAAAAAGCAAGAGAGTTCAAGAAAAACATCTGTTTATGCTCTATTGGCTATGCCAAAGTCTTTGACTGTGTGGACCACAACAAACTGCAAAATTCTGAAAGAGATGGAAATACCAGATCACCGGACCTGCCTCTTGAGAAATCTGTATGTAGGTCAGGAAGCGGAGGTTAGAACTGGACATGGAACAACAGACTGGTTCTGAATAGGTAAAGGGGTACATCAAGGCTGTATATTATCATTCAGCTTATTTAACTTATATGCAGAGTACATCATGAGAAATGCTGGGCTAAATGAAGCACAAGCTGGAATCAAGTTTGCCAGGAGAAATAGCAGTAATCTCAGATATGCAGATGACACCAGATGTTCTCCGACGTCCGCTTTCTCCGGTGCTCCTCTGTCTGAGAGGTGGCTTCTTCTCACGGGTGCAAGGGGGAAGTTGGGCCAGATGAAGAAGTTTCCAGGTGTAGGTCCTGGCGCCTTGCCTGCTGTTCAGCCGGGGTCCCCTGCTTCCCCTTCCCCGCTCTGTCGGGTTGCCCATCTGTGGCTGTGCCCCCGCTGGGCTGCCTTCTGTTCTGCCTTTCCGCCTCTTCTCCACTCTGAGTCTTGCCCTAGATGACCGGATTAATTCTCCAAGAAGCCAACTTGTTGCGGCTTCTCTCTCACCCAGGAGTATTCACACAGGCCTCCTTCCTGAAGTCACAGCCTTGACCCCATGGGACTTGTGCTTGGCCGGACTCGCTTCTTCTGCCTCCTCTCGCCCCCGGCCGTCCCGGCCGGCCGATTGGCGGCCCCATGACTGTATCTGGCTTTATCTTTCCTCCGGCCTCTGGCATGTTATACCCAGCTTTAAACCAGGCCCATCCCTCAGGAGCCACTGTGCGTGAGAGTCCCCTTGGCACTGCCATAGGGAGGACTATCCCCCAGGAGCTGGTCTGTGTGAGAGTGCTGCTTGGCGCTGCCACAGGGAGGACCATCCCTCAGGAGCCACTGTGTGTGA
Organism: Oreotragus oreotragus; assembly: GCA_006410675.1. Taxonomy (NCBI): domain Eukaryota; kingdom Metazoa; phylum Chordata; class Mammalia; order Artiodactyla; family Bovidae; genus Oreotragus; species Oreotragus oreotragus. The sequence continues at coordinate 229,356 of SJYX01009032.1, forward strand.
GAGGGCCCCTTGGCGCTGCCACAGGGAGGACCATCCCTCAGGAGCCGCTGTATGAGAGTCCCCTTGGTGCTGCCGCAGGGAGGAGCGTCCCTCTACAGAAGCTTCAGGGCTTCTCTGTCCTCCCGGCCTTCGGCTGCGCCGCGTGTGGCTCAGGCCCGCGGTGCACGCACCAGCCCCTCCTGTTTGGCTGGCGGCTGCCTCTCGCGGCCTCAGCTCCGTCCTCCCGGCCAGCCTCCCGCGTGGCGCCCGTGCCTCCTCTGCTTGGTTGGTGACTGCCTCTCGCGGCCTCCGCTCCGTCCTCCCGGCCAGCCTCCCGCGTGGCTCCTGGGTCTCCTCTGCTTGGCTGGCGGCTGCCTCTCGCGGCCTCCGCTCCGTCCTCCCGGCCAGCCTCCCGCGTGGCGCCCGTGCCTCCTCTGCTTGGCTGGCGGCTGCCTCTCGCGGCCTCCGCTTCGTCCTCCCCAGCCAGCCTCCCGCGTGGCGCCCGTGCCTCCTCTGCTTGGTTGGTGACTGCCTCTCGCGGCCTCCGCTCCGTCCTCCCGGCCAGCCTCCCGCGTGGCTCCTGGGTCTCCTCTGCTTGGCTGGCGGCTGCCTCTCGCGGCCTCCGCTCCGTCCTCCCGGCCAGCCTCCCGCGTGGCGCCCGTGCCTCCTCTGCTTGGCTGGCGGCTGCCTCTCGCGGCCTCCGCTTCGTCCTCCCCAGCCAGCCTCCCGCGTGGCGCCCGTGCCTCCTCTGCTTGGTTGGTGACTGCCTCTCGCGGCCTCCGCTCCGTCCTCCCGGCCAGCCTCCCGCGTGGCTCCTGGGTCTCCTCTGCTTGGCTGGCGGCTGCCTCTCGCGGCCTCCGCTCCGTCCTCCCGGCCAGCCTCCCGCGTGGCGCCCGTGCCTCCTCTGCTTGGCTGGCGGCTGCCTCTCGCGGCCTCCGCTTCGTCCTCCCCAGCCAGCCTCCCGCGTGGCGCCCGTGCCTCCTCTGCTTGGTTGGTGACTGCCTCTCGCGGCCTCCGCTCCGTCCTCCCGGCCAGCCTCCCGCGTGGCTCCTGGGTCTCCTCTGCTTGGCTGGCGGCTGCCTCTCGCGGCCTCCGCTCCGTCCTCCCGGCCAGCCTCCCGCGTGGCGCCCGTGCCTCCTCTGCTTGGCTGGCGGCTGCCTCTCGCGGCCTCCGCTCCGTCCTCCCGGCCAGCCTCCCGCGTGGCGCCCGTGCCTCCTCTGCTTGGCTGGCGGCTGCCTCTCGCGGCCTCAGCTTCGTCCTCCCGGCCAGCCTCCCGCGTGGCGCCCGTGCCTCCTCTGCTTGGCTGGCGGCTGCCTCTCGCGGCCTCCGCTCCGTCCTCCCGGCCAGCCTCCCGCGTGGCGCCCGTGCCTCCTCTGCTTGGCTGGCGGCTGCCTCTCGCGGCCTCCGCTCCGTCCTCCCGGCCAGCCTCCCGCGTGGCGCCCGTGCCTCCTCTGCTTGGCTGGCGGCTGCCTCTCGCGGCCTCAGCTTCGTCCTCCCCACCAGCCTCCCGCGTGGCGCCCGTGCCTCCTCTGCTTGGCTGGTGGCTGCCTCTCGCGGCCTCAGCGCCGTCCTCCCCGCCAGCCTCCCGCGTGGCTCCTGCGTCTCCTGCAGTGCTGTGCGTGTTGGGTGCTTCCCGAGTTAACAAATTGCATCAATCAGGAAACGTCACTGTGAGAACCCTAATGTGAGGTTTGGGGATTATCAACACTTTTAAGAGAGAGTAGTAACCAAGGGTTTTTTTGCTTATGTATATCACAGATTCTTATATAAATATAAATCACAGGTTCTTATCTCACTGCTGATTTAGCCTTTCTGTCTATATTCAGTGCTGGGGAAGAGCCCACGCCACCTGTGGATGTCAAATGGAAGCAGGAGATGTGGGCGTGTGCTCCCGGGTTCCTCCCTTACAGGCCACGGCGCCTGTCCTCCAGTGGACACGCAGGGTGTCCCTGAGGCTGGTGCGGCAGTGGGCTGCTGTCCCTTGGCTGGGGTGCTGTTTGTTCAGGCATGGGGCACTGCGCTCTGCACTGGGGGCAGGGCGTGTGTGGCCGGGCACCTGCCAGCAGGCCTGGGTCGCAGCCCTGACCCTCTCCTGTGTCTCTGTGTGGCCCTGGGCTCCAGGCTGTGGTTTGCACGCCGGTGAGGTGGGCTGGCATCTTCTGCAGTGGTGAGCGTGCTCTGACCCACACCAGGCCATCCTGAAGGAGAACTGGCCGGTGAGCTTCCCAGACAGTCCACCCGCACCCCGCTCCTCCAGCAGTTGGTGGCGAGAAGGGGGCCTTACTTCTTTAACAATAGTATAGGGTTCCTGGAGACTGGCCGTGTGGCGGGCGGGGAGCTACTTTGTGAAATGTGCTTTCCTTGTAACTGAGGCCCGTGCCGCCCTCCCCTCTTGTGTCCCTGCAGTCTGCGGGCCGGGCATCGACATCCGCAACGACTACCAGCAGCTGAAGCGCCTGGAGAACTGCACGGTGATCGAGGGCTACCTCCACATCCTGCTCATTTCCAAGGCCGAGGACTACCGCAGCTACCGCTTCCCCAAGCTCACCGTCATCACCGAGTACCTGCTGCTGTTCCGCGTGGCCGGCCTCGAGAGCCTGGGCGACCTCTTCCCCAACCTCACGGTCATCCGTGGCTGGAAACTCTTCTACAACTACGCCCTGGTCATCTTCGAGATGACCAACCTCAAGGACATCGGGCTCTACAACCTGCGGAATATCACCCGCGGGGCCATCCGGATCGAGAAGAACGCCGATCTCTGCTACCTGTCCACGGTCGACTGGTCCCTGATCCTGGACGCCGCATCCAACAACTACATTGTGGGGAACAAGCCCCCCAAGGAATGTGGGGACCTGTGCCCGGGGACGATGGAGGAGAAGCCTCTGTGCGAGAAGACAACCATCAACAACGAGTACAACTACCGCTGCTGGACCACGAACCGCTGCCAGAAAAGTAAGACGAGGCTGTGGCCTCGGTCCCCGCCTCCCCCACCCCCCACCTCGTCCGCTCTCCTCTCTGGGTGCCTGTTTCTCCCGGGTGGGTGTGACCCTGTTGCCATGAGAGTGTGGCATCTCAGGGGGCTTCTTTTCGCATTGGGCAGCTGATGGGTACAGCCCGTCCCAGCTGCTGTGAAAACCCTTCCGAAAGTGACACGCTAGAAACCATCCACTGTACTCCTGGGCGGGAGGCTTGTGGAACTGCTGTTTTGAATTTCTGATGGGTAGGGTGGCCTGGTGTGCTGGGAAGTGCCCAAGTCCCGCCAGTCAGGGGCTGTGTATGTATCGTCAGCTCTTTTATCCTTTGCGTGAAAGGAGGTTTTTTGGTAATGAAGGGCTTACTTAGCGTGAGTGCACCTGGATTATTACGGAGTAGAGGAGAGGTAGAAACGGACTCACGTCCTGTGAAAGTGCTGATCTGCAGCCCGTCCTTGGTCCTTAATGATGAAGTTCCAGTGCTTGCACGTCCTGGTTCATGATGGAGCGTAGCCAGGGCGGTGCTGGCAGAGGGGCCCTGGACCGTGCCTAGGAGCCCCAGATTCAGGCTGACCCTGGCGGGTGGCTAGCTGTGCAGCAAGCTCATTTGAACACCCCAGGCTTCTGCTTCCTTTCTTGTCTACCTCTTTCTTGTGAAACCACTTAGTGAAAGAACTTTGAAATGTGTTTACTGCTCTTGGGGGGTCAGGTGGTGGCGTTTGGAAGCTGCTTTGTCCATCTGCTGTGGGTGATTTCCTCTGAGTATACCTGATGGTGCTCCACGCCTTGAGCGCCGGGTTGTTGGGTGTTGCAATTTGACCCTGGGCCTTTGTCTTCTTGCTTTTGGCAGGGTTTAGGTCTGTTGTCGAGGAGGGTTCCCCTCGCTGGCTGGAAAGCACAGTGGTACCTATAAATAGTTCAGTGGTTGGCCCAGTTAGAGCCTCAAGGAGCCCATGTACTCCAGCTGGCCATGGAGAGCCAAGAGATCCTGAATTGGTAGGCTTGCCTAACCGTGACGTGTGTAAGATAAACAGACCAAAGGCCAGACCCCACAGGTAGCGTCGTTTCAGCTTCCTGCCAGTCCAGGGCGGAAGCAGAGGAAGGAGGCTCTGACACAGGGCGTGCTTTCCTGCTCCCTGTTGCTCCATCTGCAGGCGGGTGAACACTGGTCCAGTGAGGGCAGGATTCCACGGGCTGCAGCCAGGACCTTGAAAAGCTGAGAACACCATCGGAGCACTTGGAGCATCCCTGTTGGCTCGGGTTGGGGAAAATACTGTGCTAAAGTCACATTTGTGATTGATTAAAACACTGCCCTATCATTAGCTTACCCACTGGTTCTGAGAAAACAACACAGAATATTTTCAAATAGTCCTGACATTTAAAAACTTTATTTTAAAGAAGAAAGTCATCTTCAAATGAGGTGTCATGTGTCGTGGAGAGATGTTGGATGTGGTATAAGAGGGGTGACCTTGGACTTGGGTGTGGTATTAAGGGGGTGACCTTGGACTTGGATGTGGTGTTAGGGGGTGACCTTGGACTTGGGTGTGGTGTTAGGGGGTGACCTTGGACTTGGGTGTGGTGTTAGGGGGTGACCTTGGACTTGGGTGTGGTGTAAGGGCCTGACCTTGGACCAGCCAGCCCTTCTGGGCGGTAGTTGGCCATGTTCAGAAGGCTCCATTGGGCAGCCCCGTATTATTCCTTAGTGGTGGTCAAATGTGTGTGCAAAACTGTTTTGAAAACTCATAAGGTCTGTACTAAAGGAGGTGTTACTTAAAAGTCGTTCGGTGGGCACTCGTTCAGTGGTTCAGTCAGGGTTTACTTAGGCCTCACTGTGGATTCTGGCCAGCTTCTTGTTGGAGTCTAGAGCAGGGGCGAGGCATGAGCTCTGGGCCCGAGTCTAGTAGCGTGACTGGACATTTACCCTTGGGCTGGCCCTTGGTTTCCTCGTCTGTGACATGGGGCAGCCCCATGGCGTCGTCATAGGCTGTGGGGGATTAGAGAAAGAAAGGGGAGAGGCTCCTGAGAAAGGCCTGGGGGGCGGGCATCCGTCCGCTGCGTCTGATGCTGGCAGGCCTGCTGGCTAGACGCCCTCTTCCCCAAGGCCGCACCCTGCAGCCTTCTCCCGGGCCCGTGTCTCAGGCCTGCTCATGTTTTTCTGTGATTTCACAATGGAATATTTATTTAAAATTAATGACAGTGTTCAGGGAAATTGTCTTCCCTTCAGGTTGTCCTGAAAACTCCAGGGTTGGCAGGTATCTTGGGGATTTTCTAGTTGAATCGGAACTCTTTCCCTTTGCATAGATTCCCTTCTGACCTGCACCGTCCTGTATGGTAGCCACTAGCCACACGTGTCTTGTCCAGCACTTGAACTGTGGCCTGTCTGAATTGAGATTTCTTTTTTTTTTAAGTGTGAAATACACACTGGATTTCAGAGCATAATATGGGGGGAAACAGGTATTTCCTTAATATTTTGTGTATGGATCACATGTTACAATGATGTTTTAGACGGAGGGAGTGAAGCGTTACTATAGTTAGTTTCGCCTGTTTCCAGTTTTTAATGGGGCTCCTAGAAGATCTGAAGTCACAGGTGGAGCTCACACTCTGATATGTTCAGAGGGCGCTGCCTCAGAGCATGCCATGGAAGGCGCTGGGTTCTGGCCCGCAGAAGCCCTCTCTGCTGAGCACCGCAGCACTGTGATGCTCCACACCTCTCTAGGCAAAGCCCAGGAGTCGTCTGAGGAGCTAGGTGGGGGGCACTGAGTCCAGACAGAATGTCTGCCTCGGGGTCCCCAGTTGAAAAGAAGAAACACAGCAGCACCCCATCCTCCCTGGGGCTGGCTCCAGACGGAGGGGGGCTTCTGGAGAGACGCGTCGGGTCAAGGATGTGTGTGAGATCTTTGACGGGACGGAGAAGCACTCAATTATGGGGTGCCCATAGGCCGTCCTTCCCTGATGTTCCCCTTTAACCCCCTTCTGTAGACCCTGACTCTGCAGGGGCAGGTGGCTTCGTCGACAGCCACCCCCCATTAAAGAAGCTACTGTGCTGGGGATTCCCTGCCCGCTTCCGTCTTCCGATTTCCAGGGGCGGTTTTATGTTGGTGAGTTACTCACTCCTCGGAAGAGAGTGGCCTTTAAAGAGCTCGAGCGTGGCTCTTCCCTGCCGAGAGCCTGTAGGTGGTGCGCCCCGAGCTGCGCGCCGCTGGCCCCGCCCTCCCTGCCTGCCTGCCTCACTGGTCTTCCTCCTGCCTGCGCTGCGGCCTTCTTTCTGGCTCCTCTTCCGGGTCCAGCCTCTAGCCACTGCTCTCCTTGGGCCGTTTCCCCACCGTCCTCTCTCCCGGAGTATCTCACCTGCTGCTTCAGCAGCCTCCCGCCCGCTGCTTCAGCAGCCTCCCGCCCGCATCTGGCTTCCAAACCCCATCTCCAGCTCAGACCATCCCCAGTCATGTCTGGACCCCCATGGGCATTTCAGCTACAGATGTGGGGGGGACATCTGGAGAGAGGTGTCAAGTCAGGGATGTGTGTGAGATTTTAGATGTTACAGAGAAACACTCAGTTATGCGGTATCAGTGTCTGAGGGTCTCCTTGGCTCCTCACCTCCAGCCCAGGGTTCTCCTGATTCCCCTCTGCATGGGCAGTGTTCCTGTTCTCTGAGCTCCTGTGTCAGACACCTGGGTACCATGTGGATGCTTCCTTTTCCAGCTGGACACCGAGCCCTTTCCATGCGAGATGCTTCCCCAATCTGTCTTCCTGTGTCTCCCGCCTGCTGGCTCAGCGATGCGGCCTCTCCCTGGCTGCCCTGCCTGTCCACCTCGCCCCAGTGGCCTCGCCCACACGCTGACCCCCAGGCTGCTCTCCCTGGAATCTGTCAAGGAGCCCACAAGGTGGGCCTTGCATGGGTCTGTGGCCCCGCTGAGCAGCTGGCTGCCCGCTGCTGGAGGCCTGGGGAGCTTGGTGGACTCTGGAGGGCTCTTCCTGAGGAGGAGACGCCTGTCCGAGGCGCTGAGTAGATTCTGGGCATGTCCTCCAACACCTGGCCAGCCTGGCCGTCCCCCAGGGGTGAGCTTGGCTCCTGCTTTGTGAAAGACGGGTTGTCAGGAAGATGCATCTTCCCCCTCGCGCAGAGAGTGGTGTGGAGTAATTGCTCAGTGAGCCAGGAGCCACGAGGATTATAAAATGTGGACGTTTCCTGTGTCACTTTCATGGTTGTTGTTCCGCGGGGTCACCCCTGTCGTGCCCTGCCCTGGTCAGGATGATCTAAGGCCAGGGATGATGGGGAAGGGTGGAGAGGGCATGACCCACCCCGAAAGCTGAAGCCTGACCCAAGGGTGCTGTTCTTTATCATCCAGAGGTTAGCTGCGTGCAGGGAGGGAACAGGGTGGACTTCCCGGGCACCTGAAGTTCTCTCCCTGCCCGGTGCAACGCCCTGACCCTGTGTGGTGTTTGCTTACCTTCTGCGTTTCTGGTATGAGATTTCAAGTATGGTACCCCCTGCCAACCAGAAAAAAAAAAAAGTCTGAAAACTTACTGCTGGACTTAGTCTCCAAGTACTTTCTAAGTGGTCAGGGTGAACACTGTGACATCACGGTGCCACCATTGAGCGGCCCTGGGCTTTGCCAGGAGCCCCACCAGGCCGGCTTCACTGCGGTGTTGCCTTCCTGCCATCCAAAGGGCATTGTCTGGGGACGGCGGCCCGGAGCTCAGTGCATTTCTTACCACCTTCAGAAAGGAGAAACCAGGGAGAAGGTTGGCACTTTCAAGGAGAAGGCCAAAACCAGCTCCCTTCATTGACAAGTGGAACACGTTTCACTGCCGTCTCCCCAGCCAGGACCTCAAATGAAGACAAGTGTTGTAACAGAGAATCCTGTATTTCCCCCCAAGCAGGTTCTCCTGTTTCTATGAGACTCTCCTTAGGAGGGTGATCCTGGAGTGAGGGGTGAACTTGTGCCCTTCTTTGCTTGTGTTGCTGTGTCAGGCCAGATGGGGGAAAGTGGCGACTTATCAGTGTCTGTGAACCACCTGCTGGAGTGGAGTGAGCGGGGAGAGCCCGGGTGTGTGATTATGCATTACTTCATCTTAACGGTTCTGCTTATTCTTTCTCTCGTTTCCGTTCTGTGAAGTGCTGGGTCGTGTGTTGCCATGGCGGGCCAGGGCAGGGCCTGTGTGTGCACAGGGCTGAGGGGGCCCGCTTGTCCCGCGGAGGACAGGGGGCAGGCCATCCGGGGGGCTCTGGCTCGCCTGTCAGTTGTGGCCTGTCTCTCTTCCCCTGGAAGGCCCCTGCTCCGGTCAGCTGAGCCCAGTGTGGGGGTTTCTTTATTTAGAAAGGGGGTCACATGCCCCGGGCCTCCTTTCCCTGCCTTTTATAGTCACGCGTGGAGATGGCATTTCTGCTCCCTGATGGTGACCCTGTTCCCGAGATGGGGAGGCAGTTTGTGCCCCTGTGTCCCGGGGACCCTCTTAGCCGACCCCAGCTCTTAGTCCTCATGCCTTGTTGAAAGGTGTCATGGCTAGACGTCACCTAGTTAAGGTGTCACTTTCCCTTCAGGAGCTCCCTTCAGGAGGTGTTTTTTTTTTTTT
>SJYX01009032.1:260130-307424 GCA_006410675.1 Oreotragus oreotragus
GAATTCCTGGGCCTGTAAACACCCGTGGCTATTCAAGATAGGCGTTTTAGTGAAAAGCGAGGTTTCCAGAAAGAAACCCTCCCCACTGGATCAGATGGTCTGTCCAGGAAAAGCAGGCCAGGCGTGGTGGGGGTGCAGAGGTCAGCTCCAAGGCTTCGGCCTGGGCGGTCTCCCGCTCCAGGGCTCCCCCTGAGGCCCTGTTTGTGGGGCAGCAGAACAAGATGAGGGGGGCCCCCTGCCCTCCCCAGGCTGCTTGGTGAGCCTGCCCTGCTGCCCCCTGAGCCAGCTCTGGGTGAGACCCCTGGGTGTGGACGCTGGTCCTTTCCCCAGCACCTCTCTCAGTGGCTCCTTTACTGCAGCGGGGAAGCCCCCAGGGTCGTCCGTTCCGCGGGCCCTTCTCCTGGGAGATGGTGGAGCAGGCAGGGCAGCCCAGAGCCTTGGCCCTGTCAGCGCCGGCTGACACTCGGTCAGGAACTTCCTTTTCTGCGGCTTCTGTGAGCCGGGCTGGCTTCCTTCCCGGGCTGTGGGGGTAGAGGGCAGGGCCCGTGCTGCCTGTCCTCAGTGGCACGCTAGCAGACCCCCGGGGTACAACTGTAGCCATTGTTAGGAGGCGGGGGTTACAAGGTAGACACCAAATATTGAGTGGTCTGGATATTGGATACATCTGCAGAGAGTGACATTCTCACAACACAGCTTTTTAATTTTAATGTTAGATCTTCACATACTGATATAAATTAAGTGTAAAAAGGTGCAGACCGTAGCAGGCAGATCCTTCAGGTCTGCCTTTAAAAAGAGCATTTATCTGGTAAAGGCTGGTACAGTCAGGAAGTACAGACAATACAAACAACCCCCCAGACGGGGATAAGCACCTGCTTTCTGTGGGGAGAGGTTGGAGATGCTGGGCGACCCCCCACTGCTCATCTGTGGTCTTCTGACCTTGCTCATTGATTGCTTTTATTCTTTTTGAAGGTCAGTAGATATTAGCTGGACAATAGGATTATCATCCATTTTTAAATTTTCTTTATTTTACTTCTTTGTATTAAACTATTTTTTTGTGTTTGTTTTTTTTAGGTAGACTTCTTTCCCCACGTCTGATTGTCCTTCTGAGAGAGCAGGGTCTGTGAAGATTTAGCGCTGTCACTAGCTCCCTGAAGACAGTAGCTGGGGATCTCCTTGCTGTTCCCACCAAGAGCCAGGCTTTCTTGGGAACAGAAGCCTGGGATTCACCTTCAAACTCTATAAGGGCCCAAGCAGTAGGCGCTGGCAGAGGCCTTAGTTCAGAGTGCCCTTGGGACAGTGTGTGTGTTTCCTTGGTAAACGGCCTTGAAAATGCCGTGTACTTTTGGCAGGCTTGGATAAGGTTTTCCCTGCATAACCCTTGGAAAGAACAATTCTCACTTGTAACACCCTGTTTCCGCAGGTCCACAATTTTGTAATTAAAAATTTATGGGATCCCAAGGGCCCAGTTAACGGGCGTCTGGTCTTAACAAGCAGGTAAAAACAGAATTCCTGTCAGTGTTTCCTTTAATTTTTCAAATGTGGTTATTTGTCAGTGCCTCCTATTGGATGCTTGTGTTGTTGATGAAGGCGGCAAGATGACATGAGGGAAAGAATGTTCAAAAACCAGGAGGCCTCACATTTTACTGTCTGAATGCATCCCTGCTTCACAGGCATTACCTTGGGCAGGCCACCTCGCCTCTCTTGGAAACACGTAAAGGTGTTGTACCCCATCAGCGTTGTGCAGGGTTTTTGACCAGACCCTCAGTAAGACATAGATTTATATTCTAGCCCCAGGACAAAATAAGGATTTGACTGAGATAAGTGTTTCCCAAACACTTCTTATCTGAAACAGTGCTCGCTGTTCCTAAGAAGCACCATGATATTTTCTTATTTGATTCTAACAGTGGTGAGAAATGTGTTCAACTGATTTTGAGACCCGTCACTGGTGGCAGCAGCTCAGGGTTTGAAAAGCACGTTAAGGTCTTTTTTAGCTCTGACGTTGAGTTAGTTGTCTCTGAGTTGAGAATCCTGACCCTAGTGCCCACGAAATTTCCTCCGAGTTCAGCTTCCCATTTTCTTATGGAAATAAGGAGGGAAGAACGTCACGTGTCTCTTAGGCTACCCACCGAGAATGGGAGGGTTGTCGCAATTTGAGGCTATGTTCCCAGTGGAAGGGTGTATTCTGTTGTCCACCCACAAGCACGTTTAGAATATCTTGTTATACTTGATGTTACTTTCTATTTTATAAAATACCTTAAAGTCAGTTACTGAAGTAACGGAAGTAATGGCAAATTTTATGCCTTCCTCTCTTTGCTCCTACTACTTTAGTACGTACCCCAAACATAAAGAATGTATTACAGCATTATAACCAGTGGTGAATTATTTTATTCTGAGGGCTTTTTGTTAGGAAGGAGCTTGATGCAGAGTGACAGTTATTGTGCATGGGGTGCGTGTTCTGTTAACTCACACTTGCAAATAATCCCGTTGGCCAAGTCCTCACCAAGCTGTGCTGGGCATGTGAAGTCATTAGATGAATTTTGAAAATAACCTGGTCTGTTCTGAGAGGCTCCGCGCGATCCAAGCCCGTGGACTGGCGCCTGGGAACTCCAACAGCCATTTTGAAATGTTACCATAGTGATAATTCTTCTGGAATCTCAAGCCATTAAAAGTGCTGTGGCTGACTCTGGGCTGTGTGCTGTAAAAATAGATGTCATGGGTGGTGTGAGTCCTTTTCTCAACACTGTGGTCTGTGCCAGCTGCAGCAGCCTGCTGGTTGACCCAGAATCCTTACTAGGGGCTCGATGCTCTGTTGCCCTTCTGGATGGAAGTCATCTATCCACGTAATCATTAACCTGCTAGAATGAATGGCATTCAAGAAATGGTTCAATTTCTCCCTCCTTCGAGTTCGGTTGATTTGCCCCTTGCTTCCTTTTGGTGGGTCTTTCAGAAGTTGGGTTGTGACCCGGGAGGGACCCCTGTTGATGCTGCTCCTGTGGACGGGCTTGTTTGCCTGTGTCCCGTGCTCCGTGGCCCTGTGGCTGGGACTTTGGCCTCTCAGCCCCGACCCACGCCCCCACCAGGTCGTGGCGCCTCTTCGCAGAGGCTCGGGACTTGGCAGCAGCCCTGTCCTGTTTCCTGGAATGTACTGTGGGCACCTCCATGCACAGAGCACCCTTTCAGCTCTGCCCTGCCCGCTTTGCTCTTGAACCCCAAGGTAATAATTAAGAGAGTCTGTATTAGTCCCTTCTCTAGGTAGAGGGATATAGGTTGGAGGATTCATAAACAGTGGCTCACTGATGGTCTGGGGCATGAGGCAAGCCGCTGGGGAGTGTGGTTGGCAGTGACGGCTGACAGCATGCTTACACACAGTCGTGCTGCTGATTCTCCGTGTAGAGTGGAGTTCCTGGCCCTGGGGGAGGAGGTGGCGGGCCACCTTCACTCGGCCAGGTTGGGGGCATTAGGCCTGCTCCGTGTGTTTCACCGGCCTGGTCCTCGCCTATGGATCTCAGGCGCAGCCCCCGTGGGCTGGCCGCTGTCCTCTGCGGGCGCTGAGCTTGGCTCTGGGGATCTGCGGAGGAGGGCCCTCAGCTCCTGTCCTGGCAGAGACTGCCATGTCTATACACTACACAGCAGCGTGGCGTGAATTTTATCAGGGCTGTGTAGGAGGTGTCACAAGAGCCTGGGAGGTTGGCGTGGAGGGGCCAGGGGTGGGTCACCAACGAGCAGGGCTTCAACAGATGGCAGAGGAGTTTGCTAAGTACCAGAGCTTGAGGGGCGAGGCGAATACAGGAGTACAGGAATAAATCAGAGCGGCAGGCTGCCTCAAAGAAGGAGGGCAGGGAGGCTGGCTGCTTGGTCGACCTGTATGTGAGGAGCCTGGACTGGCTTTACAGGTGGGGGCCGAGGAGCAGGCGGAAGCTAAGTGCAGGTTTGTATTCAGTGAAATTTTCTCTGACAGTCATTGGAGGAGGGAGAGAGAGAAGCTGGTGGACTTGGTGCGTGGTGAGGGAGCCCCAGAGACCTTTTGGAAAAAGGTTTTAGCAGGACCTCGTGAAGGACGAGGGAGCTGGGTCAGCAGGAGAAAAGCAAAGAGCCTAAGGGTGACCAGAGGCCAGCTGGAGCAACTGCATGACCACTGGTGCCATCAGTGTGTCGGGGGAGAGAGAGCCCTGGATGCTGTTCTGAGAGTCATCCCAGGACTTGGGAGGGGTGTGCAGACTGGGAAGAAGAGAGTCCCGGGGCCACTTTTCAGGATAGATCTTCATCTTTTAGACAGTTTGTTTAAGAAAGAACAGCTGATACACAGAAGGCTGAGGCATAGTCAGGCGCCTGGCACACTCCCTGCCGGGGAGCTCAGTGACCCCTGTTTTTGCAGCTGGACCGCCCCACTTGCCTGGGGACTGGGTCCAGGGGCAGCTCTGAGTCTGCAGGGGAAGAGGCCGTTCTGAAGGGCCCTGGTTCTTCTGTGAGGTTTCAGACGGAAGGACGGAGGAACCATCGAGAAAGCTTAGCTTAAGCTCCATGTGGCCCAGAGGAGGTCAGGAAGGGAGCTGCGTCCAAGGCCACTCACCCTTTGGGGGAGCTGGGCCTCCCCTTGCTGTAGCCTTTCCCCCGGCACTGCCACTTGAGAGAGGAATCCTCAGGACAAGCAGTGTGAGCCTGATTGTCTGATAAAGGTGAGAAGAGATGGGACCCCCTGCTCCACCACCCCCAGTAAGATTTAACAAGATCTGGAGGTGACTCAGGGCTGCCCATGAGCCACTTCTGGTTCCGAAGTCACCAGGAGAGGAACCCCAGACAGTGACTGCCAAGGAGTCTTTGGGAGGCAGGGCCTGAGGGTTTTGTCTGGTTTGCCTCTGATCACCTCTTCCCTTCCTCTTCTCGCAAGCCTGCTGTCCAAGTAATTCAGTGCATTTGATCTGCTGTCGGCAGGAGCATGAGGGGCTGATATTACACACCCTGCAAGTCCTTTGCAAACATGACTAGTTTCCTGAGCAGCAGGTAACACTAGCCTGCCCCGTGGGACCCTCGGGTGCTTCCGAGCATGTTGCCATCCTGAGATGGAAGTGTATGTTTCCATCTGAGGTTTCTGATCTACTGTCATTTCTTCGGATTTTGTATTTTCCATAAGGGTATCACTTAATGTGACGATCACTTGGGCTTCGTGGCCGGCCATAATCACAGGTATTCTCCTTTAGCTATTTTTCTTAGTCCTGTTAACTGACAGTCATAGGCTGTGACACTTTTTATTCAGCACCCCCCCCCCTTTTTTTAATGTTTAAAATACTTGGCCACAAATGCATCCTTCTTTATTTCAAAGTAGGTCCACCTCAGTCAAGTCTCGATATTTCTCATCATGTTTTTTTCCTTGAAGTAGAAGCACAAGGAGAGAAAGTCACATGTTTCTGTCCTGTGGCTCACCTCGTAGTGCCCAGAATGCCTTACGGAGTTTGCATCCAAGGAGGCTTTGTAAAGGTGGCATTAACTTTGCAGTAGAGTAACTGACCCCAGGCCTGTGTCACTTCAGGATCGGTCAAGTGCTAACCGAGCAACTTAAAACTTAAACACAGGTGTGAGCTTGATAAATCAGTGTGTGTTCTGGACTAATTGGTGACCAGTATTCTGAACATTAACTGCCCTTGCGTACCAGGAGGCTGATTGTGTGTAACCTTTGAATACCTCCCTGAGTTTGCACGAGAGCTAAACTCATATGGTGCATTTATTTTAAAGGACTTTGGTGGAGGGGAAGGCACGGATCCCTTTCTTCTAAGGGCGAGTTTTGCATTCTTTAGTTTTTATGGTGGTGGTTCTGAATTTGGCATTACCTGTCCACACCAAGACAAATTTGTAAGTTAAGCTTAAAGAAACAAACTATATAACCTAAATGTGAAAAGCAGTCCTAAGAAAGGACTTTATAACTCTGCATGCAACTTCCTGCATGTAAAAAGCATGCATCTGTAGCACTGTTCCGTCTCCCCATCTCAGCTTCCTGGTGCCTGTGTGGTGCGGGCACGTCCCTGTGGCAGTGCTGACTGGGTCGTGACTGTTCCCTGTGGGTTCCAAGGTTGGGGGGGCTGGGGGGGCTCTCCTTTCAGGGGCTCCTGCTGCAGCCCCGCCCCAGTCCTTCCAGTTCAGGGAGGGCTCTGTGACCTCATGGGAAATGTATTGTATGGAAACAGACAATGTAGTTTCATTTCCAAGGAAAAACCCACCCGTTTCAACAGGTTAATGCAAAAAAAAAAAAAAAAGCATTTTTCATCTCACTTAATGAAAAAGTCTGAGAATGGATCAAGCTTCAGGAGAATCCCTGGGCACCTCCCTTCCCACCTCACCCGCCAACTGACCTGCCTGTACACTGGTTCACCCTTAGGATACGTGTGGTGGGGAGAGGGCTGTCTGCATCTTCATCCTGCGCCCGCCCAGCTTTGGGGTTGGGGCCCACGTGTCTGTTCTGAGGGCGCAGACTCGTCTCCTTATGTCTCTGCTGGCTGAGCTGGGCCCCAGGCCCTGCCCTCCACCAGTGTGTTCCAGGGAAGTGATGCTTCAGTGGGCCAGCCCAGGCCGCGTGGTCCCCAAACCTCATGGAGGAGGAGGACAAGGTGATCCCCTGAGGGAAAGTGTGGATGCTCTGATCAGAAGAACGGAGGTCAAGAAACAACACCCACCTGCTGGAGACAGGCTGCACGGGGCCGACAAGTGTATTTCAGCGTGTGAACAGGTTGGAGATACTTCAAAGGCAAACAGGACTTTGGTTTCTTTCTCTTCGTGAGTTTAGAGAGGGAGATACTCTTTCTTCAGAGATACTCACTGTGGGGCAGAGACAGCCTCTGGCTTCTGCCTCTCCTCCCCGCTCCACCCAGATCTCTCTGCCCCGAGGAGGGCCTAGTGCCACTGCTGTGTTCTCAGAGTTGCATTGAACAGGCACATCCAATTAAAAACTTTCGGGCTCACTCGCCAGCGTGGTTTCCGGTACAGTACTCCCCTGAGGGGGGATTGCAAGTAGTTATTCATCCGTTTCATTGATCTATTGTTTTTATTAAAAAAAAAAAAAAAATCCAACCATCAGAGGAAGTGCAGCCAGCTGTCTCAAGAGGGGAGATGATGGGAGATGATATTTTGATTACATTAATCCATATCCTGTTAGTTCCCTTTGCTTCTGTCGCTGCCACTGGTGAAGTCACTAATGTGAACTAATTACATTTGCTCTGAAAAGCCAAAATTTTTAATGGGTCTCAGCAAGAAAGGTTAATATTATCAATTTAACAGCATGAATGAAACATTGTGTGTATTGAACTTGAACTGTCCTAAAAGCTTGGATAATAAAAACCCAGTAGCTTCTTTTGTAACCCAGTGGATAAACAGCTGTTGCTGAAAGATGCTTCATCCCTCCTTCTTCTCTTTAGTCTGATGTGGGCAGGCAGTTCTGGATCCTCTCTGTTGACCGGCGGTCTGGTGTGTGACAGAGCTGACCACATGACGAAAAGTGCTTCCTTCCCTTTGAAAGCCTGGTGAGGGGGCCGCATGTGTCTTCTTGACTGTTGGGGTGTTTTCAGAGAGAAATACGGATCGCCTCACCTCCCAGTACTGAAAACCTCGGAATTATCAAGACTTAGAGCACTTCACGTGTCGGTCGTTTCTCCGGAACCAGCCAGCCCCTAGAGACAGCATTTTAGAGAGCTGGATGTTCTGGAGAGTTGCTCCCCTCCAGGGGTGTCCGTGGCCTGGCCTCTTGCACGCACCCGTGGTCCCTGCGGTGCCCGCCCCGGTGACGGGCAATGAGGACGCGTGCAGCCTGCTCGCTGCTCTCGGTGTCTGGGAATAGTCGGGCGCCTTGCTCTGCTGGCAGCGCGTTGAAGGTTCTGACTGGTGCCATCTTGGTGACCACTGGGTTCCTCAGCGTCCTTCAGTGTTCAGAGTAGGAGCTCAGCAAGGATTTGCTGTGCTGGGAATGTGCCTGTCTCTCTCTGGCCTCAGAGGGGTGGTGAAGTGGCCTGATGGGAGCTGAAAACCTGCTAGGAGCTGAGGAGGAGATCTCTCAGATAAATTCCAAAAGGTCCTTGGCTAAGGTTTTCAACTGGAGTTTTTCTCCATTTTTAAAAGAATAAAAAAAAATGATTTTGCCTCCTTGCTTCCTACCCCCTCCTCAGCAGGATCCTAGGCTGAAGAGAGGCAGGTTTTAGAAGCATGTTTTTTCCCGTCACCTGTGTGTCCACAGTCTGAGTCTGTTGGGGGGAGTTAGACGGGCTGGGGGCGGTTCTGCAGCCTCCTCTGACCTCCTCTCCGGCTCCGGGACAGCNCAGCAGGATCCTAGGCTGAAGAGAGGCAGGTTTTAGAAGCATGTTTTTTCCCGTCACCTGTGTGTCCACAGTCTGAGTCTGTTGGCGGGAGTTAGACGGGCTGGGGGCGGTTCTGCAGCCTCCTCTGACCTCCTCTCCGACTCCGGGACAGCCTGGAGCCTCCCGTGTCTGTGCCGTTTGCGTGGTGCTGACAGCCCGCCCAGGCCGCTGGTATCTGTCGTGGGCGCAGAAGGGTCTCCTGGGCCTGACCCCTCTCCCGCAGGCGCGCTGATGATGCCTGTGACCCCGGCTCCCCTGACCGCCCTCCTCACTCAGGTGTGTCAGGATACCTGCTTATGTGCTTGTGTCTGGACTGAAAGCCCGTGACAGGCACTCGCTGCATTTCTGAGTTTGGTCTGGGAGCCCAGTGACAGCAAACGATGGCAGAGGCGGCAGCTCCCCTCGCCCCGAGTGAGACCCGGCTGTTCCTCTGCGCTCCGGTCGTCAGGGCAGGGGAGAGGCCGCCGATGCAGTGCTTTCACAGGACTGCTGGGCTGGCCTGGCCCATTCACCTTAGGCTTGCATGAACTGCCCGTGCCCCAAAACCTGGTCTCAGATGCTGTCTGTCCGGGCCGACATCCTGCTGGTGGCGGCTGCTGGGTCTGTCTGAGTCTGTTGGGGGGAGTTAGACGGGCTGGGGGCGGTTCTGCAGCCTCCTCTGACCTCCTCTCCGGCTCCGGGACAGCCTGGAGCCTCCCGTGTCTGTGCCGTTTGCGTGGTGCTGACAGCCCGCCCAGGCCACTGGTATCTGTCGTGGGCGCAGAAGGGTCTCCTGGGCCTGACCCCTCTCCTGCAGGCGCGCTGATGATGCCTGTGACCCCGGCTCCCCTGACCGCCCTCCTCACTCAGGTGTGTCGGGATACCTGCTTACGTGCTTGTGTCTGGACTGAAAGCCCGTGACAGGCACTTGCTGCGTTTCTGAGTTTGGTCCGGGAGCCCAGTGACAGCAAATGACTGCAGACTCTCGAGTGAGACCCGGCTGTTCCTCTGCGCTCCTGTCGTCAGGGCAGGGGAGAGGCCGCCGATGCAGTGCTTTCACAGGACTGCTGGGCTGGCCCGGCCCATTCATCTTAGGCTTGCACGAGCTGCCTGTGCCCCAAAACCTGGTCTCAGATGCTGTCTGTCCGGGCCGACATCCTGCTGGTGGCGGCTGCTGGGTCTCTCCTCAGAGTCCAATATAGCTGTGGATATGCATCATAAACAAAATTATAAATTGATAAGACATTATGCCTTTAGATACCAAATGGCATTTTCTTGGGCAAACCCTCTCTTAAACATTTGTCTCTTGAACCTATATTACCTATATGAGATCATTATAAAAATGCAAAATAGTCTGTAAAAAGGTACCTTTGTGTTAGAGAAAATTCTGACTTCTTGACTGGAAACTATCTGAAGGAGAGGACGGGGTTCCTGTGACGGCGCCCAGCGTCCATCCGGTCCCCTCTGCTCTGCGTTTACGACGGGCAAGGTTCAACCTCGTCCCCTTTTAAGAACTCAAGCCCAGAGAGCGTACTTACACAGTGTCACCTTCTGCTTGAAATATTTTGGCATCATCACGTGCTTCAGAAAGTAAAGGCCTTATGACTCAGTGTCCTATTAAATTTTGGTTAGTTATCGTGATGCTTGAACCCGTGTCAGCGTTCCTGGCGTTGCTGGGCTTGTGATGTAGCCTTTGACGTAACCTACATGCCGGGTGCAGGTGATGAGTTCACCATGGGATGTCTGTGGTTTTTTTCCGGAACTCTTCTTTCCCGTTTTTCTTTTAGAGCATGTCGGGGGCTGTGGTTAGGAAGATGATAAATGAGGCCAACAGTAAATGAAGGCTGAAAAAACATTGGACAGGTCAGGTATCTGAAGCTTTTGAGAAGGAAAAAAACAATAAACAAGGAACCCAAACAAAGCGAAGTAGAGTCTCGAAGCACAAACCATCAAAACCCGGAGTTCAGCACTCAGGGTAGCCTTGGTGCCATGCCACACTAGGAGCTGCAAAGGCCTCTGTGGTTGGTACGTGTGGCAGGAGAAGTCAGTGTGTCTCAGAGAAGGGGGGGGGGTTCTCTTTTCGAGGAGAAAAGGACGACAGAGGGAAATGTTTTATTCTGAGATGTTTTATTTACAGTGACTGTGCGGCTTGTGCTCTGTAGGGCAGAGCTCGGTTGGTAGTATTTGGAAGGCAGGGTAGGGGAGGATGCTAAAATATCCGTGCTACGGAGCTCTCATTAGGACTACACGTGTGAGAACATTCTAGAATTCACACCATCTAGACAAATGGCTGATTTAGGAATTTCTCCTTCCTGCTCCGTGGCACCCTCAAATGCCTCTCCCCTTTTCCCTGTTAGGAGCCTGAACTGGCTCTTTAAAGAGATGGAGTGAAACTTAATAACCTAGGGAAACCTCCAGTTCATATTCCACAGGAACAGTCTTTCTGGTTGGCACATCTGAGAATATCTGCAGTCCTAAAAACCTCCTTGCGGAGTAGAAGTAATGAAAGGATGGTATTTAATATTGCTTCAACTTTTGTTCTTAAAGATCTTTTATGCTGTGTAGTTCCCAGTCTGACTTCGCATTTCTAGACTCCATATTTTAGAATAACCTTGGGTAAGTAATTAGCAGAAGCTATGGTGTTGACCTGCATTTTCTTTCCATTAAGCTGCCTCCATGGTGGGACAGGGCTTTAGTGAGGTTTTCCTGAGCCTTGGGAGTACCCAGGAATCTACACTCTAAGAGCAAAACACCCTTGACTTTTCTGTTTCTGTTGCTGTCGTTCAGGCCCTAAGTCGTGTCCGAGTCTTTGTGACTGCATGGACTGTAGAATGCCAGGCTCCTCTCTCCTCTGCTGTCTCCCGGAGTTTGCTCAAACTCATGTCCGTTTGGCCAGTGATGCTGTCTAACCATCTTGTCTGTCGCCCCCTTCTCCCTTTGTCTTCAATCTCTCCCACCATCAAGGTCTTTCCCATCAGGGGGAAAGTCTCTTTGCATCCGGGGGCCAAAGTATTGGAGCTTCAGCTTCAGCAGTGGTCCTTACAATGAATATTCAGAGTTGATTTCTGTTTGTATGACTTCCTAAAACTTTTAGACACCATAGAGGGGAGTGACTTTCTTCCAGGTTTTGGTGAAAGAGAAGAAGACAACTATTGTATGCTATTACTTATATATGTATGTATGCTCAGTTGTATCTGACTCCTTGCAACTCCATGGACTGTGTGTAGCCCACCAGACTCCTCTGTCTATGAATTCTCCAGGCAGGAATACTGGAGGGGGTGCCATTTCCTACTGCAGGGGATCTTCCCAACCCAGGGATTGAACCCACGTCTCTTGTGTCTCTTGCATTGGCAGGTGGATTCTTTACCACTAGTGCAACGTGGGAGGCCCAATAGCACTTATATGTGAAATCTAGCAAAGTGCAACAAACTAGTGAATATAACAAAAAAAAAAAGCAAACTCATGGATGTAGAGAACACGCTGGCGGTCACCAGTGGGAGAGGAGAACCAATATAGGGACTCAGGGTTAGGAGGTACAAAATATTGGGCATAAGATAGGCCACAAGGACGTATTATATTTTCCAACACAGGTGGAATATAGCCAATGTTTTGTAATAATTATAAATGGAAAGTAACCTTTAAATTGTATGAAAATTTAAAAAATTATTAAATAATTCTACAGAAGAATTAGATTTAAGCTTTTGGGAATAAATGTGTGATTGCAGAGGTGAAAATCAATCAATCATTTTGTTCTGCGAGCAGAAAAAGACTTCCTTCCTAGATGACATTTGCCGTCTAGTCTTTCTGCTTGGCTTGCTCACTTCCTTCAGCAACAGGGGGCTCTGCATGGCCTTTTGTCAGGTACCCAGAGGCCCATGTAGGAAAATAGCAGACCCTTAGCAAAAGCATCATCTCGTGGAGAAGAAACCGCCGAGTCCTTTCTGGGCCACCGGAGGGTTCTTCAGGCATGCCGTCACCCTGTGCTGGAGGACAGGCATGCTCATGTGCCCACAGGGTGACGCCAGTCCATCGCTGCGGCCTAGTCCTTCCCCGTCCCCATGACTGTAGAGTCCTTCTTCTTGGTCTAGACGAACCCTCCAAGTTGTTGTATTTTCCCAGGAGATACTGTGAAAGATCATCATAAAGAAATAAAATCAGGTCTTGGTCGAAAGCTTTCGGCAAGTAGGTTTAAAGGCGTAAAGCCTGTCATTCTCTTCCTCAGGGCAGTTCAATTCAGTCGCTCAGCCAGGTCTGACTCTGAAACCCTGTGGACTGTAGCACGCCAGGCTTGCCCGTCCATCACCGACTCCCGGAGCTTGCTCAAACTCATGTCCATCGAGTTCTCTTCCTACATGTGGATTTTTGTGTGATTAGTAACACAGTTGTATACATTTATTTATCTAAATTTATAAGATCTGTTCCTGTTCATATGGATACATATATACACACTTGTGTTAATGACAGACTTCCAACATTTTTGCAAAGTTTGAGATGCCTAGTGTACAGCAGTCTCTGAGCAGTCAAGTGATGGGGGCAGACGGTGAGCTGGTATGTGGTGGGGAACTTAGGGCTTTAAGAACCAGTCTGGCCCTGGAAAGCTAAGGCTGTAAGAAGTCTGCCAGAGCTGGGTCCTGAAGTGGTTCACCCTCCTCTCGTCTGGGGGAGGAAACAGCCTCTGCAAAGATCGGTCTTCCTCCTGAGGAGTGTGTCCAGCAGTCCTGCATGTGTACCCTGTGAAATACCAGTTTCCAGTTAGCCCACACCTGGGGTGCGGGCAACATGGAACCAAGTCAGTTTGTGGACAAACGAGGAATTCAGCAGCATTTGAGAAGAAAGCCACCAGAACTGATGTGGCTCTTGGTCCCTGGTAAAGCAGGCAGCGGCAGCAGCAGCAGGTAGCGTGTTCTGGCTGAGCGGTGAGATGCTCCAGGGGGTGTGTGCGCTCGCCTGTGGGGCGTCTGTGTGCTGTGATGCTGTGGGGGTGGCGTAAACATTTCTAAAGGGGTTAAAGATAATTTTGTAGCATTAACTCTAGCCTAATGTGACTTGATCTGAACCAGTCCTAGCCAGAACTCCTGTGATTTATGATTAGCGTAAGGTTTTCTGAGGTTCAAAGTTTCAGTGTAGTTTTCTTATTTTTCAAAAAAAAAAAAAAAAAAAAAAGGTTCTGATCATTTGGTATTGTTTTAAAATCATATTATTTTCACTTGTTATAAAAATTAAGTTCACCTGTACAATAATGGCCCTCATAATGAATCCCTTAAGGAAACATATGTTAATTATGATTTCATGGTAGATAGGTTATTTTTAGATTTTAAAAATTGCCCCTTCTTCCAGTAGCTTCCAGACACTTCTGTGTCTGCGGATTAGGTAGATGTAGACATAAGGGAGGTAAGCTGGAAGTGCATTTCTGTGTCTGTGATCTGCTGCTGTTAAGATTTAGAAACATGGACACAACAGTGTCTCCATGACGCAGGCATATCATCAGGTCCTTAGAGGGACCCTGAGTAAGTAGGGTTTTCATGTCATTTGGAGAAGGGCAGGCCAGGGGCTCATTCATCTCTCCTTTCATTGATTCATTCATGATGTAAACACACATTAGATGCTCACTGGGCACCAGGAGTCATTCACATACATGGGTGCCTGCCCACATGGACCGACCCTGGGGAGAGGCACTAATCACACCAACCACAAACAGATACACCGTTGTTGTTCACTCACCCACCTGTGTCTGACTCTTTGCGAGACCATGGACTGCAGCACGCCAGGCTTCCCTGTCCTTCACCATCTCCCGGAGCTCGCTTGAGCAAGCAAATCAGTGATGCCATCCAACCATCTGGTCCCCTGTTGTCCGCTTCTCTTCCTGCCCTCAATCTTTCCCAGCATCAGGGTCTTTTCCAGTGAGTCAGCTGTTTGCAACAGGTGGCCAGAGTACTGGAGCTTCAGCTTCAGCATCAGTCCTTCCAGTGAATATGCAGGACTGATTTCCTTTAGGATGGACTAGTGCCACCTTATTTGAGGGGTATATGTACATCCCAAGACCCCCAGTGGATGCCTGAAACTGACCCCTATATATAATGGGTTTTTTTCCTATGCTTATAAACTTGTGATAAAGGTTATTAATTAGGCAGAGTAAGAGATTAACAGTGATAAAAATAAAATAGAACAGTTGTAATAATATCCTGTAATAAAAGATATAAATGTGGTCTCTCTCTCTCTAAAAATATCTTAGTGTGCAAAATTAATGCCTTTCCCGTCTTCACTAAGCACTGATCATACTCTGTGGCCAGGACTTGGCAGTCTGAGATGTGGGAGCAGAAGTAACCTAAGTCTCTTTTTGCTTTCTCACGATTTCCTGGCTACAGGATGCATTCTTAGCGTTGATCTTGACAACCTCAGCGTACGATTTTTCTTCCTTCCTTTTTAAGTCTAGAACTTTCACTTTTTCACTTAAAGGAAGCACTTCACAGTTTCTCTTTGCCATGTCCGAGTCGCCAGCTTCACTGCTCTTGCACTTTAGGGCCGTTTAAAATAAGACAAGGGTCCCTTGAGCGCAAGTGACACCTGCGACCCCATTGATCTGATAACCAAGATGACGACAGGGTGGCTAACTGACCGATGTGCCGGAGAAAAGCGTGGAACCTCATCCGGCTCTAGGCAGGACTGTGTGCAAGTTAAAACTCACGGACCGTTAATTTCTGGAGCTTTCCATTTAATATTTTCAGACTGTGGTTGACTGAAGGTGACTGTAGAATGTGGCATGGCATCTGTGACGAGGGCCCCTGAGGCCAGAGGTGGTGCTGTGAGCCCAGGGGGAGAGGAACACAGCCCGGCCCGAGTCCTCAGTGGCATAGCTGTCTCTCCCTCCGGGTTCTTCGATCTTCTTTCCCATTTCCCTTGAAATGAAAGGAGACTAGCAGACTTGCCTGTGTGGGGTCCCTGGTGGCGCAAGAGGGCTGCGCTTCTCTCTGGGCTTCTTAGGGTGAAAGAAGAAAAAGGTCCTTAAGGAATGACAGATGCTTTGTGAAAGATGTCAGGTTGAAACTGCTGGGAGCTGTTCAAATTCCTCTTTGGAGAAACTTCTGTTGTCGCTTCCTTTCCTGTTTTGAAGGTTGAAGCTGCTCTAAAATCTGAAAGTTGGTCCAACAATTTCTATTGTCAAGAGTTTGGAAAAACAGCAACGCTTACACATTGCTGTTGAGAATGCAAAATAGCCCAGCTCTCGTGGAAGACAGTTTGGCAGCGGTATATATGAAAGTAATGTAAATACGTGTAACCTTTGACCCACAAGTCCTACTTCTGGGAATCTGTCATGTGACACACTTGCACACAGACAAATTGCAGCTTTGTTTGTGCTTGTAGTAACTGGGGACAATCCACGTGTCCTGCAGTAGGGGACTGGTTAATAAACTAAGATACAGGCACAGGATGGAATACTCTGGAGCTTAAAGAAGCACAAAGGCACTCTATTCTCTGTGTGGATAGATCTCCAGGATATCAACTGAAAAAGACAACGTTTACTTCTTTTTTTGTAAAATTAAGGAGTGGAAATAAGACTGAATCTTTGCACTTGCTTGTGTTTGTATTGACTGACACCAGAAGGAAAGCCACGAAAGTGAGTAATGTGAGGACTCGCGGGGGTGGGCAGGGACAGGGAGGAGGTGATACATTTCAATGTACATTTTCGTATCATTTTTGATTCTGTCTTGTGCTTATCTGTTTATCCGTGCTCTGCTGTGTCCCAACTCTTTGCAACCCCACTAGGCTCTTCTGTCCCTGGGAATACTGGAGTGGGTTGCCATCTCCTCCTCCAGGGGATCTTCTCGACCCAGGGATCGAACCCACGTTTCCTGCATCTCCTGTATTGCAGGCGGATGCTTTACCCCTGAGCCGCTGAGGAAGCCTACCACACCTTGTGCTTACATTATGTATTAAAACTTAGAAGAAAAAACTGCTGCGCTTTCTCCTGCTGAGGTAGCAGGGGGCTCTGATGTCGATCTTGGATGGCATTCCCTGTTGTAGAAAGACCGAGTGACAGAGGCAAGTCCATGCCCCTTGGGTAGATTTCCTTCTTCTGTAGCGTGCCTGCCATTTGAGTGGTTGCCCTAGGACGCATCTTGGAAATCGCCTTGGTGTTGCGTGCTGCGGGAGCATTTCTCCCACGATCCACACTGCTCTAACATCACCTGCACCCCGAGAGGAGAACCCTGTGCATTTCTTAAGTTTGTAGAAAGGGCCATTTCCAGACATGTTTGTCTTCTCCTTTTGGCTTCCTTGTCTTGTCATCATGCAAGTCGCAAGGCCTGCTGATGAAATACACTCCCGTGTTTTACAAGAAGTTACTTTCTGATTGTTCTGTTTTACTTTCAATAGAGGGTTGAGGTGCATGTGGTAAGGGATTCAAAGGACCACATGGACGTGCCTCCTTAGTTATTTTTTTGACCCTCTTTGGGGGCTTTGGTGTTGACTTTTTCACTAACAAGTTGATGTAGAAATGCATTTAATGCTGATTTGTTGCCGTTCTGTTGCTCAGTTGTTCCTCACTCTCGTGGACCACAGCACGTCAGGCTCCCCGTCCTTCACCATCTGCCAGAGTTTGCTCAAACTCATGTCTGTTGAGTCGGTGATGCCATCCAGCCATCTCATCCTCTGTCTTTTCTTTCTCCTCCTGCCTTCAGTATTTCCCAGCATCAGGGTCTTTTCCAGTGACTCAGCTCTTCACATCAGGTGGCCAGAGTCTTGGAGCTTCAGCATAAGTTCTTCCAGTGAACATTCAGGTTAATTTCCTTTAGGATGGACAGGTTGGATCTCCTTGCAGTCCAAGGGGCTCTCAAGAGTTTTCTCCAATACCACAGTTTGAAAGCATCAGTGCTGGTTTGGAGCAGTGTTATTCTGTATCTCTTGAACTGACCCTAAGGGCATGCTCGCTCGCTCTCTCTCTCTCTCTCTCTCTCTTGCTGTACTTAGCCCCCCAACTGGGGACTGAATTTGGGCCTGGTAGTGAAAGGTTCTGAGTCCTAACCACTGGACCACCAGGAAACTCCATGATCCTGAGCTCTCTTGATGGATGCCACAAGGTCCATGGATCACTATGATTGATTTTTCAAGCTATCAGCTATTTAACTGTCCAATGCCAAGTGTTCAGGAAATAATATAAATTCAGTATAAAGTAAATTCAAGCTGGTGGCTCCAGCAGCATACCCTTTGAATTATAGCTCTATTTGTTCCCATTTATAACCACCCTTTAACTACTCAGTTTGTAATCAGAGTAAGTCACTTTGGTGGTAAGTCAACTGTGGGTTAGTTTGCATCATAGATTCCCTCTGACAGTTCAGTCTTACAAGAGGTGTGTGAGCATGAGATCTGCGTTGTGTGGTCATGGAAGGGGTGGAGGTTGGCAGTGATTAGAAGGTGATCTCAAGATTAAAAAAAAAAAATTACCCCAAACTGTAGCCCTGGATAGTGAATCAACTGGTGGATTGCCCTCTGTGGTTGGACTTTTGAGGGAGCCTGTCAGGTTCTGCTGTTATCTCCAGAGAAATGGTACTGTGATCAAATCTGGGTCGGCTGTGCTGCAGGCCGTGGTAGTGGGTATCACTGGCGTGCTGGGAAAATGACTCCTTCTTATTGTTACTGTTCAGTTGCTCAGGCATGTCCAGCTCTTTGTGACCCCGTGGACTGCAGCTTGCCAGGCCTCCCTATCCTTTACTGTCTCCTGGAATTTGATCAAATTCACATCCATTGAGTTGGCGATGCTGTCTAACCATCCCATCCTCTGTTACCCCCTTCTCCTCCTGCCCTCAGTCTTTCCCAGCATCAGGGTCTTTTCCAGTGAGTAGGCTCTTCGCATCAGGTGGCCAAAGTATTGGAGCTTCAGCTTCAGCATCAGTCCTTCCAGTGAATATTCATGGTTGATTTCGTTTAGGATTGACAGGTTTGATCTCCTTGCAATCCAAGGGACTCTCAAGAGTCTTCTACAGCACTGAATGATTGCTTATTAACTCTTCAAGTATTACCTATAATACTTGTTTTAGCAGCAGAATGCTTTGCTTATAGTATGTGTGTGTGTGTGTGTGTTTGTGAGTGTTGAGAGGTGTTGTGGGTAGGGGATGAGTTAGGCCAAAGATGTTTGAAATATATTTGTAGGAGGTATATGCCTATTAAATCATTTTAAAGCTAAAAATACCCCCCTACTTAATTTTGATTTGATTTGCTTACTACTACCAGGGAATGATTCTTATATGACCAAAATGTGCTTTCACATACATACTTCTGCATGTCCCTTCTTTATCCGTCAAGTGTATTCCTCAGTGATACTATATAAAATACAGATGTATATGCAAATCATCTTATTCTATTGACTTTCATTGTAAAATTTGAAAACTGTAGGATCTGAAACAAATCCCATTAGGACTCCTCATATTCACTTGAATCCCTGGTAGCTTAGTGGTAAAGAATCGCCTACGACGCAGGAGACCATCTGCAATGCAGGAGATGCAGGTTGTATCCCTGGGTCAGGAAGATGCCCTGGAGAAGGAAAGGGCTGCTCCTTCCAGAATTCTTGCCTGGAGAATCCCAGGGACAGAGGAGCCTACAACCCATGGGGTCTCAAGAGTTGGACACACGTTAGTGATTAAGCCACCATCCGTCTTCACCTGTAGAGCTCGGTTTTCAGCCTTCAGAATGTTGTAAAACTTTTTCCTCTGTAAGCAGAGTTAATCCATCGGCAATTAATCTGTGTTTGTGTGTCTTTGCTGCAAACATTTAGTCAATTGCTTTTATTCTTGAGTCATCCTTGCCCTACTTCTAGGACTTGATTTTTGGCAGCTACAGTGGCGACTCCAGGAGTTATTAGAATTAAGAGCCAGAGGGAGATGCTGTTTAAATTCCATTTAGGCTGGGTGGGTGCGCTCACATATTCATGTGGGGTGTCTAGAGGCTCTGTGCTCTGGGTCGGGCTGGGGAGAAGGCCCTTTGGATGTTTTCTTTCACTGAGACCCCACTAGGGAAGTGCTTCCTGCTGACTCCTTATTCAACAAGTACTTGTTGTTTCTGGAGGTTCTGATTGCTTCTTTTCCCCCCAATTAGTTTAAAAAGCTGAGTTTAGGCAGGGTTCTTGTTGAAGCAGAATAATTTAATAGGTTATTGACCGCCTCTCTGAAGCTCTTCATCTGTGAGATGGGACTAATACCACCTACCCCGCTGGCTCAGATTCTGCCGGTCACACCTACAGGTCAGTGTAGGCAGCACTGGGGGCTAACAGCCCTAGTGGTTGATTTCAGAGATGCTTATTTTCATTTTTAGGTAGCTTTGCACCTGGCAAGAGAAATTAACACTCCAGTTTGTGATGCTCTCCTCCGTGTGACACCCTTCTTGTTATGAATGCTTTAGCAACTATACTAGGACTCACCAGGAGCTACAAAAATGTCCTTTTATTATATAGACACCTTCTAATGTAGCTGTTTTAAAACCTTAGGTTTTTTGTACTTGCCTAACATATACCCAAGCGAGAATGCTATCTTTTTTAGTGTGGAGGCGACAGTTTAAACTGTGTCTTGACTATTTGTATTTCCGTTTGATCTTGGTGACACTGAGTGATTTGGGTCATTCTGACATGTAATCAAGTTAAACGGTGTGGCTCTTAGAAAACATGTCCAGCAGGTAATCTGAGAGCTTGATAACTAGGAACACAGCCGAGAAATTTCATCAGGACTAATTTATTAATTTCTTAAGCACTTCTTGTCCAGTTTGCCTTTAATTTTCATTTTTTCTAAGTTTCCATTAGCAACTGGAATAATAACTCACTTGTTATTTAATAATGAATGGTTACAAATTGTTTGTGTGTTTTCATAATTAGAATGTGATAGCAATCATCTACCGGATGAGCTGACACTGTAATGACATCAAGTCAGTAACAATTATGCCTAACAGGAAAATTAATTATGTAATCCTATCATACCCTATTTCGCCTCGTAGATTAGATTTGGCTGTGACTAGGCTGGGCTAGGCAGGTGACAGTGTGGTATAACACTTCTCATTTTTCTGAATCACCTAGTCACTATCATGTTCACTGTATCACCCGGGAAAATCATTTGATTTATATTTTTAAAATAAATATTTTCAGCCTTTTGATTTTCTGCTTAAAAAGAGAACAAAAAAACTGCGTCTACTTGGATGGTTTATTCTTCCCATGCTTTTAGCGCATAAAGGTCTTTGCTGGATTTTTATCCAGGAGCAGCCATCTTTTCTTTTCGCCTTTGCTTACCTGTCAGGGATGGGAGCTGTGCGAGTGAGCTAACCATGCCCTCTGACCCGAGGCGCCCCTTCCTCCAGCACATGGAGCAGCTGCCAGTCCAGGGAGCAGGCCCAGACCAGACAGACTGAGGGTCCTCAGGTGACTCTGGAGCAGCCCACCAGGCCTCTGTTGGGGTGCCCAGCTGACTGGTCCTGCACCGCTCCCCATCCTTGGAGGCCCTGTGGGTCTCAGGCGAGGTGAACAGTCTCTCAGGACCCATGTGCTTAGCCTCAGAGGAACCCTGACATTAGCTCGTCCAGCTCCTCGGCTTCAAGGTGTAAAAACTGCTGTTTGTCTAAGGGTCGAGCTGGGACCACAACCCACATCTTCCTGGTGTTCTTCCCATCACACCTTGTTCCTACTTTGTTTTTTTTTAAATTGCTTATAACTACTCAGTATCTAGGGATAAAAGTTTGTCTCTAAGCTGAAGAATTTAGAAAACACTCAGAAAAGTCAAGCCTCCTATATGTTCATCACTGGTAACAGTTGAGAACATTTTCTTCCAGCTTTTTAAAGCGTATTTTACCATAGTCCAGCTGCTTCTAGTGGGATGTTTATTTCTTGGAATCTTAAAGTTTATCAACGCCATGAAGTCATCTAAGCCTGCAGGGTGCTTAACCGTTCTCCAGGGTTGGCATTTGCCCTGGCTCCAGGCTGTCACAGTTGTTCATGGTTGTAAGTAAGGCTGCAGTGAATACTGCCACACTTAAATCCTGTCCTTGACTTCAGACGGACTCCTTAGGATGTTGGATTCCCTGAAGTCGGATTTCGGAGGAAAGGTGTGAACTTACGGCTCTTGCCCAGACGGCCTGTCCCACTTTATACGCTGACTTGAGCTCCTAAATCCTGTTGTGAGATGGTCACGGTCGCTTTGTGAGAAGCACCCACCCCACAAATAAGACAGCCCCCAGAAGACAGATCAGCATCATTGCTTGGGTGTGTGCTCTGGTGCCGGTGGGTCCCTCCTGCCTCTTTTCCCTCCAGCCTGGGTCAGTCTTGTTCCAGATGATCAATGTACACAATATAAACTCTTTCCTGTTTGTATTGTCATTTGTTTTGCCAGCCGCCATCAGTCTTTGTTTCCGTGGCGGTCAGAGCATCAGGCTGTTCTTCTGGGGTCCTCCCTGCCCTTTGTGTATAGTGTATAGTCTCAGTTCTTTGGGGATGGAGTTGCGGTGACCCCAGACCCATTTAGACGCCTTCCCACACACCTGGCTTTGTCCTCCTCACATCTCCCTGCCCCAGGTGTTAGTGGATGACAAGTCAGAGCTTTCAACTAAGCATTCATTTGTGAACTTTTTTCTTTTTCTTTTTTTCTGCTGAAGTATAGTTGATTTTTTTTTTTTTTTTGCATTCTGAATTTATGGACTTTTGACATTGATGACTATTTTCTAAACCCCAAACCAGGTCATTTTGCATAGAACTAGGTCACATAACTGTGAAAACTCAGGGGATGGGTTAGCTCTCTTGGCCAGTGGGTTCTGCTCTCTGTGGACTGGTCTTGCTTTAAATCCATTTTTAAGGAATGCAGTCTTTATCAGTGAAACCATGCTTAAATCTTATCCCCTAAATGTATTTACATATGAATAATATAGCTCAAACTAGTGATTATATATAAATTTACTTTGAGTTATTGTAAGTGATATGTAATTGGTTTTTAATTAAAATGCATTATTTCAATCAATATCAAACCTTCAAGAAAGAAAAACCTATAATCATAATTAAATAAAACAGTTACTCAGATGAGTTGAGGACTGTGTTTGGGACTGGAAAATTAGATAAATCTTGACAAATTCCTAGAGGAATGTAGAGTTTTTTTTCCTAAAGTATATTCATAAAGTTAGTGGGATTTTACATGAAAGCAGCTTTTGAGTCACTTTATTTAGTTTTTAACTTGTCATCTGGGAGGAGATTGCGAGGAGTTCCCTGGTGGTGAGACTATGGTGAGTTATGTTTCCCACAGATGGCTTTATTTCCTTCTTGTGACATTGCTTGGATCATGAAATAAGTGTCTTGGAAAATGTGCGATGCAAAGATGTGAGTTGGGAGATCTCTGTGCATGTAAGTCAGCGCTGTCTGTGTTAGAGAAAGGATGCTTCACTTTAGGCTGCAGTATTGCTTCTTTTCGCCCTTGGCTGTGACTTTGTTGAGCGCTCCTGTGCCTTTCCCCTCGAGGACAGTGTCTGCTTCTTGACGGGGCAGTGTCTCCTTACCCTCTTGTCCAGCTCCTTTCCCAAGGAAGCCCAGTTTTTCTTTCTTGGAAAAGCTCAAACATACTTCCCACCCAGTTAAACTCCCTTCCCTACTGTTACTTTTTGCTTCTCCATATTTTGTTCTTGAATACCTTCTTACAGAATGGGACCAGTATCAAGATTGGGAGGAGAGGGGACATACGGATCTCAATAGCTGATTCGTGTTGATGTTTGACAGAAAACAACAAAATTCTATAAAGCAATTATCCTTCAATAAATAAATACACAAATAAATGAAGATTGGGAGGGCACCAGGCCTCAACATTGCCCTCTCCCTTTTACTTCTTCTGATTTTAACGATCCCTCGTTAACCTAGGAGCTTGGGAGCAGTAGCAGTGATGTCTTCCTGAGGTTCTCTTTCTACATTTCCTCCTGGTATTTGAATGCGGTGGGTTCTACCAGGGCTTCCTTTGTCTTCGTTTATTGTCCGAAAGAGTCTGAAGTGATATTCCCCACGAGCTCCCTGGCCGCCGTCAGGCAGCCTAACTGAATGTTGGAGAGAAATTGCTACCTTTTGAATCAGTTCAGTTCAGTCGCTCAGTCATGTCCAACTCTTTGCGACCCCATGGACTGCAGCATGACTAGGCCTCCCTGTCCATCACCACCTCCCGGAGTTCACTCAAACTCATGTCCATTGAGTCTGTGATGCCATCCAACCATCTCATCCTCTGTCGTCCCCTTCTCCTCCCACCTTCAATCTTGCCCAGCATCAGGGTCTTTTCCATTGAGTCAGTTCTTCCCATCAGGTGGCCAGAGTTTTGGAGCTTTAGCATCAGTCCTTCCAAAGAATACCCAGGGCTGATCTCCTTTAGAATGGACTGGTTGGATCTCCTTGCAGTCCAAGGGACTCTCAAGAGTCTTCTCCAACACTACAGTTCAAAAGCATCAATTCTTTGGTGCTCTGCCTTCTTCACAGTCCAACTCTCACATCCAAACATGACCACTGCAAAAACCATAGCCTTGACTAGATGGACCTTTGTTGGCAAAGTAATGTCTCTGCTTTTGAGTATACTATCTAGGTTGGTCATAACTTTTCTTCCAAGGAGTAAGCATCTTCTAATTTCATGGCTGCAATCACCATCTGCAGTGATTTTGCAACCCCCCGAAATAAAATCTGACACTATTTCCACTGTTTCCCCATCTATTTGCCATGAAGTGATGGGACCAGATGCCATGATCTTAGTTTTCTGAATGTTGAGCTTTAAGCCAACTTTTTCACTCTCCTCTTTCACTTTCATCAAGAGGCTCTTTAGTTCCTCTTCACTTTCTGCCATTAGGGTGGTGTCATCTGCATATCTGAGGTTATTGATATTTTTCCCTGCAGTCTTGATTGCTTGTGCTTCATCAAGTCCAGCATTTCTCATGATGTTCTCTGCATATAAGTTAAATAAGCAGGGTGAAAACATACAGTCTTGACATACTCCTTTCCCAATCTGGAACCAGTCCATTGTTCCATGTCCGGTTCTAACTGGTGCTTCTTGACCTGTATACAGATTTCTCAGGAGTCGGGTAAGGTGGTCTGGTATTCCCATCTCTTGAAGAATTTTCCACAGTTTGTTGTGATCGACACAGTCAAGGGCTTTGGTGTAGTCGATAAAGCAGAAATAGATGTTTTTCTGTAACTCTCTTGCTTTTTTAATGATCCAACAGATGTTGGCAATTTGATCTCTGATTCCTCTGCCTTTTCTAAATCTGGAAGTTCTTGGTTCACATACTCTTGAAGCATAGCTTGGAGGATTTTCAGGCATTACTTTGGTAGTATGTGAGATAAGTGCAGTTGTGCAGTAGTTTGAGCATTCGGGATTGGAATGAAAACTGACTTTTTCCAGTCCTGTGGCCAGTGCTGAATTTTCCAAATTTGCTGGCATATTGGAAAATTTCCAAATTTCCAAATTTGCTTTCACAGCGTCATCTTTTAGGATTTGAAATAGCTCATCTGGAATTCTGTCACCTCCACTAGCTTTGTTCTTAGTGATGCTTCTTAAAGCCCACTTGCCTTCGCACTCCAGGATGTCTGGCTCTAGGTGAGTGATCACACCATCGTGATTATCTGGATCATGAAGATCTTTTTTGGATAGTTCCTCTGTGTGTTTTTGCCACCTTTTATTATCTTCTGCTTCTGTTAGGTCCATACCATTTCTGTCGTTTATTGTGCTCATCTTTGCATGAAATGTTCCCTTGGTATTTCTAATTTTCTTGAAGAAGTCTCTAGTCTTTCCCATTCAGTTGTTTTCCTCTATTTCTTTGCATTGATCACTGAGGAAGACTTTCTTATCTCTCCTTGCTATTCTCTGGAGCTCTGTATTCACCTGGGTGTATCTTTCCTTTTCTCCTTTGTCTTTCGCTTCTCTTTTTTTCTTCTCAGCCATTTGTAAGGCCTCCTTAGACAACCATTTTGCATTTCTTTTTCTTGGAGATGGTTTTGATCACCGCCTCTGGTACAATGTCACAAACCTACGTCCATAGTTCTTCAGGCACTCTATCAGATCTAATCTCTTGAATCTATTTGTCATTTTCATTGTATAACTGTAAGAGATTTGATTTAGGTCATACCTGAATGGTCTAGTGGTTTTCCCTACTTTCTTCAATTTAAGTCTGAATTTGGCAATAAGGAGTTCATGATCTGTGCCATAGTCAGCTCCCAGTCTTGTTTTTGCTGACTGTGTAGAGCTTCTCCATCTTTGGCTGCAAAGATTATAATCAAGCTGATTTTGGTGTTGACCATCTGGTGATGTCCATGTTCAGAGTCTTCTCTTGTGTTGTTGGAAGAGGGTGTTTGCTATGACCAGTGCATTCTCTTGGCAAAACTCTGTTTGCCTTTGCCCTTCTTCATATTGTACTGCAAGACCAAACTTGCCTGTTACTCCAGGTATCTCCTGACTTCCTAATTTTGCATTCCAGTCCCCTATGATGAAAAGGACATCTTTTTTTGGTGTTAGTTCTAGAAGGTCTTGTAGGTCAATTTCAGCTTCTTTGGCATAGACTTGGATCAAAGCAAATTGGAAGTGGTCAAATAGGAGATGGCAAGAGTGAATATCGACATTTTAGAAATCAGTGAACTGAAATGTTTGGACTGGAATGAGCAAATTTAACTCAGATGACCATTATATTTACTACTGTGATCAAGAATCCCTTAGAGGAAATGGAGTAGCCCTCATGATCAATGAAGGTGTCCAAAATGCAGTGCTTGGGTGCCATCTCAAAAATGACAGAATGATCTTTCTTTTTGTTTTCAAAGCTTTTTAAAGAGCAGTGAATTCAAGGTAACTGAAATGTTTGGACTGGAATGAGCAAATTTAACTCAGATGACCATTATATTTACTACTGTGATCAAGAATCCCTTAGAGGAAATGGAGTAGCCCTCATGATCAATGAAGGTGTCCAAAATGCAGTGCTTGGGTGCCATCTCAAAAATGACAGAATGATCTTTCTTTTTGTTTTCAAAGCTTTTTAAAGAGCAGTGAATTCAAGGCTGGTGGTGTGGTCGTGATCAATTCCCAGGGTAACTGAGGACTGTGAACATTTTCAGATCAACTTTGACTCTTAAACTGCCAGTGGTGGTAACACCGAAAAGAAATCTGAACAAAATCTTGGCTGTAGTTGGAAGCAGCGAAAGCTGTAGATTTAGGTACTGCCAGACAGCCCTTGGAAACCCGCAGGGGGGAAGTCTAGTTCCTTGCTTCTGTCTTTGTTTTTGAGAGGAAAGAGCTAATAAAAGGAATGAGTTAATAAAAAGACTTTAATAATGATGAGCTTTTGCAGGTGAGATTAGACACTTAATTCTCTTAACAAGACAAAGAGGGATGGGAGAAGCTAAGGGGCTTCCCAGGTGGCACAGTGGTGAAAAATCTGCCTGCAGATGCAGGAGATGCAGCTGGATCCCTGGGGCAGGAAGATCGCCTGGCGGAAGCAATGGCAACCCACTCCAGTCTTCTTGCCTGGGAGACTCCGTGGACTGAGGAACCTGGCAGGCTAAAGTCCATGGGGTCACAGAAGAGTAAGACATGACTGAGCAGATGCACACCCGTTTCAGAGATGAGGACCAGAGGCTCTGGGAGGCTGAGGGACTTGCTACTCTGTGAGGTCAGAATTCACACTTAGAGGCGGGTCTGAGCCTGCTGCTTCATGGTGCCCCTTTCCTCCCTCCCCAAGAGATGACAGCGCGCAGAGAATCACTCCTCAGTTGTGTGCGTGGAATGCGCTGTTCGCCATCAGAACGGGCTTCTTTGGCGGGGGAGGATCCCTTTAAAGTTTTAACAGAATCAACATAATTAAAAAGTGGTCCACATGAAAGATCAAAAATATCTGTAAGATACATCTCTAATGTGTTCTTTCTCTAGGAATATGAAGATATGCACATTTATACAGTATAATTTCATGTTTTCATAAAAATGGATTCATCCATTAATATAAAGAGTATTATATAAATAGCATTTCTGTAGGATTTTTGTTGATTTTTCTTAAAATATGAACGTCACTTTAGGTCAGCTGCAAATACTGAAATGAGTCAAAGTTATCGCAGTTTCCAGTATGCACGCACTATAATTTAATCAGCCATCTCATGTTGATGGACAACAACATCTTGCTTGTTTCTTCTCATGTTGTGTTTTGCTGCTGAAACAGGATTATAGTAAATTCATCTCCATGTATGTACATATGCTTGCTTGTTTGCTGGTACTCGTTTTTCCATAGGAAGGGGCATTGCTACCTTGCTCCTGATTTTAGTAAAAATATTTCAGTGTCTTAAGCATTGACTATGCCTTTGTTAAGTTTTGATAAATACAGTTGATCATATTGAAGTATCATGTTTCCATTTATTTTTTAGTTTTTCTTGAAAGAAGTTGATGAATTTTGTTAAATGCCCTTTTAGCATGATACATTTGTAAGCTTTTGCCTTTATTTTGGGGTGTAATAAATTATGCTGACTAGATTTCCCAGTACTGAATCATCTTTGCAGTCCTGGAATAAACTCTGATTTGATATGGTGTGCTATTTCTTTCATATGTTGCTAAAGTTGATTTGCTAATATTTTTTTTTAAATTTTTTATGACTGCAGTCTTAAGATGGGTGTGAAATTTCTTCCATAGTTGCACTGTATCAGGTATTGATATTAGGATTTTGTTTTTAAAATTATTTAAGAAGAATCTCCTCTTTTTCTAAAGTCTGAAAGCATTTGTGTAATAGAGGAAATATCTAGTTTTTAAATATTACGGAGAAATCAACTTGAAAACCACCTTGGCTTGATATCTCCCCAACCCTACCCCCAAATCTTTTAAAGCACGTTCTTTAATTTTTCAGAATATATTGCAGTTGTTCTACTTTTTACTTTTTCTCTGGATTTTTGATATTTCTTACTTGCTAGGTCCCATCACTTCATGGGAGATAGATGGGGAAAGAGTGGAGACAGTGTCAGACTTTATTTTTTGGGGCTCCAAAATCACTGCAGATGGTGACTACAGCCATGAAATTAAAAGACGCTTACTCCTTGGAAGAAAAGTTATGACCAACCTAGATAGCATATTCAAAAGCAGAGACATTACTTTGCCGACTAAGGTCCGTCTAGTCAAGGCTATGGTTTTTCCTGTGGTCATGTATGGATGTGAGAGTTGGACTGTGAAGAAGCTGAGTGCTGAAGAATTGATGCTTTTGAACTGTGGTGTTGGAGAAGACTCTTGAGAGTCCCTTGGACTGCAAGGAGATCCAACCAGTCCATTCTGAAGGAGATCAGCCCTGGGATTTCTTTGGAAGGAATGATGCTAAAGCTGAAACTACAGTACTTTGGCCACCTGATGTGAAGAGTTGACTCATTGGAAAAGACTCTGATGCTGGGAGGGATTGGAGGCAGGAGGAGAAGGGGACGACAGAGGATGAGATGGCTGGATGGCATCACTGACTCGATGGACGTGAGTCTGAGTGAACTCCGTGAGTGTGTGATGGACAGGGAGGCCTGGTGGGCTGCTTTTCATGGGGTCTCAAAGAGTCGGACACGACTGAGCGACTGAACTGAACTGAGGAAATTAGTTTGCCTAAATTTAAATTTATTGCACAGAGTTGTATGTAATATTGTTAAACATTTTTTTGATATCCATGGTAATAATCCCGTCCTCATTACTAATGCAGGAAGTTTTTGCTTTTGTCTTTTTCCCCCTTTAACCAATCTTGTTGAAGATTTCCTTTGGTTCAGATGGTAAAGAATCTGCCTGTAATGCAGGAGACCTGGGTTTGATCCCTGGTTCGGGGTGATCCCTCTGAGAAGGGACTGGCAACCTACTCCAGTATTCTTGACTAGAGAATTCCGTGGACAGAGGAGCCTGGCTGGCTACAGTCCATGGGGTCTCAAAGAGTCAAACACATTTTTTCCCCCTTAATCAAGCTTGTTCATCTCAGTTCAGTTGTGTCAAACTCTCAAGCTTGTTAGAAGTTTATGTATTTTATTCTCTTCAAAGAACTAGGCATATTAATTTTATGTTCAATATATTTAATTTAATTTCAGTACGTGATCTTTATTTATTCACTTTTACTATTCCTTTTGATTTAAGTTTATTAAGTTGACTGACTGCTCCATTTTACTTTTAGTCTTCTTAAAATAATGACATTTAAGGCTATAAATTTTCTTTAAGAACAGCTTTAACTGTGTACCTTTGGTTTTAGAGATCCATCTCCTTTTTGTTATTTTCTAGATGGTTTATGAAAAGTGAAACTTCACTTTCATGCACTGGAGAAGGAAATGGCAACCCACTCCAGTGTTCTTGCCTGGAGAATCCCAGGGATGGGGGAGCCTGGTGGGCTGCCATCTCTGGGGCCACACAGAGTTGGACACGACTGAAGCGACTTAGCAGCAGCAGCAGCAGCAGATGGTTTATAATTAAATTATTGTCTTTTGATCTTGAGATTATTTAGAGGCATGTTACTAAATTTTTTGGGGGGTATGTTTTGATATTTTACTACCATCTATGAATGTAGCTCTGAAGTCTCTGTCTTAGGGGATTTATTAGAGTTTACTTGTGTCCAAGCCAAGTGTGGGCTTCCCCAGTGGCTCAGCGGTAAAGAATCTGCCTGCAGTGCTGGAGACGCAGGTTTGATTCCTGGATCGGGAAGGTCCCCTGGAGAAAAAATGGCAGCCCACTCCAGTGTTCTTGCCTGGAGAATCCCATGGACGGAGGAGCCTGGTGGCTGCAACAGTGGGGTTACAAAGAGCTGGACACAACTGAGCACACACACACACCTGTGTTCAAGCACATGCTCAGTTTTTAGTTGTTCACGGATGTAAAAAAATCATATCCTTGGTGAGATACACAGCTTTCATTTCCTATATTTAGTAAATCAAGCTTATTGATTGCATTATATTCTGAGCCTGCAAATCTGTGTTTGTTTTTACTATCAAATTGAGAGTTATGTTAAAATACCTTTTATAATTTTTAAGCTCTCAAATTTCTAAGAGCTTCTGCTTAATGTATTCATGCTATTTTGTTTGATGCATAAAGATGTATAATTCTTATTTTTGCCTCAGATTACATGTCTGTTATTATGTGATATCCCACTTTATTGGTTCATTACTTATGGCCTTGAATTCTTTATCTGATTTTTATATTGCCACCCTTGCTTTCTTTTTTGTTTGTATTTGCTTGGTGTACCTTTGTTCAACTATTCATTTCTGAACTCTTTATCACTTTGTTTTGGGCAAGTTCCGTGTTTTGTTGTTTTAAACAGAGGCAGATTTTAAAAGTCCAAGGTGACAGGTTTGTTTTTGACAGGGAAATTCTGCCTTGTCTATTGTGATAACTGATAAATTTCGCTTTATCACTTTATCTTATTCAGTGGTTGCCCCTTGTTTTACTTTGTTTTTCTCAATTCTTAGTTTAACACGGTTTTTAAAATTAACAAAGGAATTGCTATTTTCAATCCTGCCAGAGCCTGACAGTTGGAAATGAAACTCTCACATACCAGCAGGAAGTCGCTGATGTGACCACCAGGACCTGCTGAATTCTTGTTGTCCCAGTAACTCTATTTCCTGGATGTGTCTTCCAGATCTCTTATCTTTTGACTCCTGAATTCCAATTCCATGTTCTTACTCTTTGCTTCTTAATGCCTATGTTTCTTCTCTTTAATCTCCTGGTACATTTATTTGATATTTTACAGCAATAGGTAGATTTTATCTTATTTTATTTTTAAAATTTTATTTTATCCTGATAGGAACACTTGACATGAGATTTACTCATACAGATTGAAGTATATAGTACAGTCTTGTGACTATAGGTACAGTGTTGTAAAACAGGTCTTTAGAATTCAGTCATCTTGTTTAACTGAGACTTTATGCCTTCCTGTTGTTTTTTTCTTTTTTTAATTCAGAAAGTATTTAAGCTGCAGTTGCATCTCCTTGTGTGTTCTCAAGCCCTTTCTGGTTAAAGTTTCCCCTGCTGCATTAGTTTTCCTGGTGCAGGGGGCGCTTGCAGTTCGGCCCGGCCCCCAGCCGCTGTTCCTCCTCTGCTTCTGGTTGCCCTCGGTAGGCACGAGGCCCCAGGTGGGGTCACTGAGCTGGCGGCCAAACGGGGTGGTACTGTGGATGTGCAGGACCAGGGAGCAGTGCGGCATTCTCCGTCCCCAGCATCTCCTGGCCATGAGGCTTGGGAATCAAGCCCCTCCCCTTGAAGTTCCCTTCCTGCGGGTCTCAGCGAGGCCCAAAGCCTTCCTCCCTCCAGGTGGACCCTCAGCTACCTTGACCGTGAAGGCTCACATGCATTCTTTCTTCTGGAGATCTCCCTGCCCTAGCCCCCCTTTGAAGTCCCTCAACCCAGGCATTGCCTGCAAGCTTGATAGATGGTTGTCTTGTCTCTTCAGGAGGGGATCTGGCAGAGAGGCAGGATCGTGTCTGTGTGATCAGGCCACCACGTTCCCCAAGAGAGTGCGTCAGGGTAGAGATGTGTTTGCTGTGTGTGTTGTGAGATGGGAGGAGAAAAAGGTGTGCATACCAGCACTTGGAAGCAGCTCTGCAGAGTGATAATACATCAGTGGGGCAGCCGGCCCTTCCTATAACTGTGTGAAATCAGCCTGCTTCTAGGAAGGAAGCACAACGCAGTATGTTTGTTTTATGAGAAGAGTCTATTTCCAGAGAATAAGATGTCCGGCCAGTGGAGTAATCAGCGTCAATTATACACGTGTAAGACACACACACACGCACGCATACACACCCACACACACACACCCACACACCCACTCCCCACCCCCCCATTCCTCCCCACTGTCTCCCAGCCCCGGAGGGAAAGTAGAATTTCCCTCCCTTCACAGCTAGAAAACTTGAGGGAAAATAAGTAACCAGCTTGGCCCAAACTGGGTAATGTTACTGTCTGTATCTCGGGGGAGGTGTTTGTGGCTTATGTTTACAAGCTATTTATATAAAGTGGCCCTGGGGTGTCCCAGAAAGGGATGCAGCATTAGGTCAAGGCCATGGATGCTTCCTTTTAATGAATCTTGTCTTTGGAATTAGTGTGTTTTTCTGCTCTCCAGTATCTTAGAGTATAAACGCCCAAGAACCTCTAGGATTTGGTCCATCGTGGGAAAGGCCTTCCCTTGCGTCACAGGATAAGGGCCCCCTGGGTAGTCCATTTGGTGAACACACAGGTTATTGCAGCAAGATGCTGTAGAAATAGCTTCATGTCCTAGCAAAATTGCCAAAACA
Organism: Oreotragus oreotragus; assembly: GCA_006410675.1. Taxonomy (NCBI): domain Eukaryota; kingdom Metazoa; phylum Chordata; class Mammalia; order Artiodactyla; family Bovidae; genus Oreotragus; species Oreotragus oreotragus. The sequence goes on from SJYX01009032.1 coordinate 292,669, forward strand.
AGTAAGAACCTGGAAATTGTTGCTATGCGTGTATGTCGGAAGACTTCTTAACCACTTCCACACTGAGTTAAAAAAAATTTTTTTTTCAAGTTTTGTAAGCGTCTGAGGGAGTATGTCAGATAAAGTTGCCTATTTTCACCACATTTTTAGATCCTTGGCTACATATTGTGTTTAAAGCATCTCTGTGTATCAGGTCTCAAAGTTAAAGTGCCTATAACCTGCTAATAAAATAGGTGTCTGCACTGGCCAGCTGTGGTTAAACCACAGCACGGCTTGCTGGGTTCCTGAATGTTGCTAGCTTTTTATTCCTCAGTTTAGCTGCCTAGTGCTTTGAGACTAGCTAGCTCCTAGCTCCCAAAGTGCTTTGAGACTTCTTATCTAAGTTGACCAGTATTTGCAGACAAGGCCAGTGCCTTTGCTGCCACTTTTACTTGGTTTTGGCAAGAGAGAACCATACTTTTTCTCTTTTTTAATGAAGCATTAAGGTCCGTTTACATAGTGAAAAATAAAGTAATTACTACAACGATGGCATTCTGCCTAAGTCATCTCAAAAACTGAATGCAGAATCTTTCTAATAGCTGCATAATGGTCTCTTGAAGTGTCAGATTTTTATAATGATAGTTGTAATACAAGTGCTTTTATTTATTAGGAGGATTGAACCCTCTGACCACTTGCATGCGTCCTTATGCATCTCCAGCTGGACTGAGCGTGCATCTCTGCAGACCGTGTGTGCTGGCTCCTCTGATGGGTGTCTCCCAGGGTTTCCCTCCACCCAGAGATGGAGGCTAGCCTGCGCTGTGTTGCCATGCCTGGGCTGGCTAGTCCAGTTCCCGGTTGCCATGGAGGATGTCTTAGGATATCTTCTTTTCTGGCAAAAGAAGAGTTTCTGTTTTGGGAACTCTAAGGCATTGCCCGGTTTGGACAGTGTTACGTAAGAAGTTTTATTTCTTCTGTTTTCTGATTGCCCGTCATTTGATACGGACCAAAGAGAGAACGCTTCAGTGATGAAAAGGGAAGAGAACTGTTGCTCCACTCTTTCCTTGCAGGTATTGGCTTCTTGATGTCTTAAGTTATTTCGACATTTTCAAGGGGTCTATATTCTGAACAGTCTCTTTTTGCCAAAGTGAACTTGAGACAAGTTGAGCACAGAGCTGTATGGATGGTTGCCCTTCTGGGAGAGCACGGTGCCGTGTGGCCAGTGGACAGGTGCCACACGCTGTGCTGGGGAACCTGCAGCTTTGTGAGGAAGGTGCTCCTGGCTCTGAGTTCCAAAGTGTTCTCCCGTGGGAAAGCCTGCAAGGGTGAGGTTTACACATCTCTTATTGGCCGTCATCAGCTTTGATGGCTCGGGGTCTCAGGGAGACGTGCCGTTTGTCAATCTCTGCGGTCTCCCTGTCGCCTTACAGCTTTCCAGCTCTTGCTGAGTCCCCGGTGAGTTTCAGAGACAGAGGCAGAGAGGGGGAAAAAATACAGTCCCGAGCCAAACTGGAGAAGAGAAAAAGGGGTTACAGAGTCATGGCAGGATGAGGTGGAAGGGGTTAGGGTTAGAGCAGGTAGAGAAGTGAGGTCATCCACAGTTCACAGAGAGCAGCCCCGCTGAGAGCGAGGCCCTCTGGATTTGATCTGTAGCTGGTATGGGACTGGCTCCTGCGGGAATTGATCAGAGACAGAGTATAAGCTAGACATGACCCCCCATCCCAGGCTGGGAGAGCCCACGTGAGCCTCTAGCTCTGCGGGATGGTATCCTTTGCTGCTCAGGTCGTAGGTGGACCATCTAGCCACAGTCCTACCCAGTAGGCTAGTTGTCTCAGCCCTGGCTTGAGCTCCTGCCCCCACCAGACAAGCCTTCCCTCCTGGGGGTACCCTGTAGGTCCCATTCAGCCCTGAGTCCTCTGTGATGACTCTCACTGATGCATCTTTTCAACAGATGCTTATCAGCCGCCTGTCACTGCCAGGAACCATGCTAGGCATGGAGGACAGTGATGAACTTGCCTCCGATACTGCTTTCAGAGCGCAGATGGGGAGACACAGAGAAAACGCACATCTTAACTACACAGCCTTTTATTCTTCACCTGTTTCATCAGCCAGTCTTGCCTTCCTATCACTTATTTGTTCCCTGTTTGGAGTGTGTGCAGTGTGCATTTCCCCACGTCTTGTAATGATCCCACTTACCTGCCTGAAGTTATCAGTAATTCTTATGTGTGCATGGTGACTGTTATATTTGCATAAAGAAATGTGAAGTGTGTCCTGGAAACTCAGGAAAGTTGTTACCTCACAAATGTATCATTTTGATGTTTCAATGGTGTGGTTATGTCACCTATTTCAAAAAAGTTTTAAATTAAAAAGAATGCATCTTTCAAAAGTGCACACATTCCAAAAGCTAATTTTTCTTTTCTGGAGATCATATTCACTCAAATATGTGAAATAAATTTAAAAGAAAAAGTACACATCTGAGAGAAAATGAAAACCAGTGTATTACGTATAAATGCAGCTTTGACCATCTCTTGTTATTTAATATCAACATTTTCTGCTGTTCATCGACATAGTCTAGCTAGGGAAAATCTTTTCATTTTTTTTTCTGTCTGACTTTGTTTTTCTTGGTGTAGTTAGACCCTCTTCTGTTCTCTGTGTTAATTTTCAGTGTTGTGATGTCAGATGTGAATTAGGGGTCACAAATGGTCTTGGAGAGCAGGCAGACCTCCACAGGGGCCGTGGTATGTTTGCTTCTGTGTTTTTAGCAACAGTTGACATTGTACAACTGACACGGCTGGGACTCCTGTTTTGTGTTTTTATACAAACGGTACCATTGTCATCCTAGTGTGGGGCAGGTGCCCCCCCACCGCCCGCCCATCTGTAAGGCTTTGTTTGTGACTTTATTAATGGGCAGCAGCCTTCCACCCTGGGAAGGATGCAGGGTCCCTTTGAAAGTCCCTGGATCTCAGTCTCATCCAAGTTACAGCCTTAAATTCTGGTCCACACTTGCTTGTTAAAACTGGGCTAAGTGCTTTAACCTCCCCTGTGCCTTCATTTGGAATATTCGGGCTGGAGAGGCCCTTGGACACCACCTGACTGAGTCAGGCCTGCTCACTTCTGCTGCCTGCAGGCTTCTTGGCCATCCACACGTGCCTGCAAATGACATACCAGTTTTTTTTTTTGGGGGGTGGTAACAGCTTTATGAGATACTATTCTCATACCATGTAGCTCATCCATTTAAAGTGTACAATTCAATGACTTTTAGTACCTTCAGAGTTATACAACCATCACAATTAGTTTTTAACAGTATACAATATTATGATTTAATACATGTATACATTGTGAAATGATTGCTGCAACCAGTGAAATTAGCACATCTTCTGCCTCACATAGTTATGTGGCTTTTATTTTGTTTTGTTTGGGGTTCTTTTTTTTTTTTTTTTTTTTGGGTGGTGAGAACACTTAAGTTCTAGCAAATTTTCTCCTAGCAAATTTCAAGTATTATACAGTAAAGTGTTATTAACTGTAGTCACTCTTTTGGGCGTTGGAGCCATTATTCATCTTATAGTGGAAAGTTTGTACCTTTTGAGCAGCATCTCCTCATTTCCCCCCTCCCACAACAGTTGGCAGATGTGTCTGGTTCTACGGGCTTGACGTTCTAGATTCTACATATATAAGTGAGATTGTGTAGTTTTTGTGTTTTTCTGTCGGGCTTATTTCACATAGCATGATGTCTACCAGGTTCATCCATGATATCACAACTGATAGAATTTTCCTTCTTTTTTATAACTGAATAATGTTCTATGTGTATATAGTGGTAAAGAGCCCGCCGGCCAGTGTAGGAGATGTAAGAGACCGGGGTTCAATCCCCTGGAGGAGGGCATGGCCACCCACTCCAGTATTCTTGCCTGGAGAATCCCACGGACAGAGGAGCCTGGTGGGCTACAGCCCATGGGGTCACACAGTCGGACATGATTGAAGCGACTTAGCATGCATGTGGGCATGGCATATATACCTATACATGTATATTAGTGTGTGTACATGCACACACATGTATGTGATGTAGAGTCAGCTCACACCTTCTTTTCCCGTTCATCGGCCAATGGATGAGTAGGGCAGGTATGGATAACTCGACTCTTTTGCACATGGGCGCACTCTCCACAGTGGGAAGCCTTGTGGCATTGCCATGAGCTTCTAGCAGTGTTCTCTGGCAATGAGCCATCCGGCCCAGTGTGACTCTAAATATGTGAGCTTGTCTTGTTTTTAAAGCATTTTCCCCCTCGTGGGTCCCTTAGGATCAGTCCTTGCCACGTGCATGTGGCAGGTAGGGGGTACGTGTTTCGGCTCTTTTTATTCTTCTGGAGAACATAACTGCTGCTGATGAAGATGCTTCTCTTGCATCTGATTTGTTCTTGCTGCTGTTGCTTTAGCAATAAATAAGGACTCAGTTTGTATATTTAACACCCCATCTTCCTGCAGCCCATCCCTCCACTATAGGAACAGCTTTTCATTGCTTATAGAGCTTTTAATTACATGGGGCTTTTCTGTCTTAAATGGGATATAACTTTTCTCCTTATTAATCAGAAAAAGTCACCAAAAATGTTACAGTTTATAACTGGGAGGAATAGTTGCACGTAATCTTATTTTTCTTCTCTCTTTTCGTTACACTGCTTTTATCACGAGACAAGGGAGAAGAGGACTTTGGAAGTAAAAATAAATTATTCATTAGATGAAAGTTGGCCTAGTATTTACAGCAAAGGAATTACATACAGGAGAATGCTGGGGTCTTATTGAATAAGAGAAATTAGATTTCATTACAAATACAGGCTTTCAACACAGAGACAGGGGACTCTTTATAAAGACTGTGAGGAGTTTTTAGAGATAATAGAATAAAAACAAATACTAAACTGGTTTCACCAATTTCTAGTGCATTTTTTCAGTAACACTGTTTCAGTGATAATTCTTCATATTGTCTTCGAATTCACAGCTCCACTGAGGTGCCATGTGTTTTCAGAGCAATTGAGAGTCTGTCTGAAGACTTCTTGATGTATATGGTGGGACATTTGCTTTTCAAATAAAGTTTGTTATTATCTTTTGAGGTAAAATTCACAGAAGGTGAAATTAGCCCTGGAAAAGTGGACAGTTCAGTGACAGTTCATCATGGTGTTGTGCAGCCCTCATCTCTGTCTCATTCTAGAACGTTCCCATCAGCCCTGCAGAAGGCTCTGTGCCCACTGAGCACCACCAGCCCCTCACAACTGCTGGTCTATTGCTGTGTGTTTACCTACCCTGGACACCGCGTGTGAATGAAAGTGCGTGCTAAGTGAGCTTTTGTTCCTAGCTTCTTATCATATCTTTACGGTTCATCCATGTTGCAGCATGTATCAGTCCTTCATTCCTATTTTTAAAAAAATTGACATTAATCTTAAGGGTTTTAATTGTAATTTTAATGTAATTTCTTTTTTGGTCTAGTTCATTTTGTATTGAGGTATAATTGACATATATTAGTTTGTATAGATTAGTATAATCGACATATACCAATTTGATTATTTGTATATTATAAAATGATGACCACAGTAAGCCTGATTATCATCCATTACCACACATAGTTACAAATATTTTTTCTGATGATGGGAATTTTTAAGATTTACTCTTATAGCAACTTTCAAACATGCAATACAGTGTTATTAATTATGATCATTGCTATGCATTACTTTTTAATGGCTGAATAATGTTTCATTGAATGGATATACTACAGTTTATTTGTTTTTCTTTTTTTTCCCAGAAGATTTGCTCTGTATTGCATAAACCCAGGACTTAACATCTCAATCTTTGTTATGGGATGAATATAAAGTCAGTGTATTCTTTCTCTTTTTCTAAAACTAAAGAATCATGACAACATTTATTTAGATATATGGTGAGAATGCATCTGAGCAGTAGAAATGAAAGGACTTTAAAAAGAAAATATTATACAGTTGCTAGATAAGTTGTATTCTTATGGTTCAGGCTAATCGTAACTTAACTTAGAGTGGCTGTATTCTTTACAGTACTCTAGCATTGTAGACATTTCCCCCATAACTTGACAGCTCACTCCTCAGCTGGCATGTATTATGCATCAGCTGTGTACCAGGCACCACCCTCATATTCATGACCTGGCTGGTCCAGCAGGGAGAAGACAGGTGGGTAAATGATGAACGTTCCATGGTGGGCATGCTGATGGCCCCCGTGGGAGAGGGCTCCCGTCCTGTGCAGTAGCTGGCGGGGCTGGGGAAGTGGGCTGCCACAGGAGGGAGACCGGCGTTAGAGACTTGAGTCTGGTGCCGGAAGCCGCGTGTGCAGATGTGGTGGGAACGGGCGGGGGCAGGAGAGGCTGGACGGCAGGCGGGCACAGAGCGCGCCCGGGGCCAGGTGGGTGCGCTTCCTTCTGCAGGCATTGGGCGGTCCGGGAGGGTTTTCCACTGCACCAGCATTCCTCTGGCTCATTCATGCTAAAGTTTAAGTAATTTAGTATTGATAAACCCAAGTGATGAATTGAGCCCACAAGCTTTCCTCACCCCTGGAAGTCCTTGTCCCCTCCCACCTGACCTTGTTGTGCACCTGTCTACTCTTTCGTTCTCTTTCTTCTGGTTCCTGCCCTAGCTTTTTGTTGATTTTCTGCTTAGTGGATTTTTATTTTAAGGAAATAAGGATGAAACAGATATTCCGGAAATTCCAATTTAATGAATGGTTAATGATAACTTTCATCCATTGATAGAAAAAAGCTAATCATTACATACCATGCTTTTAAGGGTCATTGATTTTGTGGTAGTTTTGGAAATGGTGATGGTGGTTTTCTCTCTCTCTCTCTTTTTTTTAAGGGTTATTCTTAAAACGGCCTCATTTATCTAAGTATTTGAGTTGGTGATTGAATAACTCATTTCTTGATTACTCCACTCTCTGTGGATCTACAGGGACCTGTCTTTATATCCCTATTTAAGTCTTGTTTTTAAAAATTTCACAGTGTTCAGTCCAGTCGCTCAGTCGTGTCCGACTCTTTGCGACCCAGTGAATCGCAGCACGCCAGGCCTCCCTTGTCCATCACCAACTCCCGGAGTTCACTCAGACTCACGTCCATCGAGTCAGGGATGCCATCCAGCCCTCTCATCCTCTGTCGTCCCCTTCTCCTCCTGCCCCCAATCCCTCCCAGCATCANTCTTTGCGACCCAGTGAATCGCAGCACGCCAGGCCTCCCTTGTCCATCACCAACTCCCGGAGTTCACTCAGACTCACGTCCATCGAGTCAGGGATGCCATCCAGCCCTCTCATCCTCTGTCGTCCCCTTCTCCTCCTGCCCCCAATCCCTCCCAGCATCAGAGTCTTTTCCAATGAGTCAACTGTTAACCTCTGCCAAAGTGGGTGCAGTTACTGTGGCTGGTAGGAAGCAAGCTATTGATTGATTCTTGTAGGCATCAGAAGCAGCCCTGCCTTAAAGTGTTTTGTTGTGATCATCTCTAACCACAACTCTGCACCAAGCTGTTACTTTGTTAATTCACGTTACTCAACAGGAGCTTACTTAAGCATGTGAGAAGTTTACAATTTTATTTGTAGAAAGACTCCATCTCCTTGAGCCAGCCACTGTATTCCAGGGCTACAGGATGTAAGAGTGGGCTTTCTCCAGGTGTGCCCTTGACCCCTGCAGTCCCAGGATGTCCTCTGAGCTGTTGGAAACTCAAATAAGCGTTTTGCATGGGCCAGTGGGAATCATTAGCTTTCTTATCTGTAGTGTATTTGTTTTGTATTCTCTGGATCATTAGTTGTAAGTAGTTCATTTTTACATGCCTATATTAGATTCTTTGTGTAATTTCTTAATAAGTGTGAAAGGGGAAGCATCATCTTGGTAGTGTTATTTTTAATAGTTCAGAGGAACTCTCTTTTCTGAGTAGGGATTTTTCCGTTCCATCTTTCTTTTCCAGGTAGGCTCTAACTCTGCTGTGGTGTTGTTTGGAAGTGGTGTTTTTGTCAAGCTTGCTACCACTGTGAAGTTAGGAAGGAGGTGTCAGTGCATGAGGCATAACCATAATTACCTGGTTGGGCGTGACTTGTATTGCGCACCTCTTCATGAAATTTTGAACAATTACATCCAAAAGTGAGATTCCTTTTTCCCCCTCTAAAAATTGTTTTAAAATAAAAAAAAAAGAATGTAGGGGACACACAGTTTTGAGGTCATTAGCCTGCTGTGGCCCCCTTTGCCTGGAAATAAACCTATTCTTTTCTACTTTACCTCCCCCCAACACAGTTTTTAAAAATGTAATGAAAAAGCTATATGACTGTTTCAAATAACCCAGAAAATATATATTTTTATTGTTGATATGCAGCAGTGTGCAAGTGTAATGGTCTCATAGGTAGATTTTACCTTGATATATTTCTAGAAATGATGGAATCTAATATATTAAAATGCGTGACTCTTAATTAAGGCAGGTTGTCATGGAATAGTGAGTGTGAGCAAAGCTTCACCCTTGGCCCCAGGCTCCTCTCATCTGGGCAGCCAGGGTCCCGGTTGGTGGGGGCCAGCCTCCTTTTGGTGCTGGCAGGACAGGGAGAGGTGGGGAGCAGGCCTGTCCCACCTCCCAGCCCAGACCCTGAGCATTACTTGAATATTTGTGTGTTTGTGTAGGGGTGGTGTTCTCCTGAGAATGCCGCTAAATAACAGGAATTCCCAGAGTTCCTCCGCCTGCAGCCTATAGCTGAATGGTGCCTGCCTTCCAGCAGTGAGGTAAAACTCAGGTTAATGGGAGACAGCCAGACTTAGAAAACCACCCTGACGGAGGCAGAGGTGGACTCTTTGGAAACCCACCGGTCCTTTTCCCACAGGGTCACCCATCAGGACCTTGGATGAGCTCATTTTTCCAGGAAATTGGATGGAGGTCTCCTGATATCTTCAGCTCACTGAGGCTTTCCTTTTCCTCCTGTAACTTTGATTTCATTGATATGTAGTCTCTCCAAAGAGACTATTCATCAGATTCCCTTTTTACACCATGGCATTGTGCAAGAGGTATCAGATTTTAAAGTAAAAGCACGCCTTTCTGGCTGCTCCAAGCTTGCGTATTAATACTAAATGTATTGCGTATTAATACTAAATTAATACCAGCGTGAAATGTTAATCCATTTGATGTTTGTTGCAAAAATATATAGTTTATCTCACCTCTTATTTTAACTCTTTTGGACACAGACTATATCAAAATAGTCAACAAGAATTTTAAGTTTGTGAATAAATATTTTGCTCAGTGTTGTGAAAACTTTTAAACAGAAAGACCTAACATTTTCTTTGCCAGCAAGAACAGCATCGAAAAATAGCATGTCTCTGCCTTTCTGGTTTGCATCTTGCGACTGATTTGTCCGTGAAAGAATATGCTTTGTGTAGTATTGTTTAAATCACTGCTGCTGCTGCTGCTGCTAAAATGTTACCAAACTCACCTCCCTTTCAAGTTTAAGGCAAGTTTAAGGCATCAGAAAGTGAATGGACGTTCACTCATATTCTCACGTTTTCTGTCAATTCCTTTCTGTTCTTTTTCTGCAAAAACTCCTAGGGCTGTCCTCTGAGGCCCGCTCCCAGGAGCCTCCTGAGCGCCAAGTCCAGCGCCTGCGAGCTGGGAAAGGACCCACCGTGGGTCCTTCCTGCTAGACTTGGGAAGAAGCGTGTCCCAGCCTATCAGATGCTGTCAGAATCACAGCATGTTGCACCGCTGGTAATTAAAACTGGGGCCCAAATTGAAGGAGAAGTGATTTTTTTGCTTGATCCCCGGCATTTGTGAAAAAGGTTTCATTAGATCAGGATACGAAGGGGGCTTGTTGTCACTTGCGTCTGCCAGCACTGACGTGGGTATTTGCTTGGAAATTTATAAGTCTCTCCCACCTTCTGAGGAGTGTGCCGGCAGCGTGGCTTTTATGCTCATTAATCACGGCCATTTTGTTTTGCTTTTAAATGTACGCATCATGGCACATGCTCAAAAGTTTTCCCAGGTGCAGATTCTCTGAAGAGAGACTTGAGGTTCTTGCCCCTTCTGTCCTGGGGCACGTTGTCTCAGCTCTTCTGTGGTTTTCCTGTCCTTTGTGGCTCTCGCGGTGCTAGTGGGCCATTAGCTTCCTCTCAAGTCCCTTCTCCCAGGTGTCGCCTGGCTCTGCATGCTGGCGGCATCTAATGTGGACTTCCTGCTGGAGATGGAATTTGGGGTTTCTACCGCATCAGTGGACTTCCCAGTTTGGAGGTGGTGGTGAGTCACTGTAGGCTGACCAAATGTCCTTCTGCAGGAATTAGAAGTTAAGGGAAGAGAGATTTGAGCAGATTTTTATCCCAAGGGCCTTTGAAGTAGGGCGTGGAGGGGTGGGTTCGGGGTGTGGGTGTCCGTGAAACTGAAATGTTGTGTCACAGTTTGTCTGTGTGTCTTGTTCTGAGCTGGAGAGTCCCTTATAGTCATGAGATTCTCCGAGATTTCTGACCCCTAAACCTTCAGAAACCACCAGTCCACGTGAAGGTTCCAGCTGCGTCCTACTAGTTTCCACGGCGGCCTCTTGGAGACTGGCTCTATCTAGCTTAGCCCTGTGGATGAAGCTTTGAGTGGGGCTGTTGGCGAGAACCGAGTCACTGCCATGTCGTGAGGCGCAGCTCTCCATCTCACGGGGTCTTCATTGAGGGCAGTGGGGCTGCTTGGATGTGGCCCTGCTGTTTCTGTTGACTCTGCCCATCCATTCGTTGGGCATCTTCCTGTCCCCTTCCCCTATGTGGAGATCAGGAGGGGCTGATCCGTAGCCTCTCCTGCTCCTGCTGCAGCACTGTCCTGATCTGTGGTGGGACAGTTGGTATTTAGTCTGGAGAACAAGTCGATGTAGGATTTGGGCTATTTTCCCTGCACGCTCCCCTCCTATGTTGTTGTTCAGTCACTAAGTCATGCCTGACTCTTTGCGACCCCACCTCAGCATGCCGGGCTCTCCTGTCCATCACCAACTCCTGGAGCTTAGGCAAACCCATGTCCATTGAGTCGGTGATGCAATCCAACCGTCTTATCCCCTGTCTTCCCCTTCTCCTCCCGCCTTCAATCTTTCCCAACATCAGGGTCTTTTCCAAGGAGTCAGCTCTTCGCATCAGGTGGCCAAAGTATTGGAGCTTCAGCTTCAGCATCAGTCCTTCCAATGAATATTCAGGACTGATTTCCTTTAGGATGGACTGGGTTGATCTCCTTGCAGTCCAAGGGACTCTCGAAAGTCTTCTCTCCAGCACCATGATTTGAAAGCATCAATTCTTCGGTGCTCAGCCTTCTTCATGGTCCCAACTGTCATATCCATGCATGACCCCTAGGAAAACCACAACGCTGACTATGGGGACCTTTGTCGGCAAAGTCCCAACCCCTTTATTTGCCTGTCCTTCCCGGTGTTTCTCTGTCCTCACCGCTGTTGCCTGGGGGCTCCCCGATTCCTCCAAACGCAGCAAACACATTTGCGGATGTGTCTACTTACATGTGCATGTGTGTTTGACTTGAAAACAGGACGAGAAAGTGGTGCAGCAGAAGGTGAGGCAGTTGGTCCGGGCCGGGCGGTGCCCACAGAGCAAACTCCAGTGTAGCCTGAACGCCTCCCAGAAAGGGCGGCTCTCAGATGGGGCTCCTGCTGCCCACGGCGTTCATCTGTGGATGGCAGTGACTTCTGCCAGAGATAAGGCCTTTGTTTCAGAAGGAACAAGTACAGGGATAAGCAAGAGGAAGAAAGTAAAGGGCACGGTTAAGTTTGGATTGCTTGCTTGCTTGTTTAGTTTCTGGCGGTTGTTATAAAGCTCAGGGTGTTCTTCATTTACCAGCCGTGCACTGATCAGGTTACGGATGTTCAGGCTGACTTTCCCTCCTTCCCTTCCTCCTTCCTTCTCCTGCTATGCCTGCACATTTTTTTTTTTTAAAGTAGGCAGAAAGGCTTTTAACTTTTTTAGCAGCATGGGAATTGCTTCAGTGTCCTCCCCTCTGGTGGTGTATTTGTAGCAGCTTAGGTGCAGAAAGACCAGTTTGCACAGCTGAGTTCTCAAATGAACAAGCTGCTGCTGGTTCTTTACACGCCTGCACTTGAGGGCTCTCCACCGAGACCCCCAGACTGTGAATAAACATACAGTTTTAGTTGAACCAACCAAAAGCATGATTTTTTTTTCTTTGAGATATAACCCCATGACAATTATGGAATAATTTGAAAATTTCTGAAAACATGAAACAGGTGTTTGAGGATCAGTTTTCTGACTTAACAGAATTTGTGCAATAAACCTTAAAACAATGTTATTAAATCTGGCTGTTTTACATGTATGAGTGTTTCTTACAGTTGATTTATTAATACTTTCTGCTGCTGCTGCTAAATCGCTTCAGTCGTGTCCGACTCTGTGCGAACCTGTAGACAGCAGCCCACCAGGCTCAGCCATCCCTGGGATCCTCCAGGCAAGAACACTGGAGTGGGTTGCCATTAGTTCCTGGTAAAAGAGGAGGTTTTTGAAAGTGGCTGATACTTCTGCTGTGCTTTTTTCTTTTTTTTTTAAATTCTCGTGGAGTAGTAGGCTCTGTTCCATGGATTAACATTGAGCAGCCTATTCTGATCACAAGAAAGGTTTGTGAAGAATTGGATGGAGGAGGACTTCAAAAGGTGCTTTGGAGGTGGGCAAGGTGCGGAGGGGGAAGTGGACCAGGAGTAGCAGTCACGATTTACTGTTATTCTTTCCACGGCATGTGAATAAAGATCATGCCTAGAGCCTGTTGATCTCAGGATTGTGTCTGCTGTTGAGTGAGGGGACGTTGACTCATTCTCCTTCCCCCGTGGGTAGAGCCATTGCAACTCCTTGGTTCAAAGTGCTCCTTGCCTTATAACACACAGGTTTGCGTTCTAACCTCAGAGAATCTTGCCTCACAATGGCTTGCATCTCTTTCTGAATAAATACGGTTAAGTAAGATCAGTTCAAGGATGGATAAACAGTTTCCATTGTTTATCACCTTCTCCCCTGCTGTAGCTGGCAGATACTTTTGGGTCATTGTTGGGCCCTCCAGGGCAAGTACCTCCTGTTTCAGGAGCTCTCAGCCCGACCATCCGTCATGTGCTCCCATTCGGGATGTTGGGGGCTATGCGAAGCTCGGGGTGCCTAGTGACTGTCATCTTCTAAAAGATAAATGTGGCTACTGTTGGCCTGGAAGTTGAACTTTATAAGTATAGACATACTTAGGAAAAATTAAGGCACCTGTAAACTCTAACTTGATCATAAGGGATGAATCAGTTCCCTGAGGTGGAAAGGGGAATTGTAATGCTGCATGGCTTAATATTCTAATCAAAAAGTTCTTAAGAAGTACATGAAACATGGACACAAGGCTTGCTATGGAGTGTTGCTCAAGCCATGAGGTGCCTGGGGGTGTATGGTCCGGCACCCATTTCTTTTTGCTCACAGCACCCAGATTTTCCTTTGAGGATCCTATCTATCTTGTGTAGTAGGGACACGAATTGGATGACGTTAATCTCAAACTTGGCGTAAGGGGACCAGAACATCCTCCCGTCCCCCAAAGATGCGCTGTTAACACAGTTGCACATTATAATCAGTGGGAGGCATTGCCTTGCCACCTTCAACAGTATGATTTGGGTTGATTCATTAGAATACTGCTCAGGACTTCGGGGGTTCTCGGAAGCAGGGTGAATAAGGTTGCTTGTTGCAGGAGTGCTGAAGCCATCTTGTGATCACAAGGGGAGCCAGCCTGAAGATGAAGCCAGCGGGTGGACGAGGGTGGGATGGAGGAATCACTGAAAAGTGGAGTGGGAGTCCAGAGCAAACTGTGCCTGAAATCCACCCTACTTCGTATGCTTCAGTTTTCTGCAAATCTCCTTAACTGCATAATCCATTTGAATCAGTTGTTATTCCTTTGAAGCTGACTGTTGATCAATGGCTAATTTGGAAATAGCTGAAGAATTAGGCTGTGGGTCACATAGTACTATGACAAAATGGAGAGAATCTTAAAAGAGGAGGGCCATTCACTGAAGTTTTATGAGCCCTCCCCTAGTCCCTTCAAATCAGCTTTTAGTTCTTTCCCATCCAAGTCTTCTTAGGAATGTTTTATCTTAAATCACGCCGGCCACAGCGCCATCATGGGTCCCTCGAGATTCAGGTTGGATCCATTGGTTTGATTGTGGGGCCAAGATACAAGGCAGAGATTGAAAATTAGAGGACATCTTTCATAGTGTCCTGCAAAGGAGTAAAGGAGCTGTTTACCACAGATCACATGAGAACGGTGTGTTGTAGGACAGCAATGTCTGTGTTTTCAGGCACTGGAAATGCAGAGCTTGACTACAGAGGTTGGTATTTTTCAACTGATAATTGTTTCCTTAAGAATTGTAGAATATTATTCAGTCTTAAGAAAATTCCATTGCATAGTGTAATAAGGATGAAGCTTGGGGACGTTGTACTAAGTGAGGGGCACAAAAAGAAGAACAGTGTTTGATTCCGCTTGTGTGAGGTTCTGAGACTAATCAGATTAGGGGCAGAGAGTTGAAGAGTGGTTGCCAGGGGCTCGGGAAAGCAGGGAGTGGAGAGTTAGTGTTTCCTGGGTACAGAGTTTCAGTGTTTTGAGAGGAATGGATGTCTGGAAATGGGTGATGATTTATGATGGTTAGTCAACAGTATGAAGGTATTAAACAGTACTGAAATGTGCGTTTAAAGCTGGTTAAAGTGGTAACTTTTATGTTATGTTTGCTGTTGAGTCTCTAAGTTGTGTCTGACTCTTTTATGACCCCATGGACAATAGCCC
>SJYX01009032.1:309047-340970 GCA_006410675.1 Oreotragus oreotragus
CTAAGGCCCACTTGACTTCACATTCCAAGATGTCTGGCTTTGGATGAGTGATCATACCATCGTGATTATCTGGGTAGTGAAGATCTTTTCTGTACAGTTCTTCTGTGTATTCTTGCCACCTCTTCTTAAAATCTTCTGCTTCTGTTAGGTCCATACCATTTCTGTCCTTTATCGAGCCTCTCTTTGCATGAAATGTTCCCTTGGTATCTCCAATTTTCTTGAAGGGAGTCTTTCCCATTCTGTTGTTTTCCTCTATTTCTTTGCATTGAGCGCTGAGGTTCAGGGTTACTGTTTGGCTAATGTCACGGCCCCTCTGCAGCCCTGTGTCTGTACTCTGTATCACAGGACAAACCCCTGTGTCTGTTTTATCAGTCATGGATTAGCAGGTAACCCCGACCTTTTTTTTTAATGGCTGAAAAATAGTCCGCTGCATGTGTATACCCCACATTTCCCTTACCCATTCATGCATAGATGGACATGAGGCTGTTTGTATATCTTGTCTATTGTGAGTAATGCTGCTCTCAGTGTGAGAGTGCAGACAGCTCTTTGGGAGGTCGATTTTATTTCCTGTGGGTCTATACCCAGAAATGGGATTCCTGGATCCTATGATAGTTCTGCTTTTCATGCCTTCAGGAGCCTCCATAATATTTTCCATGGTGGCTGCACCAATTTACGTTCCCACCGGGAGCGTGTAGAGGCTGCCTTTTCTCCGCATCCTCCCCAGCAGTTGTTGTCTCCTGTGTTTCTGAGGACCGCCGTCCCAGCAGGGTCAGGGACATCTCTCTGTGACTCTGCTTTGGGTTTCCCCGGTGGTCAGCTGTGGTTAGGGCATCCCAGGTGCGGCCCATGCGGGAACAAGCCGCGTGTCGCAGCCCCGTGCTGAAGCTCTGGGACCCGACCCCTGGGGGCTGGTGAAGACTCACCTGGTTGGGTCCCCTCCTCCAAGGGCTTTCTGACTCAGCAGGTCTCCTCCAAGCTCTCCGGTGACCCTGCAGCTCTGCTGGGGGTGGACCGCACTTTGAGAACCACTGGGCTGCTGAACAAATGTGTGCCAGTTAGGGGTGCCGTGGGAGGGGCGTATTCGGAGTGGAACGAGTGTTTGCTTGAATACATTGCCGAGCATTTGCCAAGAACACGGCCTTCCCTGCGGCTTTAATCACACGTAGACTTTCTAAATCGCACGTAATTGCACATCCTTTAAGCAGCTTTTGACTGACTTTGGTTTTCTCTCTGTGGTGATTTTCTTTAAACTCCTGAAGGGAGGGTAGGTGGGGCAAGATGGTATTTCTTTAAGCAAAAAAATGAAAGAGAAAACCAGACCAAAAGGCGTGTTAGTTATTAGCAGGGTTGCCTTCTAAGTTCTTGACTTCAGCAGCCTTACCGTCAGGAGCCCCTGGGAGCCCCCAGGTGGAGTCGGAGGTCTGCATAGCTCGGGCCTGCGGGGGCTGCCCCGCCGGGCACCTGTGGTGATGCTGACCCAGCCTCCTCTCCGCCCCACCGAGGCCACGGCCGTGAGCAAGGCTGGGGGTCTGTCTTGCCGCAAGAGTGTTTTCAGACTGGTTGCTTGGTCTGTGCCCAATGTCAGTCCACGGGAAAGCCGGATGGAGACCCGAGTCTTGACGGTCCAGGACCTCGAGTGGTCTTTCTGGCTGCATGGCCGGCCCTGCGCTCTGGTCACCCCAGGTATGTGTCCAGCCCGCCGTCGTGCTGGGGCTGGGCACAGGTGCTTAGGAAAATTCCTCCCCGCAGGGCTTTTGGGACCGACAGGCTCTTGCTGTCTCTGCGACCTTGCACGGTGTCTGGTTTCACAGAAGGCTTTCTCTCTGGGTTCTCGCGGCTGCGCCCAGCCTGGCCCTGTAATCACCGGGCGCCAGGGAGGGCTGCGGTCTGCTTCCCAGGGTGCACGCACAGACCGTGTCGGCCCTCGTGTGTCACCGAGGTGGCAGGGGGCCTGGGGGGCGGCGTGCAGAAGTGCACTCGATTCGTGATCACGGCCTGCGTTTGAATTTCGCACTTGCCCCAGATGGAGACATTCCTTGGAGCTGCTCAGTGGGGTTTGTTTGAAATGGGCCATCGCTCGCTCAATGTCACATGACCCTGGAGCTGGGTAGGGTAGGTCCACATGCTTTTCCAGGTTTAAAGTCTAGAAGCTGTTAGCTGTAAGCTTTCAAAGAGGGAAGAACTTGCCTTGAATTTAATTTCAGGGTTGGGGAGTTTGGGGAAGGTGGTGAGGGGATAGGGGAGGCTCTTAGGAAGGAAGTATTGGCCAAGGAGCCAGCCTCGTGGGCTGTGTCAGAAGAATGCTCAATGTCAGAAGTCTCCAGTGAAGGAAGGGATGGTGACCAAAGGGGGGCCTTGGGGTGCAGATGTCAGTGGCATCTCTAGCTACACGTGTCCGTGATGGAGAGAGCAGCTAAGGAGTGATGCCCACGGTAGATGCCACCCAGAGCAGGGCGATGGCGAGGCGGGCAGCTGGGCAACGCAGGCGCGGGCCGGCTGCTCAGGGAGAGAGCGGCCTTTTAGCTTGAGGAGGGTGCAGATGCTCGCCCTGGACTTGGAGAGGAGTGGAGCAGCTGTGTCGTTTTTCTGAGAGTAGGGTAAGACCACTGTCGGGATCCCATAGGAGATGGTTACAGTAAGGCCTAGATGAGGACCGACAGTGGGGAGGTAAAGGAGAGCAGAACTTGACGGCACAAAGACCCATGCCTGCTGTTGGGTTTTGGTGGGGGTGGGGGGGTGTTGACATTAAGCCCCTACTGCATGCCAGGTTGGAGAAGGCGATGGCACCCCACTCCAGTACTCTTGCCTGGAAAATCCCATGGACGGAGGAGCCTGGTAGGCTGCAGTCCATGGGGTCGCAAAGAGTCAGACATGACTAAGCGACTTCACTTTCACTTTTTACTTTCATGCATTGGAGAAGGAAATGGCAACCCACTCCAGTGTTCTTGCCTGGAGAATCCCAGGGACAGGGGAGCCTGACGGACTGCCGTCTCTGGGGTCGCACAGAGTCGGACATGACTGAAGCGACTTAGCAGCAGCAGCAGCAGCAGCATGCCAGGTGGAGTATTTTGTAGTGACACTGCAAAACTCAGTGAGCCCAGCCCTGGACCAATCTGCAGAGGGAAAAGGGAGCAGAAGTGGGCAATTATAGTTCTGTTCTGAGAATTTCAAGAGTGGGGCAGTGGGCATCACGACCAGCTCCGCCCCTGGGCTGCTGAGGGCCTCACGGAGCACGGGGTCTGCTCCAGGACTCTGCCACCTCTGTGCTGTGTGGCATCTGGCTGTCTTAACTAGAGGGAAACAGAGAGCCTGTAAGGCCTGTTCAGTCTGCCTGTATCGGTAGCTTTATTATTTGGAAAATTAAGAGTGGCTCACTTCTTTGGGTCCTTTTTCATAATCCTTGACGCTAAGGATATGGATAGACTTGGTTTATTCGTTTATAATCCCTCATTTTTATTATTCATTGTTCATCACCTGCATCGCTGCTGGGAGTAGCCCGGTCCCAGCCCTCGCTGCAGAGGTGAGGAGATCCAGGCTGAGTCTGTGATTCAGTTTGTCACGTGGCGCAGAAGCCCAGTGGCACAGGGCCTCAGCCTCTGACTCTTTGGCCTGCAGGCTCTTTGAGAGCAGCAAGGACGCCTTCCTGGGGAGCAGAGTGGGGAACGGGGGTGACCCTGGGCTGGGTGTCCACTCGCCGGTCCCTGAGTGAGCAGGCCCCCTCCCTGCCCTGCGAGCTGTCCTCTTTGTGGAGTAGGAGGTGAGGCTGCTCCCTTCGCACCGACCGCCTTCCCTTTCATCTGTCCTGCCCGGAGCCACAGTGTGGAAGGGGCCTCGCAGTGGGAGCCCCTGGAGCCACGTGTCGGGTCTTGGACAGTGACCTTTGCTGTGTGATTGCTGGGGACGGCTCACTGTCTCGTGTCTCCGGAAGAGAGCAAGTGGGTAGTTCTCTATCTTTTGAAAACAATGGAAAAACCCATCACCAGCCCTCAAACCAGCTGTGTTTCTGCTGATGAGCAGAGAGCACACCAGAAGGAGCAGGAGAGAAGTTCCTTGTAAGTGCTCTGGGAGTGCATGATACCCTTTAAATGAGATTAAAAATTATGTATTATCCTCCCGTTCTGGCGTCACTGTCAGATAATGGAGCGCGAGAGCCTTCAGCACTGTGTGCTAGGTACGAAGTCGTAACATCAGTTCCGTGTTCAGCACAGCCACTTTGTTCAAGAACAATGTATTCAAGGTCAGTGTATTTTGGCTGTGCTCAGGGTTCTGGAAATTCCCAAGAGAATAAGTTTCTTTGTCTGTTATATAATCCAGCACAAGTGAATGCAGTAGCTCATGTTTAGTGATGACTTTAAAAATGCAATTGATTCTAAATTTTAGCTTTTTAAAATTTTGACTATTTTTTAAAAAAGTTCTCTTAAGGAAGACTTTTGTTTGTTTCATTTATTCAAGAAATAGTTACACAGCACTGCTCTGTGCTAGGTACCATCCCAAGTGCTTGCAAGGATCAGTTTATTTCATCTCAACCTCATTTGGTAAGCAGTGCTGTGCCCACTTTACAGATAAGAAAACTGAGCCACAGAGAGGTTAAAGTAAGCTACTCAAGTGACATGGATAGTTGGAGGTTTAAGTTTCAGATGACCTCTGTGAAATTTTATTAGCTTGAGCTGCACATTTCAGAATCTTTTCTGATGCAGACCAACCCTTAAACAGTACCGTCTCTTCATCTGGAGTCAAGCACAGTGATAAGAGAGTAGCACATGGCTTGGGCTTGTCTCTGGAGGAAGGTGATACCGCTGGGACCTGAGGCAGGGTCTGCAGCTCCTCCAGGACCACAGCCCTCCAGTGGCTCTGCCCGTCTCTGGGAGTCCTGGTGGAACAGAGGTTAAGGGGCCAGAAGGAGCCCAAGCAAAGCAGAGCCAGTGACCGATTTCATTAGCAGTGGAGCTTTCCTGCCAGGCCTTGGTGGGCAAGTCTGAGGGTAGAGCTGGAGTTGCTTGTTCTTTTTTGATCATTAAAACACCAAGTTCTCTGGCTGGGGGATGTTCAGCTATTGGAGTGACCTGCCTGCCACCTTACAAAGCTGTCATCTAGAGAGTCCTGCACCAGAGGGCAGCCTCCAGACAGCGGGTTCATCAGGGTCTACTCAAAATACATACTTCAGACAGTTTAATGCCACCTATGCAAATTAGTGGCCAAGAATGAAGCAAGGCAGACATTTTTCTGTAATAACAGCAGGCATTCGTATTTATTGAAAATCTCTCTGTCAGACACTACTCTTAAGTGCTTTGCAATGTATTACCTGACTTAATAATCCTTAAATTTGTAAATTAATACAGTAGATAAGACTGTAAAGTGACTGTGTAGCCTTGACAGAGCTCTTAAGTAATTTGACAAATTTTACTTTTTATTTACAGGTGAAATTAACATGCTAATTACAAGTCATCTTTCACTGTTCACACAAGCAGGTTGACTCTGGAGGATTCCCTAAAGGTTTAGATGGACGACTTAATTGAATTGCTCAATATATTTGAGATGAATAATACTGCATTCTTTTTAGTGATATAATCCAGATGAAAAAAGAATAACTCTCATAAGAAACTGCAGGATGTATTTATGGAAAATCTATCCATTCTTACTGAGCAATATAGAAAAGAGATTTAAATATAGTGAAATATCATTTTTCCTAAGTGGGAAGTTGGAATATTACCAGTGTCACTCTTTTGTAATTGATTTATAATTTAAAATCAGTTTCACTACTTCTGTACTTTGTTTGGAGCTTAATAAAGTGATACTGAAGTTTTATGTGGAATCTTCAGTAGGTGAGACAAAAGAGAAATGTCTTGGGATTGAGGTGTGGAGAGGACTAGTCTGATCACTTTTGCTAGAATTAAGTGTCTCCTCCATACTGCTAATGTTGCATCTCAGATCATATTTAAATCCATCACAAGGTTTTTGGGGCTTCCTTGGTGGTGCAGAGGTTAAAGCGTCTGCCTGCAATGTGGGAGACCTGGGTTTGATCTCTGGGTCGGGAAGATGCCCTGGAGAAGGAAATGGCGAACCACTCCAGTACTCTTGCCTGGAGAATCCCATGGACGGAGGAGCCTGGTGGGCTACAGTCCACGGGTTGCAAAGAGTCAGACACGACTGAGCTACTTCACTTTCACTTTCAAGATTTTTACCTTTTAAGGGGAACTGCCAAATACCTGGGGACGATTCTGCGTATCATTTGTGGAACCCAGTTTCCCAGCTTTCAGTTGATTTATTTAACTGAACTTTTCGTAAAGTAGTACTTGGCTTTATTTTTCCTATTTACCAAATGATTTTTGAATAGAAATAGATTTGTCACATGTACTCTACCTTAGTAAATATGATAGTATTAACAAGATTATAAGGCAAATATGTAAACTACTTGGAACTATGTGTGTACCTTCTGGATTTTATAACTCTTGTTTGCATATACGCATCACATACTCCTTATATTAATATATGGATACGCTGTGCTATCATAGTACCAGGCCCTGAGGTCATACTGAGTCCGTTTCCTGCCTTTGTCTACTTGATGGGTAATATGGACAAGATCAGGGTATTGCACAGATGAGGAGGTCAAGTTCAGTGTTTCTCAAACTCTGAAATCCACTAAGCATCTTTTTATACTGGCCAAGTAACAGGCTGATTATCTTACCCTCTTCCTGTTTATGTTTTAAACAGCATTTCTCAAATCTCTGTGAGCAAATAACTCTTATTAATATGTAGAGTTCCTTGTAAGACATGAGTTTGTGAGTCCCTGTTCTAGTCACTTTTTAAGAAGGAGCAACTCAGTGACGTCTAGTCAAGGCTATGGTTTTTCCTGTGGTCATGTATGGATGTGAGAGTTGGATTGTGAAGAAGTCTGAGTGCCGAAAAATTGATGCTTTTGAACTGTGGTGTTGGAGAAGACTCTTGAGAGTCCCTTGGACTGCAAGGAGATCCAACCAGTCCATTCTGAAGGAGATCAGCCCTGGGTGTTCTTTGGAAGGAATGATGCTAAAGCTGAAACTCCAGTACTTTGGCCACCTGATGTGAAGAGTTGACTCACTGGAAAAGACTGTGATGCTGGGAGGGATTGGGGGCAGGAGGAGAAGGGGACGACAGAGGATGAGATGGCTGGATGGCATCACGGACTCGATGGATGTGAGTCTGAGTGAACTCCGGGAGGTGGTGATGGACAGGGAGGCCTGGCGTGCTGCGATTCATGGGGTCGCAGAGAGTGGGACACGACTGAGTGACTGAACTGAACTCAATGACAGATTTGGATAAATACCTGAATCTGAGAGATGATATGAAAAGTAGATTTTTTTTTTAAACCAAGTTGAATTAAATGGAAAACATACCTTACTTTAATCACAATTGATTGATAGAACTCTAAAGTTGTGTTCTGATTAACTTTTTTTTTTTAACAGTAAGATTACATTTTAAAATGTCCATAGCAAAAAGTCCTTCAACCGTTCAAGTCGTCACTCCTTTCCCTTGAATTGTTACAAATAACTTTAAAAATACCTCATCTCATGTATTTACTCCATCTCACGTATTTACATCTCATTATTGTTTATATGCACATATTCTAATATAGTTTTGAAAACTGAAGTGGAATCATTCTTGTGCATTGTTCTGAACCTTTTTTCAGCTTAATACTTTACCTTGATTATTGTCCAGTGACAGTACATGTGCTTCTGCCTTGTTATTTTTAGCCATTGCGTGATGCTGGAATGATGGGCACAGTTTGTTTAATCACTCCAAATCAGGCATTTAGGTTGTCTCCAGTTTTTTAGTATTACAAATAACCCTGCAATAAACATGTCTTGGATATGCATTCTTTTAGTTTAAAATAGTCTTGTTCCTTCGGAAAGTTGCTCAATAATTGGCTTAGAAATTCTTTTGTACTAATTATTGTGATTACTTACTTTTGAATTCCATCTTTAGTTTATTGTTTTTGTAGTATATAATCCTAAACTGTTAAGACTGAAGTGGCCCTTCTGCTGAGAATGCAATTTAGCTTAAAGATGAGATTGCTAAATAAAGACTTAAAAATTAACCTCTTTGGAGCTGTGACTTCCTGATGAAGTGGTAACGCATGGGCAGGATCTGTTTTACATCTGGGCAGCCTACAGGGGAAAATGATGTGATTTGCAAGAAGCCGTAGTATTACAAATAACCCTGCAATAAACATGTCTTGGATATGCATTCTTTTAGTTTAAAATAGTCTTGTTCCTTCGGAAAGTTGCTCAATAATTGGCTTAGAAATTCTTTTGTACTAATTATTGTGATTACTTACTTTTGAATTCCATCTTTAGTTTATTGTTTTTGTAGTATATAATCCTAAACTGTTAAGACTGAAGTGGCCCTTCTGCTGAGAATGCAATTTAGCTTAAAGATGAGATTGCTAAATAAAGACTTAAAAATTAACCTCTTTGGAGCTGTGACTTCCTGATGAAGTGGTAACGCATGGGCAGGATCTGTTTTACATCTGGGCAGCCTACAGGGGAAAATGATGTGATTTGCAAGAAGCCGTTTGTCTGCCTAGAGTGCTGGAGGATGGCAAGTGAATGTATTGTTGTTGAAAGATTTGTTCCATTAATTTTTTTTTTGATTTTGAGATGATAGATTCACATGTCGTTATAAGAAATAATACAGAGTAATCCTATACACTAGTTTCCCCCCATCATGATATTTTGTAAAACCATATTACAGTATCACAGTTGGGGTATTGACATTCATATTAGAGTAGTCAAGATACAGAACATTTTCATCTTCACAATATGTATCTCCTTTTGCCCTTTTATAGCCGCATCCACTTCCGCTACTTCTATGATGGTTTTAAGCCCTCATTACCACTAATCTGTCCTCCCTCTCTAAAATGTCATTTGAAGAAGGTTAAGTGGAGTCAGGCTTCCCTGGTGGCTCAGGTGTAAAGGATCTGCCTGCAATGCAGGAGACCCAAGTTGGATTCTTGAGTCAGTAAGATCCCCTGGAGAATGGCAGCCCACTCCAGTATTCTTGCCTGGAGAGTTCCATGGACAGAGGAGCCTGGCAGGCTCCAGTTTATGGGGGACTAACATTTTCATTTTAGGTGGAATCATACAATGCATAACACGTGGGGACTGGTCTTTTTTCTTCTCAGCATAGTTCTCTATAGAGTCATCCAGGTCTTTGTGTGTCCTATTTTATTGCTGACCAGTATTCCATGGCAGGGATGTACCACTGCCTGTTTAACCATTCGCTTCTTGAAGGCCATCTGGATTTTTTTTCCAGTTTGGAGGTTTCTTTTTTTTTTTTTTAGCTGCTATGAACATTCATATACAGGATTTTGAATGAATGTAAGTTTTCACTTGAGGGGGTTAAACACCCAGGAGTGCAATTGCCAGGTTGTATAGGAGATGCACATTTAGTATTTTCAGAAACTATCCAACTGTTTTCCAGAATGCCTGTACCATTCAGTGTAACCACCAGCAATGTATAAGTGACCCAGGTTTTCTACATCCATGCAAGCATCTGGTGCTGCTGTTATTTTTTATTTTAGCCTATTCTGATAGACAGGGAATGCTAGCTCATTGAGCTTGAATTTGCATTTTCCTGATGGGTAATGATTTTAGCCATCAGGATTTTAATGCGTTTGTTAGCAATCCATATATCCTTTTGGGTGAAACATCTGTTCCTATCTTTTGCTGATTATCTAGCTAGGTGGTTTGTTTTTTAATGTTGAGTTTTCAGAGTTCTTTCTGTACTCCAGAGACTAGTCCTTCACTCGATTATGGTTTGTAAATATTTTCTCCAAAATCTGCAGCTTTTCTTTTCATCTACTTAGCAAGGTCTTTGCTGAGCGAATGTTTTAAATTTCGCTCAAGTGTAGTCTAGCAATTGTTTTCTTTCGTACCTTGTGCTTTTGGTGTCCAAGAACTCTGCCTGGTGCTGGACCCCCAAAAGTCTCTCTATTTTTCTTCTAGAAGACTTTTTTTTTTCATTTATGTATTTATTTATTTTTTTACACGAACTCCCAAACATGAACCCCCCTCCCACCTCCCACCCCACATCATCCCTCCAGATCATCCCCATACACCATAGAAGACTTATAGCTCTATATTTTACGTGGCTCATGGCCCACTTTAACTTAATTTTTGATGTAGGTTGAGTTTTTCCCCCCAGAGGATGTCTACTTAAGCCTCATTTGTGGCAAGAGCTCTTGTTCCTCCCCCTGGCTTGCTGTTGGTCCTGTGTGTGCTTGTGTGGGTCTGTTCCTGGGCCCCCTCTTCTGCTCCACTGATCTCTGAATCTTCCTCTGCCGGTAGCACTCAGTTATGAGCAGCTCTGTAGTAAATTCTGAAAACAGGTAAACTGCTTCCTCCCACGTCATTCTTCTTTTTCAAAATTGTTTTAGCTATTCTAGTCCTTTGTGCCTTTTGATATAAAAATGTAGAATAAGCAATGCCTACATTAAAAAATATCTTGCTGGCATTTTGTTAAGAATATAAGTTTGCAGTAAACTTATTTACCGATTTGGGGGGAGAACTGACATCTGTATGATGTTGAGTCTTTCATTCCTTGAGCACAATGCGTCTCCCCATGTATTTTAACTTTTCTTTAATTTCTTTCATTAGCAGTTTGTAGTTTTCAGTATACAATTCCTGTGTAAATTTGTTAGAGTTGTGTCTAAGTATTTACCTTTTTTCATTCCAGTATATCAAAATACAATATGCTGAATTCACCTATTAATTTTAGGAGATGGGTTGGGGCTTGTTTTTTTGTTGGTGGTGGTGGGGTTTTTTTTTGTTTGTTTGTTTGTTTTTAGAATTTCCTGAAATTTTCTACAGACAGTCATGTAGAGATGAAAATTTTCTTTCTTTTCAGTCTGTATGACTTTAATTTCTTTTTCTTGTCTTATTGTAGTGACTGAATAAAATGATGAGAGGAGAATTCCTTGCCTTTTTTATGATCTCAGAAGGGTTTCCATGTTTTTTTAAACTTTAGGCTAAAGTAAAATCTTACTTTTCTTAAAGATAGAGTAGACTGTTTCTATTTCAAAGTCTGTTTCTGTGCTAGATAGTACTTTCTTTCTTTTCAGTCTGTATGACTTTAATTTCTTTTTCTTGTCTTATTGTAGTGACTGAATAAAATGATGAGAGGAGAATTCCTTGCCTTTTTTATGATCTCAGAAGGGTTTCCATGTTTTTTTAAACTTTAGGCTAAAGTAAAATCTTACTTTTCTTAAAGATAGAGTAGACTGTTTCTATTTCAAAGTCTGTTTCTGTGCTAGATAGTACTAACAGCTGTCTTATCACCACACCATGGCATTTAATTTTAATTTAGTCTAAAGAAGTTAGTTTATGCTCAATATGTATGTAAACTCCTATTATTTTTATTAGGAACCACCTGATAAATTTTATGGAGCATACTGATGCTATTTCCCAGAAAAAGTGAGTTTATATATGTTTAAAACAACTCTTCCTGTAAAATTCCTTCTTTCTTCTTAGGAAAGATTAGAAGTTATTTG
Organism: Oreotragus oreotragus; assembly: GCA_006410675.1. Lineage (NCBI taxonomy): Eukaryota > Metazoa > Chordata > Mammalia > Artiodactyla > Bovidae > Oreotragus > Oreotragus oreotragus. The sequence goes on from SJYX01009032.1 coordinate 320,575, forward strand.
GGTACTGTGTGCATGCAGTTTCTGATTGGTCTGTCACATATCAAATGACATTTAAATCCAGTTTTTAAGTATAACAAGTTTTTCTCTACCTTGCAGTTAGTTGATATATGGTATAAAGAACTAGCGTTCTCCTCCTTATGGCAGTAAACAGAGGAGGCCTAGGGGAATCTTTTCCAACTTTTCAATAAAAAATATTTGAAAAAAATTTTTTTCTTTTGTGCTAGAAAGAATAGTGTAAGGATGAGGAAAAAACCAAGGTGGTCAGGATTGGCCCAAACACAGATTATCCTGCTGTGTCCTTTAGGCCAGGCTAACTCATACTTGGCCACATGTCCAGTTTATGGTAATCTTTTACCTGAGTTATTACAATTCAAATCACTTGTCATTTGAAACTGTATATTTACAACATGCCTAGTTTGTTGACAGCTTAAAGTAGAAAGAATATCAACACACATACATTGTGTGTGTGTGTGTGTGTGTGTTTAAAAGGGGGGAACAGCTGAACATGGGAAATAGTTCCTAGTAGTTTGTAATTTTATGCTTACAGTTCAGTTTCCAACTGAAATTTGTCTTGATTGGTTAATGTTTCATAGTAATTAACCTCCAGCTCATCAATAGGACATCTTGTCACAAGGAATTGAATCTAATGTTCTTACATGAAGGATGTTTTTAGAAACAGTGCAGTGTATATTTGTTTGTACCAAGAGTTGAATGTACCCGGCCAAGGACTTGCAGGTTCTTTTAGACACGTGAGTTTCTTCACCCTTCTTTCTCTCAGATATTCAGTTCAGTTCAGTCGCTCAGTCGTGTCCGACTCTGTGACCCCATGAATCGCAGCACGCCAGGCCTCCCTATCCATCACCATCCCCCAGAGTTCACTCAGACTCACGTCCATCGAGTCCGTGATGCCATCCAGCCACAACTCCTTGTTTCACTGTGGCATATGAAAGTAGTGTGTGTACACTGAATTTGGGAGCATCAAGTGATAGCATCCCTAGGAAATACTCATCATTGGATGTAATATTAATCAGTCCTGGGGGTGTGGGCTTTGCGATCCCACAGACTTCACCGCTTCTGGGGTTTCTTCCCCTCCCACTTGTATTGAGATGTAATTGACATACAGCTCTGTAAGTTTATGATGCACAGCATAGTGATTTGACTTCCATGCACCATGAAATAAGCTAGTGAACATCCATCCTCTCATATAGCTAGAAAATGAAAGGAAAAAGAAAAAAAATGTTTTTCCTGGTCGTGAGAACTCTTAGGATTTACCCTCAACAACTTTCATACATAACATACACAGCAGCGTTAGTCATGGGAGCATGTTGTGCGTTATATCCCCAGTGCTAACTTGTTTTACAACTGGAGGTTTGTACCTCTTGATCACCTTTATCATGTTGCCACTCTCCCCACTGCACTTCTGGGAACTGCAAATCTGATCTCTTCTTCTATGAGTTTGTTTGTTTTTGCTGTATAATTGACCTACAATACTGCCTTAGTTCCTGGTGTACAACACAGAAATACAATATTTATATACATTTCAAAGTAATCGCCACAAGTAAGTCTAGTTACCATCTGTCACCGTACAAAGATATTAATTATTGCTGACTATATTCCCCACATTGTCCATTTTATCCCCATGACTCACTGTTTTGTCACTGGAAGCTTGTACCTCTTAATCCTCTTCACCTGGTCCATTCATCCCCCCCACCCCCTCCCCTCTGTCAACCACCTGTTTGTGTCTATGACTCTCTGTGTTTTGTTACATTTGTTTGTTTCATTTTCAGAGTCCACGTATAGGTGAAATCACGTTGTATTTGTGTCTATTCCTCTGAGTTCTTTCACTTAGCATAATACCCTCTAGGTCTGTCCATGTTGCAGATGTCAAGATTTCATTTTCTATGGCTGAGTAATATTCCATTGTGTATTGGTGTGTATAGCATATCTTTATCCATTCATCTCTTGGTGGGCCCTTAGATGCCTTCCATGTCTTGGCTATTGTGAGTGACGCTCCAGTACGTAGAGGTGCATGCACCTTTTCTAATTAGTGTCTTTGTTTTCTTTGGAAGAATGCCCAGGAATGGAATGGCTGAATTATATCCTATTTTCTATTTTTAATTTTTTTGAGAAACCTCCGTATGGTTTTCCATAGTGGCTGCACCAATTTACACTCCCCCCAGTGGCACACAAGGGTTCCTTTTTCTTTACATTCTCAGCAACACTTTTTATTGCTTGTCTTTTTGATAATAGCCGTTCTGATAGGTGTGAGATGGTATCTCCCATGGGTTTTGTGAAACTTGTCCAGAGACCTCATCAGTACATTGAGACTAAATACACCTTTAGAGGCATCTTGAGGATTCAAACATATAAGTGGGTAAAGCAGTCTAGCTTGCTATTTTTATACTCTTAATGTTAATACTCAGAAGCCTGTGTCATTTTCCCTTGGCGCTCCTTGTGGTGTGATTGCCTCCCCAGGCAGTAAGGGAAAGAGAGGCAGGAGGTCTGACCACGTGGGACGCCCAGTACCGGTTCCGTGTTGGAGTGTGGAGTGTGGATGTCTTCCAGGTTTCCTTGAACAAAGCACACCTGCGCGGCCACGCGCTGAGCACTGCAGCCTAGCTGGGCGGAGGCACCGCGTGCCTGGGTTGCTGGTGGCTGTCTGATCCGATTATGGATCACCTCTCCCCGCCCAGCCTTCTTCTTGGTGCCTGTCTCACCTTCCCCTTCCGAGCACGGTCCATACCTGCCCCAGACACCCCCATGCATGTAGAGGCTTCTGAATCAGAGGCGTCAGAAGCAAGTTGCTGAGGTCTGTGGTTGAGCATTAGATTTCCCAGCTCATGACCTCTGCCCGGGGCTTCTTCCTTCCAGCCATTCAGGGCTGGACACCCGTGTTGAGGCCAGGAGATGCAGAGCAAGGGGAGGGAAACTTGAAGACGCAGATCCGTTTCCTTGACTCATAGGCCTCAGACTCAGAGTAATTATCATTGTTGCAAATGGTCCTTTCTCTGTGGCCTTACTGTTGAGCAGGGGGTCAAAACAACAGCAACTAACATCTTGACCTTTTTAAACAGGTCTCCCATTTTTGGAAAAAAAGTGGCTGACTGCAGGAGGGGTCCCAGGTCTCAGAGCGTGGGGCCCTCCATGCAGCGTCTTTATGGGTTGCATGCTGCCGTGAAGCTCTGTCCTCTTTTGCCCACGTTGGGAAGATAGTCCGGGTTCTCACAGGGCTTGTCTGGCATGCTTGGGGGAGGACACTGTTCCCTGGCCAGCTGGTCACAAGATGACCCAGCAGGTGGACTGCAGGCTGGGCCGTTTGGAGCTGCCTCTGAAATGTGAACGCCCTCCCAGCTTGTTGCCATCCTGACCTTTTCCTCAGCCGTGGAGAACCGATCCTGGGACGGGCATTCCTCGCCTCTCTCACCCACTTGAGGACTGCGTAGGGGCTGCCTTCAGGGCAGGAACGGCACTATTTCTGGTTGTTGATGACATTCCCGAAGGCCATAGCTCAGTTTAAATATCCCCAGGAGCGCCCTGGATCCATCACCACCAGTGAGTCCCTGGTCATGAGACCTGGCCGGAGGGAGTCGGGTAGAGCCCTCCCGTCCTGGCTCGGGGAAGGAGTCACTGTGTGGCTCATGTTCTGTCCTCCCTGGCGTCTGTCTGGCCTGCAGGAGGAGAAGGAAGTTACCATGCGGGTCGCTCCTGGCCAACCTGAGTTTTCTGCATCTGGGGCAGAGCATGCCCCCACAGCCCTCCAAATAAACACCTTCAGACAAGTGCAAACACTGTCACAGTGCCCCCCTCAAAACCGTGACCAAGGAGATCCAACCAGTCCATCCTAAATGAAATCAGTCCTGATTCTGATGCTGAAGGACTGATGCTGAAGCTGAAACTCCAATACTTTGGTCACCTGACGGGAAGAACTGACCCATTTGGAAAGACCCTCATGCTGGGAAGGATTGAGGGCAGGAGAAGGGGACGACAGAGGACGAGAGGGTTGGATGGCATCACCGACTCCACGGCCGTGAGTTTGAGTACACTCCGGGAGTTGCTGACGGACAGGGAGGCCTGGAGTGCTGCAGTCCATGGGGTCGCAAAGAATCAGACACGACTGAGCGACTGAACTGCACCGAACAGGTTGCCTAACTCCAGGAGCAGGTGTTGGGCTGTGAGTACGTGGAAATGGCCAAGGCGATCTTGCCTGTCAGCATCCAAGTGAACATTACCCAGCCCTCCCCCAACCTTTTCTAGAGCTCTGAACCCGTGGGAAATGGGCGTTGAGTGTCTGGTTTTTATTGAGCCTGAAAAAGGTGAGCCTTTCTCTGGGGGCTCAGACGGTAAAGAATCCATCTGTAATGCAGGAGACCCAGGCTCCACCCTGGGTTGGGAATGGCTGCCCACGCGTATTCTGGCCTGGAGATTGGCAGGGACAGAGGAGCGTGGCGGGCTGCAGTCCACGCTGCTGTGAAGAGTCGGACATGATTGAGCAGCTAACGCTTTCACAGTCGCTCGCTTGCCCTCACCCCAGGTGTATCTCCAACCCTTATCGCTTCTACACTGGACGCACTCTATGGAAACTTAGAGAATCCTCAGCTTAGAAGGGAAATCTTGGCGCACTCAGATGGCAGTGTCTGTGAGGGGTGTGTGTCTGCCTCTTGACTGGGTCATAAGCATTTTGTTTGTGTGCCTGAAGGCCGTTTGTGGTGTGAGCACCTTTCCTTTGAAGCGGGCAGGTGGGCAGCAGGGATGAGTCTCGAGGCCCCCTCTGTGTGAGGAAGGGCAGGGCCCCCAGTTTGCCTGTGGGACCGTTGGAGCCTGGGGTCACATGCCAGGGATGGCCAGGGTTGTTTTTTTTCCCCTTTTGTGGCATTTTTGGTTTCGGTAACTGGGCCCATGGTTGCTGTAGATTGGTGAAGAACACTGGGGTAACCTGCACGTGCTAAAGCTGGACTGAGGGGCTTTGTGCAGAAGCAGAAGTTAGGACGCCCTCTGAATGGGTAGATTTTAACCTGAAAGCAGCAGATTTTGTGCCACTTTCAGAGTCAGAGAGCAGCCCGCATGGAGGCTGCTGTTGCCCTCATCCCGGGGCTCAGGGCTGCATCGTGGGCACGGACGACGCTGGAGGAGGAGACACGGGCACCTCCCCGGTGGGGAGCCGCCAGCTGGGACCAGCCAAGGTCAGAGGGCAAGTCGTCCTGCTGTCTCCGGCATCCCAGACTCCCTTCCTGTGCTCTGAGCCCCGTCGCTTAGGCAGGGTGCGTTTAGTCAGAGATACCAGTGTCTGTTTACATAGTACGTGCATCTCTTCCATTAAAGGATTTTTAAGGCATTTATCTAATGCACGTCTCCTTCTGTTGGGGGATCTTTTCTCTGATTGCATATAAATAATGATGTCAGCTCTGCAGTTTGTGCGATTTCTCAAGCTGTCTGTTTACTGCTCGGCCTGACCGGGGCTCCCTGAGGCTTCTTGGGCCGTGCTGAGTGAGCCCCGATGGCCCTGGGTTGGGGGTGAGGGCTGGTGGTGTCCCCCGAGCTGCTGCAGATGACTCCGCGGTGTGGGGACTGTGCAGAAGCACCTTCAGCCATTCGTGCGCAAAAACATGCGTTCTCTCCCCTTTTTCTTTTTCTCTTTGCTCAGTATCTCCCGGGTTTCCAGCAAGGCAGTGGACTTCATGTTTATTTCTTGTGGTTTCTCAGCAGTTACTTCTAGCATCAGTTTCAATTGATTACAGTGGTTGAAGAATTTTTATGCTTGGGAGTCAGTTAAATATTATTTTTTCTTTCAATTTAGAAGTTAGTTTTAGAGGGACTTTTTTTTTTTTCCTTTTGTAACCCCCTTCCCTCTTTTTTTTAAGTTTCTGAAGGCAGATCCTGCTCATAACAGGAGAGAACACATGAGCTCGTGGCTGACTTTTCCCAGTTGACTTTCATGGTCATTTACCTTTCTGTAAAATGGAAAGACAAATAAGCAAACCCTTAAACCCAACTCACATCATGATTGCCAACTTCTTTCTTTGTGCGTAATATTTTCTTTGTGTAGATATATTATTTCTGGGTTATGCCTTCTTTATTTTTCTTTGAAAAAAAAAAAAAAAAAAAAAAAAAAGCCCTAACCCTGTTTATAAGAACTTGTTCTAAGCCTGTACAATTGTGTCTGTGACGCTTTTTTCCATTTGGAACCATGGGGGCGATAAAGTTGATGTCAGCTGGCTAGCTGCCTTTTTTTAAAGGCAAAAATACTTAATCTTTGTTTATGCTGTAATCATTTTCATTGTGTATGTCATGTGTGTCTCAGAAAGTCAAGTGTCACAGCTCTAGCCCCCTGTTTGCCCTTCCTCTGCCCATTACTTCCCTGTTCCTCATCTAGTCCCTTTACTTTGAGGAGGGGATTGTCTTTCATTTGAAAATTCCATACCTTCTGAAGAAGAAGGTGACATTCCATTTCTTAAATGTAGTTAAATGCAACCAGGACTATTGAAGCGGACCTTTAAAATTATGTATGCCATTGAACTTTTTCTTTGGGGAAGGCACTTTTCCATTGGATGGTCTCACAGTTTAATTAAAAAAAAAAAAAAAAAAAAAAAAAAGGCTGTACAGGGATACGTTCTTAAATCCTGTGACCAGGACCCCTAGTCTAACCCAAGGGCTCTTGTGTGGCCTTGGGAGGGTCTCCTGCTCTGATGAGAGAGGGGTCCCAGGGGAAGCACCATAGGAGGAGACTGAGGGGGTTACTCCTGGATATCAGAGAAAAATAAAAGCCCATACTCAGAAAATAGCCCTGATTTGCTCTGGGTGCACCCCATCTGCCAGCATGTAGCATCTGTGACTTAGCTGGAGGAAGTGCATATTGGCCGCTGAGTTCCTATGGGTTTTGCTCTGGGACTTTGTACCCCAAGAGCACTCCGTGAAGGAGCGGGTGGCTCTGTCCCAGTTGGGTTTGGGAAGGAGCTGGGCAGGTGACTAGAGGAAGAAAGTCTTGGCATCACAAGAGACATCGTGCTTGGCCACCTCAGTGTGCGTCTGCAGTGCCAGCACGTGCCACGATGCTGCGGGTCTGAGTACGCCGGGGTGCACACTGCAGAGGCCGCCTGGGTGACCTGCGTCTCTGCCTGGAAAGACCATCGCTTTGTTTGTTTAGACAGAGCATGTGATGGAGCCATCAGGGATCATTTCTCCTGTTTTTCCAGGTGGCCTGTCCCTCGATAGGGCTGTGACAGACCTGCAGAGAAAGCCTTAACTTCCGCATGGACGCACACCTGGGGGAGTTCATCTCAAACTCAATTTGCTGCGTGCACAGGTGCTGGGATGCAGCCAATAGAACAGGGAACCATCACGGGGCCTGGGAAGGACGCTGACCTGGGAGCTGGGGCCCTCGTCCTTGCAGTTTTGATGGGCTCGGCAAAGCCCCTGGCTCCCTGGTCTCCTCTCTCTTTATATTCTTGATATCTCCTGGTCAGGTAACTATAATTGCATACAAACCCATGCCCAAGTTTTCATGAGACTGAAGCTTGTCCCAAACTTTTCTTTAAAGTTTTCATAACTGTTAGTTTGGAGAAGGCAATGGCCCCTCACTCCAGTACTCTTGCCTGGAAAATCCCGTGGACGGAGGAGCCTGGTAGGCTGCAGTCCATGGGGTCACAAAGAGTCAGACACTGAGTGACTTCACTTTCACTTTCTTGCATTGGAGAAGGAAATGGCAACCCACTCCAGTGTTCTTGCCTGGAGAATCCCAGGGATCGGGGAGGCTGGTGGGCTGCCGTCTACGGGGTTGCACAGAGTTGGACATGACTGAAGCGACTTAGCCGCAACAGCAGCAGTTCCTGTTCAGATGGCACTGTGATAATGGATGCTTGGTTACACGTGACTTAACAGTGCCTAATGAACTGCTGACTAATAAATGCTAGCATATATTCATTTAGTGGCTAGATCACATCCTTGTGGTGCCAGGGAAGCCTTGTGTGTGTGGTTGCCCTTGTTATAGGGTGCTGTGCCTTTACCAAATGCAACAAATGTTACTCTGGTATCTCAAAAGAATTAAAAAGGCAACAACCAACTTACTTTGTATCTTTTCCTCTAATAATTGACTTGTGACTTATTATTTGTAACTTATTAAACTTAGTGAACAGTTTTCCTTGTTCTTGTTTAGTCCTTGGTTGTGACTGACTCCGTGACCCCATGGGCCGACTCCGTGACCCCATGGGCTGACTCCGTGACCCCATGGACTGTAGCCCTCTAGGCCTCTCTGTCCATGGGATTTCCCGGGCAAGAATACTGGAGTGGGTTGCCATTTCCTTCTCCATAGGAAGCAGTTTATTTTTCATTAAATTTCACACCTACAAGGATGAAGCCAGGAAGAGTGGTGATCTGTTTAAGCATTAAAGTCCTTATCTGTGACCACCTGCCATGTAACGTGTGACCCATGGACTGTGAAAGAGGACAGTTTTCCAACCTAAAGAAAGCATTGATATCACAGATCGACAAGCTATTTTGCCATCTGATAGAAGGTAAAACGGTCGGATGGAACTTGGAGATGCTGTTCAAGTGAGAGAAGCCAGTCACATAAGACCACCTACTGTCTGATCGTGTTTTTAAGTTGAAAGTGAAAAAAGGCTGTGTGACTTTTAGTAAACAGAATTGCAGTGCTGGAATGAGTCAAAATTCACAGGCGTGTGTGGCATAGTTAATGATAGGCACAGTCAGCACCGTGTTCCATGGCCATGATGTGCAAAAGGAAAGTAGCACATTTAAGGTACCTGTTACATTACACAAGCCCTAATGGAGGGTCTTGGTGGTGTGGTTTGTAGGAGAAGCGGAAGGCGAGAGGAGTGTGGAAGTCTGTCAAAACTGCTTCTGTATATACTCTTGTCATAGCTCCTCACCTGGCCGGGGATTCGGTGGAAGACACTGGGTAGGGTTTATACAACTCTTTCTTGGTAGGGCCAACCAGGCAGTTAAGAGAAAAGTTTCTTTTTGTCCTCCTTATTACCTTAAAAATCCCCAAATTCATTTCCCATAGAATACTTGAGTCAGATTGCCTTCCTGACATTCAGGTTTAAGGTATGAAGGGCTGGCGGTAACACCATCCCCTGCCATTTATTTGCTGATCCAAATGAGTGTTAACTGGCAGAATATCATATACGTAGGGGGGGTAGAATCAAAGCCTTCAAATGGTAGCTGCTTAATCTCGGGAGAAGTGAAAATGACTGACACCCACACCCACATACCCATCATTATACGAACTCAGCATTTCTGAAGCATTTGTGTGTATGAGAGATGAGTGCCCACAAGTGGGATTTCTGCCCGAGATTCATCTTGGAAATGTAGAAGACAAATCAACAGAACATTTCTAAAATTAAAATGTGCATTTTGATTTGATGTCTGTTTGTTTGGAAAGAGGCTTTTAAAGTAAAAGCTATCAGTGTGTAGCCATTACCATCAAAGGCTGAATCCTGGCAGGAAGCTCCTACACAGGTTACCACATAGGACGGATCTTCTCATATGTATCTTTTATCTTATAACTTCAGTCTTTTTGATTTACATCCCTAGATGGGGACAGGTAGGAGGCCACGTTCCCAAAGCCCAAATTTTAAGCAGGTATTATTCCTCTTAATTATTGGATGTTTCTTTGAATTTCCTGAGTTTTAATTTTGGAAAGGTTCACTTTCATTTTGGGGTATTTTGTACCAATATTCTATGTGTAAACAGAATTTTTTATATGTTCAGTGAATTGATACTTGAGGGTGGAGGGATGGCTGTGGGTTGCTTCTTGTGAGAGACCAAATACAGATTGGAGTTCAGCAGGCTTTTGAACCGGATATTTCTGTGTGCTAAAACTCTGTAAACACATGTAGCTGGGTCTGCCATTTTATATTACCGTATTGATTTTCTTCCCCCCTCCTGAAAAGCTCCAGGCCTGTCTGTTCATGCAATGCAAAGGCTGGCCTGTTTCTCAGGGGCACTACAGAGACCCTCTGGGGTCTGTGCAATATTAGATGTTACCGTCTGTGAAGTTGCTCCAAATTCTCTTGCACTTGATCATAAAATTCCATTCCAATTTTATATGAAGTTTTGTTGTCAAAAAGAATAAACGATTGCTCAGTAGAGCCAGTTGTCAGTTGCTGACAGGTGTGAAAATTAACAAACAGCAAAAGAAAAAAAAAAGAATAATAGTCTCCCTTTTAGGAAAGGAACATTGTACTTTTAAAACACCTTGTATTGTCAATAAGTAACTGTGTTTTAAAAGCATTTTCAAACATTTGTAATGAAAATGGAGGCCTTCTAATGTTTCAGAGCTTAGAGAGAGCCAGCTTGCATGTAATCAGATGCTCCTGTTCCTGTTATCACTAGTAATCAGGCTTAGTTCTGCCCTTTAAGGCATGGACTCAGGTTACTCCTGATCTTAGCAGTAGTCACAGTATGTTTCGCTGTAAAAAGAGACTGTGTCCCAAAACTTCTCTATACTAAAACTCAAGGAAATGCCAGCCTGTTAAAGTGCCAGTTCAGATGTTTTTATTTTGACACAAATATTAGTAAATATGTCATATTGTCCCTTGCTAAATATTTATAGCTTAGAATGTATACTGTGGTGTATATAGTATTTTATGAAAGAAACATCCATTTCCTCAAATTTCTTCCACCGTGTTGACATCAATCTGTAATTTATATCCAGAGATCTGTACAAAAAATTCTCTGTGAAGACCCTTTTATTTCAGTGAAGATAAAACTCTATTCAAAGAGGGAACACCCTTGACTCTGTGACCCTTAAAGGTAGAACGTTCCCTTTATCCCTTTGCTCAGATTTTAATAGCTTCACTTTTACAAGACGGCTCAAAGCAGGGGTGACTTTTGGGGTGCAGCTTTAGTTTCTGAGGCAATGCAAGATGCGCAGTGGAGAGTTGACTTGGTCTCGTTGCGTGTGCGGTGGCTATGATGCACATCCTGCGCGTGCCCTTCCAGAAGGGAAAGGCTGTTGTGAAAACGCCACCTCTTCTGACTTCAGCTCCGTGACTGAAAGACGTTGTTCAACAGCTGTGGGTTTATAAGATGTTGCACACAGAGTACTTTCCTTGGCTTCTTTAAAAGAAAAAAAGAAAGAAAGAAACCAATCTAGACTTCCACAGTTTGGGATCCAGGGCCGTAGTTCTGGGCTCTATGGGATGGCTCTCCAAGGTGCTCTTCGGGAGACAGGGGTTTCATGCCAGCTGTCTGAGTCGGTCTTGCGTGAGTGTGGAAGGGAGTAGAGGGTACAGCCTGCAGGCGAACGCAGTGCGTGTGAGAAGCAAGGGGGTAGGACTGGAGCGGGGAGGCGGGGTGTCCTCGAGTGGCTCTCCAGGAGGGGTCAGTCCCTGTGTCTATTCGCGAAACGGACTTGAGGATCAATAAGCGGACTGTCTCCTCTACGTAAGTGGCGTCTGATCCGTCTGTGCAAGGCTCCGCTTCCTAGCTGAGATCCTCTGAGGCGCTTTTGTGTACAACTGCCCTGCCAGTGTTTGCTGTCATTTGGTTGTAGTCGTGGGCTTCAAAATGGAAGCATTTCAGAGCTCTTCCTCTGCAGTAGTTTGGGAAACGCTTGCAGTACCACGTGGCCGTGATTCACCATGAGCTCAACTGGAAAATGTGCCTGGTGTCTCCCTGAAGTGAAAATCGCTCGCCTCTTGACCCTGGTCGTTTGAGGCCTGAGCGTTCAACCTTGCTGTGCGGACGTCAGCACTGTGTAATCTGTGACCTTCTTTGCTCTCTTCCAAGCTATGGGTTGATTGTTTATACCTTAGCGTTGCTATCAGTCCGGACCACGAGTCATGAATCTTTCCCTGACCTTAACCTCACTGTGGGTTGGCTTAAGGAAGAATCTGGATCGGCTGATGTATAAGCACTAAATTATGTGAAAATTAATAACATTTTAGCCCTCAGCTCCCTAACTAAAGCAGTGGGAAAAGAATTGCATGTTTTATAGCAGTTGTAAATTATCTAGGAAATAGCTAAAAGGTAAGTTTTTATTTAACTGACGTTTTAAAAACTGGAATGAAAGAAGGTGGGAAAGGAAAGAGTCCTTAAGAAGGCTCACTTTAACCTGGATGTGGTGTTATTTTAACTCTGCCCTCTAGGCTTGGTTAAATAGTCATGTATTTTATGTCTTTAAAAACATATCCACATGTATTAGTAACTTAAAAATTTAACAATACACAATTATGTTACAATTACTATGTTTCTTGAAGAAATGATCTAACTTTAATGAGCATATTTTACAAATGCTATTTCCTGAGAACTGCTGCTTCTGGATGGAACATTCCACATATTTGGGGTTTGCCCCGTTGTGTTGGTCATGCTTTCTTCCTAGTAAGTTGGAGCACTGATTTAAATAATCTTTTGCAAACAAAGTCACTGGGTCACCACTGAGGTTTGTAGTGTAACCTTTTAGATATCTGGATGCTGGTGATACTGAAGGACAGCGCTTGTCTGCTCAGCATCTCTTCCTCTTGGATGGACTGTGCTCTGCTGTGTAGCTCAGTGGGTGGTGCGGGGCTGTGAGAGCCCTAGGGCAGGAGGAGGTGGTGCGGGGCGTGAGAGCCCTAGGCAGGAGGAGGTGGTGTGGCCTGTGAGGGCCCTAGGGCAGGAGGAGTGTCAGCAGGGCACCTGGGCAGCAGGGGCTGGGTATCATGTTGGGCAGTATGCTGGCTGGTTTGTAGTGAATTTCCTGTACCCCCTGAGAGGATGGGGTTGGAGGAGAGGTAAAGGTGCCTGGTTGGGGTGCAGGGGGCTGTTTGAAATCTATTGTAAAAGCCCACCCCTCCCTCAGTTCTGGATTAACTCCAGTCAGATCGAGAGGGTCCCCAGCCATGTAGCAGAAATGAGAGCTTGGTGCAGAACATTTCGGGGTCCTTCCTGAGCTGAGAACCGCGCAGGAAGCCACAGCCGCACGGTCAGCTTGATTCTTGGGTTTACACTCCTACGGGAGCACGTTTGTCCAGCAAACAGCATCACTCCTCAGATGTCTCGGAACCCCGGATCCAGTCTGAGCTGCTCAGTTCTCATGACTAGTGGTTGGTGATTTTAACCTGGTTCCTCCACTTCATATTTTTTAATATCTGATTTAACTGAATAATGACGTCTTTGGGGCCCTTTCTCTCTGCGTCTCCCTCAGCCCCACCTCACTTGACAAGGGCAGGAATCTGATCTTGCTTTTCTTCCTGATTCTCCCAGGCACCTAGGTGCCCCCGTCACCACAGCTGCGGTCAGTGTTTGCCGAGTGCGCGTTCACACTGGGTTTGTTTGAACACTTTCGCTCACAGATCCGGTCAGAACTCTGAGAGCGCGTCTAACTCTCGAGGCCAGGGGCCTGAGGTCTCGGGGGGCAGCAAGCTTGTGTTGGGGGTCTGGTGCTGGAGTGGGTCCCCCACATCCTCCGTGGCTCTTCCCCCGCCCCGCATGCGCGGAGCCCACGAAGGCAGGTCTCCTGGTCCTTGCTTCCCCACCGCCACAACGGCAGCACCATTCATGTGCAGCAAAACGTGCAGCCTGATGGGCGGCTGGTCTTGTTAGGAGGGTCGCCCGATGTTCCCGCTGCACAGCGGTGAGTGCCTCGGAGGCCAGGGGGCTGGGCGCTGGGGTCCCGGCGCTGGTTGCTAAGCCCGTCTCCGGGCAGCCGTCTCCGGGCAGCCGTGATGACCATGCTGAAGCCCGCTCAGGGGGAAGGGGAGCTGACGCCTGGTGTTTGGACAGGCCGTGCTGTGTGGGATCCTTGGCCGTGTGTGGAGCTGCTCATCTGTGGTGACAGATGTCGAGCTGTTATTTAGTAACTTAGGTTTGTTTTCCTTTGTGCACAAATAAGCCCCAGCTCTAGGATGCTTCTGCCAGCGACCATGCAGCCCATCAGCACAGAGGTGTTTGCAGGCGATGGGGGTGTTGCAGTGAAGGAGACAGGCCCTTCTGTCTCGTTCCCAGATTTTTCTTGTAGAAAACTGTGAGCATGCGCACCACAACCCTTCACAAACCCTGCCCGGTGCTCGGGTGCGTTGGCCCAGGGATGAGTAGATGCCGCTGGGATGGAACCATTCTAGTGGCACAGATAGATCACAGTCCAGCCATCACGCTAGATAGCGATGCTCCTGTGAGCAGGAGCAGAGGAGTAACTCTGTGTGGGGTGGGGTCAGGGGGTTGGTGTTGGGCTCTCCGAGGAGGGGGTGTTTGCTCTGAGAGCGTGAGTCAGCCGGGAGGAGGTGCTGGGACGGAGGGCAGGACGGCAGGAGACCCAGGGTGGGAAGCTCCCGAGGCAGGGGTGATCTCGGGGTGTGTGCGTGGCGGGGCAGGGCTGTTCCCTTGCCTGACACTCTCTGGGCACCTGATTGGTGTCAGGCGCTGTTCTTGGTAGAGGAGTAGAGCCAGGAGCTGGGAGCGTCTGCCTTGTGGAGCGTTTGTTAAAGCAGGGTGGGCTGGGCGTGGCGCTCTTTTCCATAGAGTGCTCAGAGGGGTCTCCAGGGAGAAGACATTTGGGCAGAGATGTAAAGGAAGGGGCACAGGAAAGCCAGGAGGCTGGAGGGCCAGGGGCCGTGGCGAGGACCTTGGCTTTGCCTGGGACAGGCGTTGGCGGGGTTCTGAGCAGAGGAGCAGCTCTGGCTTCTGAGTTCACCATGGACCCTAGGGCCCAGACAGAAGCAGCGAGGCCAGTAGGAGAAGGCACGTGCCCTGATCAAGGGCAGAGGGTGTGCACCTTAGACCGGGATGGGGGTGGGGATGGTGCGAGAAGCAGTCGGCATCCCGGAGGGCCAGCAGGACTGGCAGATGCTTATGGGATGGCAGAGAAGGAAGAGGAGGCAGGTCACGGGGCTGGAGCCCATGAGTGAGGGGCAGAGGACTGGCCCAGGCAGATTATCACACTGGGAAGAACAAAAGAAAGGGTTTTGTTCTTTGTGCTGGAAAGTCAGCTGAGAATTTAGACGGGAGGGTGAGCTTCGCAACAGCACCTAGCTTTTATTGAGCACTTACTGTGTACCAGGTCTTACGACTACCCTATGAGTCAGCTCCATTGTTAGACCCATTCTACAGATGAGACTGCTAGAGGACAGAGAGCTTAGCCATCTTGCCCTGTACCACACATTTAGTTTGGATCAAGCTTGATTAGATGGCTGGATGGCATCACCGACTCAATGGACATGAGTTTGACTAACTCCGGGAGTTGGTGATGGGCAGGGAAGGTCTGGCGTGCTGCAGTCTGTGGGGTCGCGCAGTCTGTGGGGTCGCAGAGTCAGACACGACTGAGCGACTGGACTGAACTGAAGCTTGATTAAATGATGTGCACCCTAGGGTGTATTTTATTGTTCCTTTAGGGAAGTTGCCATGTCTTTGGGTAACTATACCCACACCCAAGGACTTAAGAAACATTTTTAATGATTAGCAGTTGTTTAGGAGTGGGGCCAGAGACAGTTTAGGTATTAAAATCTCCCTAAATCTGTATGCATTATGTGTGACTCATATACCTCCTCCCTCCATGGGCCCCTCAGGAATGATCATTGGTACCTTCCCCTTACCTGTAAAGCCGCAGAGAGCCACAGGCCTGTAGGTTTCTGCGTGGGAACTCTCACACGATGGCCAGAAGGTCTGAGATGAATTTAAAAAAAAAAAAAAAAGAGAGAGAGAGAGATTGTGGATTCCGGCAGCAGCCACTAAGGTAATCTCTTTATCAGGGCTGGTGTAATTTCTATAAGACTTGTTTACTTTACTCTCAGTTTGTTATCTTGACATTGCTGCCCTTGAGGAGGTTCTAGAATTATTGTGATTTAATTACAGACCAGGTATTTCACAAGATTCATTTGCTATCTCCACGTTATTTTCTCATTTCTTTGGCTGTCAGTCCCTGGGTAAAGGTGGGAAGGGAGGCCTTCGTTGGAGGGAGAGAATGTGGTAGAAATGGGTGGTGGAAAAGCGTCCTCCTCTGTGCAGGAGGGCGCTGAGGGTGTCTGCCATCTGGGCAGGGGGCCTGGCAGGGGGCGGGCAGGGACAAGGCCGCCTGGGCCCCGGCCCTGATGAGCACGGCCGGAGTATAGCCAGACAGAAGTGTGAAAGTTAGGATTCTCTGAAAGTGTAACAGACTCCCCTCACCCCTTGTCATCTGAGATTTTTGAAACCCTGCTTGTGTTTTTTGCAAGAGCAGAGAGGGGACTAGTTAATAGTGTTGATCATCTTGTCTCGGGGGAGATTTTATATCTCAATTTACTGGAAGACAGCTCTGGTATTAGGGCAACAAGAATGATTTTATTCCTGTCTCCCCTTCCTGCACTCTGCTTCTATTTAATTCTTGCATTGAAACCATTCCTGCTAAATTAGAACATGCTTTTGTGTTCAGGCCTTGTTTTGAAGAAGGGTTTTGAGTCTAAAGAAAACGGATAGCCTCTCATCTATCATGGTGATTTCTGACTGTCCTAAGGGAAGGTGAGTTTGAGCGAGGCTTGTTCATTGCAGGAAGGAGGTGGGCCTGGGAGAAGCTGTGCTGAGAGGGGAGGCATGGAAAAGGGCTGGACGTGGGGGAACTCCTGCCTGAATGCGGCATAGCCATTGTTGTTCTCTTTAGAAATGTAAGAAGTAGTATTAAGAATTAAAGCTGTGCATAACCTCCTAGAGGTTTCTGCCCTGGCTGTGGAACGTTCAGGCATGGTGCTATCACGCTGAAAGGGGACAGTTTAAAAACTCCACCTCTTCTGAAAGTTGGTTGCCACCTCCACCCCAGTTTGGCAGTCTTTAGATAAACTGGCAGCCCTCATTTTGCAAACAAGGAAGAACCTTCAATTTTTGTTTTTTTTTGTGATTAGTTTTTAAATAGCAAGGAGGTGAGAGAGTCGGCGAGTGACTCAGCAGACGGGGAGTCTCTTTAATACCACACTGGGCCTCTGAGCCGGCTTCCCTGGTAGCTTCCTGGTGGCTCAGCTGGTAAAGAACCCGCCTGCAATGCAGGAGACGCCGGTTCCTGGGGTCGGGAAGATGCCCTGGAGAGGGGCATGGCTTCAGCCCTGCTCCCGCGAGCCTCTCTGCAGAGGCCCTCTGCCAATCCAAGCGGACCTGGAGCCGGCGAGGAGCAGCGCAGGAGCCCCTGGGGGCTGGAGGCTGAGGGGCTCTCTTTGTCTCAGTTATCCTCCCTGTGTCTTGGAAAATGCAGACGCAGACCCAGTGCCGGCTCCGCAGCTGCTGAGGCAGAGCCGGCTTTTTATGAATGAGGTCCGGGCGGGGGAGGGAGGGCTTGTGTTACGGGCGGCAGGCAGTCGGTTGGGTAATGCGTTTCATTCATGCCCAGCCATCTAGCCCCGGCTGTATTGTAAAGGATATTGTTCATTTTTTGTCAATTCAGATTAGGTTTTTCTCCCCCCCGCAACCCCATGCAACTGTCCATAAATTAGGACGCTAAGCATGGTATGTACATTGATTTTTTAAAATTTTTTCTTCAGTGTTTGCTCCTTTAGTTGGAGGGACTGGTAAGGGAAGTGAACTGGCAAAGGGAAGGCAAGGCTCCGTCATCCCCGGGGGCCTTGGTTACGTCTCTGTCCCCGAGCCACCCCCGCGGGGGCAGGCAGGATTCCTGCGCCCGCCGGAGAGGGGGTGCTGATCTGGGCACCTGCTGCCTGGGGTCTGCCTGTACCCCCAGCCCAGCCCGCTCTGCTGCTCCCAATGGGCAGCTTGTTATTTGTGGCCCTTGAAGCCTCATTGTTGTGGCTGCTGTTTGGTGTGAATTGGACGCTGTGTGACAATGCATGTCCCCCTCCCTGCCCCTGCTTCCCTCTGGGAGTGGAGCCCAGAGGGCAGGCATTGTCCCAGAGGAAACAAACCTCTGTCGAAACAGACTCCAGAGAGCGGCGGGGTTACAGTGCCCCTCCAGCCCCGGCAGAGGGCCGCTGTCCTCGGAGAGGGCCTTGGGCCTGGATCAGGCCTGTCGTCCTGATCCAGAGAGCAAACCCCAGACCGACTGGCCATCCACACCGCCCTCAAAATGATTCCCCAAGTCAGAAGTGCCAGATAGGTGCCGCTGGGCCTGTTTGGGGGAAGGGAATTGCTCTGAGGCTTCACGGCTGTGTATATGGAGAGTGACTCTGCTGTAAAGTTGAGCTGCCATAGAGGGTGAGTGTGCCCTCCACCAGTGTGGACCCTGAGAGCAGAGGTATGAGGCTGGGTTTGGCTCCAGCTTTTAAATAGGGCCCTGCCCTCCCCTTTGCTTGCGGCAGCCAGATGCTTTACGACACCTGACCCCTGAAGTCACGAACTCTCCAGAAGTGCCGGGTGCCTCTCTTTAGCCCTCTGTGTTTGGAGGTTGTATAAACGGAATCGGCAGTAACCCTACCGTCCCTGCCCAGCGCCCCTGGGGAGGCTTCCCGTCCCCTTCCTTTTGCCAGCTCACTTCCCTCTGCTCTCCCTCTGCCGGTGGTGTGGGCGGCCGTCGGCCTGGGCCCTGCTCTCTGTGCGCAGGGTGGTCAGCGTGGACGGTGCGTTGTCACATAGCTTGCAGCTCACAGGACACTTTCCTGTGGCCCTGATTTCTCTCCTGCATGGGTGTGCCTGTCACCATGGGGACGCCCCCCACCCCCAGCCTTGAATGCCACACCTGGGCTGTTTTAGGCATGGGTGATACGGGTTGGATTTTTGGTTTGGTTTGGTTTTTACCCTGAAAGGAAAGTCTTTCACTGCAGTTATACCCAAGGAAGGGATGAGAAGGAATGCACTGAGGACTTGACATAAATAGCTAGTTTGGGTCCTAATTGTGCAGTCTCTCATTTTTGGCCAGCAGCCAACATGATGTCACCGTATCTGCGTCCTGAGGATCTGAACTCAAGGCCCGCTGCGTGGGCCAGCCCTGGGCACAGCAATGCCTTCGGCTTTGAAATTCAGCGGGGTTCCTAATTAGAAAAAAGTCAGAGCCGAGCCAGGGTGTGCCTGGCAGGTTCTAAGATGACGTTCATAGTGTTAAGGCTGACAGTGGGAAGTCACTTAAGCCCACAGGCTAGGCCCTTGGAGGACTTCAGGAAGGAGAAGGGATGGGGAAGGACTGCTGTAGCAATTAGAAGAAGGAACAGGAGAGGACTGCTGCGGGAGCGGGAGCAAAATATTTCCAAAGCAGGTGCTTCCTTATTTAGGAGAGTGAGGTATTGTAGTGGGTGACTGTGCCACTGGTGATAAAACCACTTTAGCTGAGGGAGCGCTCCCTGGAGGACCCAGGGGCTAAGTGTCAGCAGAGGCAGGGGCTGTAGCCTCTTCTTTCTGAAAGATGAATAGAAGATGGAAGGGGGGAGATAAAGCAGGACTAAGTAATGTTTGGGGTTTGGCTTTGTTTGGCTTACAGGTAGAGGATTTCACCAGTGAGGTCAAGCGAGCCCAAACTGCCAAATTCAAAAAGTATCTCAGAGCTATTTTGAGACGAACAACAACTTCAGGGAGCAAAGGCTTTGAACTTGGCTCCTTGAAAGACAATGTGTGCAAATTCACATTGAAAGAATGCATCCCATTGTAACCACGGTTGCAGACATCTTCTGTATGCCTTATGTTTGTCTGGCCTCATTGAAACATTGGCTTGGGTTGATTTCCCAAGTAATCAAAACTCACTTTTCAGAGTGCACGGAATTAACAATTTTGTTTTAATTGTCTATTGACAGCACTTTGCTTTCTTTAAAAGAGATCATTTTTATGGCAACCCATGGCACTATTGTGAAGCCTGGTGCTTCAGAATCTGTTGCCTTGTGGGTCTCTGATTTTTCCTTAAATGGCCTTGGACATCTATACATGTGTCTATTTTATGCATTTGGTGTGTTCTCCTGTATGCTGGGATTGCTAATTCTGACCTCAGTCTAACTATATCTCTTGCTGAAGTAGGTAACTGTGAGTTTTTATAAATGGTTTTCCATGAAGTTCGGAGGACTTTTGCGATTGCTTTTATGTTGGCATCAGGTTGCACGTGTTTCGTGGTTGAGATTCTGTAATAGAATTCTGTCCATCTGATCCTTCAAGTGTTAAATGCATTCTCATAAAATACATACTTGACTGTGAACTCCAAATGGGAAAGATGTCTTTTTAATGATGTTAGAGTTGGGGTCATTGCTATTTATACTGTTATGGTTTTCTTTCTCGTGTTCATGGTCTTCAGCAAATCAGGAATTTGGGGTTCATGTATCTTACAATATTTTTTTACACATCGTTCCTTGTGTTTTCTCAGACAGGAGTTGTGCTGCTTGAAATGAAAAGTAGGCGTCACGTGCCATGTTCTGTTGGCAATTGTCTCCGCTTCAGGCTGCCACTGAACTAATGCTTTTTTAATTGTACCTGGCTTGAAACACAGTGGAAACTTGGTTTCCTACTGCTGATACTTCTCCTAAACCCCCCCCCCCCCCCCCCCCCCCCCCCCCCCCCGCCCCCCCCCACGCCCC